>JANAVB010033016.1:3016337-3483837 GCA_029216955.1 Iris pallida | reverse complement strand
TAAGTGTTCCCCACAGTAACTGTCCATCATGCATTAGGAGAGATGTCGCTGACGACTTGAATCTTCCCGCATGGGTCAAACAACAGACTATAATACAAGAATGGACTAAGCCTTGAATTCTGCATCATAGCTGAAATTCTTTCCACTCACATAATGTAGTTACATGTGCTTCTGGCTACACATTAAAGGCCCTGTGCCAGCCTGGTTTCAGTGTATAATTTTGGGCGTCTACAAGTTTACCCTCAAGAGACGGCCTGATATCTCTTTGTCCATACACTATAGGTGAGTTTATTATAAAGAGTCATGGCATGAAGCGCTTTACGCTTTCCTTGCGGTGCTACGCCGCTATGACATGGCTTAAATCCGAGGCCTTACCCCGTACCGGGAACCTCATCATAGTGTCATACTACTGTAGCATGAGGCAACCGCCTCTTTGTAGTGCCAAACTACCCAGCATGAAGCCTTAGGCTCCTTTGCGGTGTTACGCCGCAACGACATGGCTTGCAAGGCCGAGGCTTTATCCCTAACCGGGTACCTCATCGTGGTGTCGTGCCACTGTAACATGAGGAACTCCTCCTCTTTGTAGTGCTGGCTACACCCCTCTTTATTTTAACATACAGCATTAGGCTAACTGCCTATTTGCGGTGCTACGTCGCTGTGACTTGGCCTGCAAAGCCGAGGCTTCATCCTATTCCTCGGCAACACCCCACATATAGGAACCTCATTGTGGAGTCACCCCACTGTAGCATGGAGTTTCACTCCTTGTAGTGCTGCTCTACCGTGCTTCCTGTAAAGCACACCAGGCATTCACTCTACCTGAGAACTCATTAAGGCAATTAAGCCAACCTTCCCACAGGAACCGTTTTCTGCAGAAAAACAACAGTAGACAACAGTGGTTATAGGTCCATAACCTCTCTATGCCCTATAGAACATGTACCCACCGTTTCTGATATTCTTCCAGTTAATGGTCCTCCCTTGAACCAAAAGCTAGATGCCTAGTAGATAAATCTTTGAACTAATAGCATAAAACTTAATGGTAGGAATACAATAACTAATATCAGAATGCCTTCAAGCCCATTTTACATGCTGAGTCATCGACCAGCTGGCGCTTGAGGTCCTTGGTGAACGGATCCGCCAGGTTTTCCTGACTCCGAACATCAATCACTACAATAACACCTCTCTTGATAAGATCGTGTACTGCCTTGTGCTTTAACCGCACAGTCCTCTTCTTTCCGTTGAAGAGGTCATTTGATGCAACCGCCGCAGTCGCCTGGTTGTCGCAGTATATCGGTATTGTCGATATTTGCGCCCCAACCACTGGAAGATCATACATGAGCTCCCGAAGCCATTCTGCTTCCTCGGCTGCGGTATCAAGTACAAAGAACTAAGATTCCATGGATGACCGCGAGAGCATAGTCTGCTTCTTCAACTTCCACGATATAGCAGCTCTACCCATTGTGAAAATAAATCCACCTGTGGACCTCTCGCTCTCCACCTCTGAGCACCAGCTGGCATCACTGAAACCTTCTACTACCGGTGGATCTCCGCTGTAGTACAGTGCATATGTCTGAGTCTTCTTGAGATATCTCATCACCTGTTTCACAGCTTTCCAGTGTTCAGCACCTGGGTTACTCGTGAAACGACTCAGCATTCCTACGGCGAAAGCTATGTCAGGCCTTGTGGCAGTAGTAGCATACATCAAACTTTCGATTACGCTTGCATACTCCAGCCGCCTGACGCTTTCCCCGGAATTAGGCTTCAGCTTCAGATCACACCTGTACGGCGTATCGATCCCAGGAAGATCCCGATACCCATAACGAGTGATCATTTTCTCAATATAATGAGACTGTGACAGCGCTAGTCCAGTGTCTGTCCGGATGATCTTGATCCCTAAGATCACATCAGCTTCCCCCAAGTCCTTCATACTGAACTTGCTCGAGATGAATTTCTTTGTCTCCGTGACACAGCTCATATCCGTACCTAGGATAAGCATGTCGTCCACGTACAGACAAACGATCACATCTCTTCCATCAGCGAACTTCGTATAAACACACTTGTCCGTCTCGCTGACCATGTAGCCATTTGACCTTATAACTTTGTCAAATTGCTTATGCCACATCTTGGGAGCCTGTTTAAGACCGTACAAAGATTTTACCAACTTGCAGACTTTGTCTTCAAGACCTTTGACGACAAATCCCTCTGGCTGTTGCATGTATATCTCTTCGGTCAGCTCGCCATTTTGGAAAGCCGTTTTCACATCCATCTGATGTATCACCATTTTATGTATCGCTGCGAGAGCAATTAACATTCTGATGGTAGTCATCCGGGCTACTGGAGCATACGTGTCAAAGGTCGATTCCTTGTTTCTGAGAAAACCCCTTGGCTACCAACCTAGCCTTGAACTTATCAATAGTTCCGTCTGCTTTCATCTTCTTCTTGAAGATCCATTTGCATCCGATGGGTCTCGCTCCTTCAGAAAGATCAACCAACACCCAAGTGTTATTTGAGGTGATAGAATCAACTTCATTGTCAATCGCCTCCTTCCAGAAAATCGCATCTCTGGTCTTCATCGCCTCATCATAGTAAGCGGATCAGCTTCCACATGATAGGTGACAAAGTCACTTCCGAAATCCTTCGGCCTCCTTATACGCTTAGCTGACGGCTCAGCTTGTTGTGGTTCAATCGTTGTTTCAACAACAACATCTTCTTGGACCACATCTTCATTGAAGACTTCAGTTTCCTGCGCACCCTCAATGTTCTCCGGTACATCCGCAAGAACAATATTCTTGTGCCTTGCAAACTTGCCTTCAAAATATTCTGCGTCGCGAGATTCAATAATATGATTTGACTCAATATCAAGAAATCTCCGAGCATCACTCTTCTCGGCATACCCCAAGAAGATCGTCTTAGTAGTCCTTGTCCCAAGCTTCTGAATCTTCAGATCTGGAAGCTTGACATATGCCAGACACCCCCACACTCGAATGACATTCAAGTTAGGTCTGACTTTGAACCAGAGTTCATGAGGAGTAATGTCAGAAGTTGCATGAGGCACCCTATTCAGAATAAAAGTGGCCGTCAGTGCAGCTTCTCCCCAGTAGCACTTAGGAAGACCCGCAGTCAACAGCATTGCGTTAATCATTTCTGTTAACGTTCTGTTCTTCCTCTCTGCTACTCTGTTTGATTGAGGAGAGTACGGAGCCGTAGTCTCATTGACAATTCCATGCTCTTTGCAGAACGATGTGAATTCATGAGACCTGTACTCCCCACCTCGATCACTTCTTATTCTTTTGAGTTGTTGTCCAGTCTGCCGCTCAGCTTCGGCTCTGAACTCCTTGAACTTCTCGAATGCTTTGTCTTTAGCCTTCAGTAAGTAGACGAACGCATACTTTGAGAAGTCATCGATGAAGGTTATGAAATACTTCATCCCGACCTTTGTAGAGAACTGTTTGAAGTCACAGATATCTGAGTGTACCAACTCCAGAAGATCTGTACTTCGATTAACCCGAGGAAAGGGTTTCCTTGTGATCTTTGTTTGAGCACAAACTTCACATTTCTCTACCTTACCCCCACTCTTGGAGATAAATTCTAGACTAGACATTCTGTTTATTCGTTTACAATGAACATGTCCTAGCCTATTATGCCACAACTCAAGAGTATAAGCAGAAGGAGTGATTGCATTAATTACATTAATTACATTGGACTGATTCACAAGCTGAATCTTGAACATTCCTTCGGTATAAAAAGCTTTCCCGAAATATGTTCCCTTGATAGACATCACCATCTGGCCAGCATTGATGTCCATCCTGAGGCCTGCGTTGCATAGTAGGCCTCCTGAGATCAGGTTCTTGGCGATAGCAGGTACGTGCTTCACGCCTTGAAGCGTCAAAGACTTTCCCGAAGTCAGCTTCAACACCACCGTTCCGATCCCGAGCACTTCAGCTTGTGCCTGGTTCGCCATCATAACCACTTCTGTATAGGTGGTGAACCACTCCTTACTGGAGCAGACATGGCAGGAGGCTCCAGTGTCTACCCACCAGTCAGAGTCAGTCCTTACCGCATCAACATGCACAATCATAGCAACAACGTCAGTGATCATAGATACCTTACTAGGCTCTCCTTACTCTGATTGCTTGGTCTTTGCTTTGCATTCACTTTTGAAGTAGCCCTTCTTGCCACACTTGAAACAAGGCATCTAAGACTTTGCCTTCTTTCGCTTGAAGGAAGTCCCCTTCACGTTCAGATTGTTAGGATCATTCTTCTTGCTGTGGGAAGCCGCCTGCTTTCCCCTTGGTTCCTTGGTATGAACCAGATTGGCGTTAGCCAATTGCTTGGACAGTGCATCCACCTTCAGTTGAGCCTGCATCTGGTTCTCAACATAGATTTTCTGCAAGAAATCTTCAAGGCTGGTCTCAAGCTTCTTCCTATACATATTTGCATAGAACTTACTCCACCCAGCGGGGAGCTTTGAGACAATCCCTCCAACAAAAAACTTGTCGGGGAGGGACATCGCCTCGTCTTCCAACTTTTGTCGCAGTTTCAGAAATTTCTTTACCTGTGGCAATATGGACTTCTCGTCCTCAAAGAGCCATTTGTGATATTTCTCAACCACAAATATCTTGCTCCTGTTTTTGTCTTCTTCGTACAGTTTCTCCAGAGACTCCCATATGTCTCTGGCAATTGGTTTTTTACTGTAAGATTCTGCTAGAGAATCCTCCATAGCATTCAGGATAAGCAGCATGCAAATGCTATTTTCCCTTCTCCACTTGGCCTGAAGTTTAGTAGCCGCAGTGATTGCGGCAGCAGACCCAGTATCTGGAACGGTAGGTTCCTCTTCAAGAAGCACGTGATCAACGTCTCTGAGTTGAAGAGTGAGATAAACCTTCCTCTTCCAGACTTGATAATGCTCTCCATTAAACTTTTCTAACTTACAAAAGTCAGTATTGAGGAGTGAAGCATTAAAGTTTTCTATCGTAGCAATAAAGCTTTGAGATTGTTAGTGCCGGGACACAATTTTTCGATGAAAAACTGAGAAGATAAAACAATTGTAAAAACAATGTTCCAACGCAACACTTCTAGGAAGGTTGCGCAAGTATAATGAAGATCTAAAAAGATCTCGTTTTAGTATTACGAGAATCTAAAAAGATTTCGTAATCCACAGCAATCGATCCTAATACTTCTAAAAAGAAGATACAATCAGAATTACTGGCAGCAATAAAGAAGGTGACTGGCGAAAGATGGAAGAACTCCTGCTGGGGTGAATAATCACCGTTGCTCAAAGCTTTATTCGCCCTACACGAACAGCTTCCAGGAACCAGCAAGTTCGTCGGAGAACTTGGAACACTCTTGCTCTTCTGACTCCTCAGATGGACACGAACTCCCGTGCAAAAGCAATGCTGGTGCGGCGCCTTTCCTCTCTCTCGAAGGCTGCTGGAATTCGCAAGCAAATTTCGATCAGAACTGTGTTAAAGAACACTTCTGAATTCTCTGTTTACTTGTGTTAAAAAATACTTCGTAAACTTTCTGTGGTGGCTTCTATTACTTGTATGTATATCTTTTGCCTTGTGAGAGAGAGGATGCCTTATATAGGCCCTGCAACAACTGCTCGGTTGCCACAAAGTTAGGGCCATGGTAAAAATCACCCCGAACATGTAGCAACCGCCCAGAACGTGTAAACGCACGTTCTGCTGCAAGTTGCGCCAACTGCGCGCACCCTGCGCTCCTTGCACTCCGCGCGACAGAGCGCGTACTGAGCTGCGCACACTGCGCGCACTGTACGCATTGCGCACGCGGCGCACGCAGCGCAACCAGTGCACCCACGCAATCCGAGCAACCCGCGCAACCCGAGCAACCCGCGCAACCTGGACAGCGCAACTGGGCTTGCTCATTACGCCAACAAAGCGCCAACAAAACGCCACATTACGTCTCATGAGCCCATGAGCCCATGAGCCCGAATCCGAGTCTGAGTCGGGCTTAGCTCCCATGGAAATAAAGCAAAAAAGCATGAATGCTTTCAATTGTTGATTTAGCTTTTTTTCTATTAGAAAAATAATCCCACATGGCACACCCATGTGCACCTCCACACCACATGTGCATCTCTAAACTAGCAAATCTAATATATAGAGATACAACTCGTTTGGTCTAGCCGATGTGGGACTAAAATTCACTTTGAAAAAGATCAAAACCCAACACTTTGTTCCTGGATGGAGAACTCGAGGACGCGGGTGGCGGAATTGGTGTTGTGGCGGGCGATGACGTCGCAGCCGATGATCGATCAGGCCAGTGTGGCGACCGACGTCTCGTACCTCCTGTCATCGTGCGTTCTTGTTCGATCAGCGCGTCGACTATCTATCACCTCGGCCGTGAACTTGAGCCTGCGCACGGGGCAGTGGCTAGGCAGTCCTGCCGCAACCGTGTCGAAGTCTCGGCACCCCTCCCCCTCCTCCTCCTTCTGTACTGGCTTCTTCGGCTTTGGGTCCAGCAGAGGTTGCTGAGGTTCGCGCTTGATCAGGTCGAGAAAGTGCCGGCGGAGGAGGAGCAATGGCGGGGTGGTGAAGGATCCATGAGCAAAGTGAAGAAGAGAGGTTTACTTGCATCTTTGTAGCAGTAAAGATTGGAAGTTCAAAACCGTAGTCAAACAATCCATGGCAACCAAGACTAATATAATGTTCCAGAGATGCTATATAGTGTTACGATACCAATAAATGAAGAAAATTCTCTGTGTCGGACACATCGTGTAACTTATGTATCAATAATTAGATTGCATAAAAATGTATTCATGCACATATCCCGATACAATGAAGACGAAAGATGAACGGTGGGTCAGACACGTAGAATAATGGTCAGCAATGAAACATTAGTATATGAGCAAATGGAGCTTAGGCACGAGTCTTGTATTCACACACCAGCCTAAACTGATCGCTTAGAGCATCTCCAACCCTATTGTCTTGTTAAGTGTTGTGAGTCTTAGGTGGCTCCTATGTGGCATGAGCCACAAGACAATGTCTTGTTTATGTGGCAAAATTATATCTCAAAAGACAATGAGATAGAAAAACTCTCTCCAATGCAAAAGTATTGAGAAGACAATAAAAAGTATTTTTTCCAACTTTCAAGACAACTTTTAAGACAACTACTCATCTTCTTTCTTTTTTTGTAATATTTTTTATTCATAATTGATGACATGGAAGAGAAGACATTGTCAAGTGCATTGTCTAGAACAAGACAATCAACTTCACAATGTCTTCTTTAATTTTTGCCACATAAGCTTCACAATTGACTTAACAATTGCATTGGAGAAGAACTTTTGAATAAAATGTTGTCATTCCTATGTGGCAACAACTTTTTTCCAAAGTCACAATAGGGTAGAGCATCTCCAACCCTATTGTGACTTTGGAAAAAAAAAAAGTTAATGTCACATAGGAATGACAAAATTTTATTCAAAAGTTCTTCTCCAATACAATTGTCAAGTCAATTGTGAAGCTTATGTGGCAAAAATTAAAGAAGACATTGTGAAGTTGATTGTCTTGTTCTAGACAATGCACTTGACAATGTCTTCTCTTCCATGTCATCAATTATGAATAAAAAAATATTAGAAAAAAGAAAGAAGATAAGTAGTTGTCTTAAAAGTTGCCTTGGAAGTTGGAGAAAAAATACTTTTTATTGTCTTCTCAATACTTTTGCATTGGAGAGAGTTTTTTTTTTATCTCATTGTCTTTTGAGATAATTTTGCCACATAAACAAGACATTGTCTTGTGGCTCATGCCACATAGAAGCCACCTAAGACTCACAACACTTAACAAGACAATAGGGTTGGAGATGCTCTTAGAGCATCTCCAACCCTATTGTCTTGTTTTGTATTATAATTTCTATGTGGCATAAGACATAAGACAATATCTTTTCTATGTGACAAGATAATATTCACACAAAACAATAAGATAAAAAAATGTTCTCCAATGCAAAAGTATTGAGAAGACAATAAAAAGTATTTTTTTACAACTTCCAAGACAACTCCTCCACTTCTTCATTTTTTTTATAAATATTTCTATTCATAATTGATGATGTGGAGACAAAGTCATTGTGAAGTGCATTGTCTAGATCTAGACAACCAACTTCACATTGTCCTTGCCATGTCATTGCTATGTCAACTTCATGATTTATTCTACATTTGCATTGAAAAAGGATTTTTGAAATGAAAGCTTGTCATTCCTATGTGGCAACCATTTTTTCTAAACTCACAATAGGGTTGGAGATGCTCTTAATACTGCAGTCAACTGCACTGAAAACAAGGCACAACTAAAAATGCATTAAATACCACACTTGCTTCTTGGCCCACCTGTCAGGTTGGCAATTAAGCAAAGTACTGCTTATTGTCATAAATTATTGATCAATAATGCTAAGTTTACTATCAATCATTTAGATTATTCATAAGGACACATCAAAAGTTGATCATGACTAGTCCAAATCTAACTTTGGTTTATTTACACGTTTGCCATTGAAAAAAATTATTCATGGCCAGCCCAACTCTAGGTATATAAGTCATTTTTTTCTTTTTTTCCCTCCTGTCTTCTTCCTCAACACATCCAAGAAGAAGAAGAAGAAGAACAAGAACAAGAAGAAGAAGAACAATAACAAGAATGTGGGATGAGTTTTTTTTCTAATCTTCTTCTTCTTCTCCACCATTTTCATCCTCACCATCTCCATCAAAACCCTAGTTTCCTTCGCATTCCCAATTTCGATGGCACCCAAAGGCTCCTTACAGATAATGTACAAACCCTAATATTGCACAAATAATATACAAACCATAACATTTTAGGGTGAACAAACAATGTACAAATCCTTTGGTGGGTGAACACGACATTCTTTGTGAAGCAATCTCGGTTAACTTTCCGACCGACAAAATCCTAAAATATATTTTGGCAATCCTCGACAGCAAGTTCATTTTAGGACTGCCCAAATTTCTGGCAGTCCTGGTAGTGGATAGGACAGCCAAAAGTTTTGGCAGTCCTGACCGTCCAAAAAATCCATTTTAGGTATAAATATATTTTAGATAAGTCTCTCAATTTTGTTCATTTCAAAATAAACCTATTTTACAGATAAGCCTCTCAATTTTAAATCTATTTTAGAGTCTCTCAATTATCTACTCGGTTTAAAAAAAAATTATATCAATTTTAAATCTATCTTATAGATAAATCTAATTTTGGTCGTCCTATTTTAGAGATAAGTCTATCAATTTAAAATCTATTTACAAAAACTCAAAATTTATCTATTTATTTAAAATCTATCTATTTAAAAAACTCAAAATTTTAAATCTATTTCAGGACTACCATAATTTCTGGTAGTACTCAATACTTCTAATACTGCTAGAAATTGTGGCAGTCCTGAAATGCACTTCCTGTACATCAGGACTGACATAATTTCTGGCAGTCCTTAATACTTCTAGGACTGTCAGAAATTGTCGCAGTCCTGGAATACACTTGTTGTACATCAGGACTGCCACAAACTCTGGCAGTCCTATCAGTATTTAGGACTGCCAGAAACTATGACAATCTTAAAGTCGACTTGGCCGAATGTTGTTAGGGTTTACTTCGATCATGAAATTGATTATAAATAATTGAAATAAACATTACATTGTATGTTTTTTTCCATCATAATAATTTATACTTGGATTTTGGGAATAAACATTACAAGAAGAATATGAGAGAAAAACTAGGGTTTTGAGAAGAGAGCCTTTGGATGCCATCGAAATTGGAATTGAGAGCTTGGGGAAGGGGTTAAGATGAAGAAGAAGAAGATGTAGCTTGGGGAGGAGAAGAAGAAGAAGAAGAAGAAGAAGGCGGCGGCTAGGATTTTGGAAGAGAGAGGGTGAAATTTTGAAATGAAAATCAAAATTTGGATTTGGGGGGAGTATGGGGTTGGGACAGCCCAATGAGTAAGAAAATAGGATGTCCTGAATAATTCTTTCTCAAACTTGGGTAGCCCCAATCCTGATGTGCCCTGATCAACTTTTGATGTACCCTTATAAATAATCATCCTTTACAACTTTCCTACAACCCACACAACTTTCCTACAATCCACTCTCAACATGGTCCCACCCGACTGCACCTCTCTTCTCCAATGGAGGCTGGCTGGCCACGTGACCGGTTGTAACCCCTTGGTTGTAGGGGGTTGTAGGCATAGCATTGTTCATTATTAAATTGGCAACAAAAATGAGTAGACAAGTTGCTACGATGATCAAACTAAACCACAGTCCATAAGAGCAAGTACATCAAAGAACAAAAATGATGTAAACAAGAAGAAAGGTTTATTTTACTGAAATTCACAGAAATAAATATCAATATATTTCTGAGGTACTGTATAGGCCCCGACCATTATATGTGTAGCGAGATGTACAAGACTTGCACAACGCTCATCTTAATTGCCACTGTAACCAATTTGAGCCGCATAATCCGTCTAGAATTGCATTAGAATATAGCAGATGCGCCTAGGAAACTGCTGCAGGGCTGTACAAGTATGGTGAGAACCAAGGGGCAAAAAACTACAAGTTGGAGCATGCGGAGAAAGTTTACCCAGAAAATGGATTTGCTCTTTCAGGGAAGGGAGAGGCTGAAACCCCATATCCCCATAATCTGGCACCAATTAACATGAGTTTACTCAAACCAGAACGCCTCGGAGGATATCTCAGTTGCGGATCAGAATTCAGACAGTATGTCACATTCTGTCAATATCAGAGGAAAAGGCATCTCATCCGAAGACTCCTCTCACTGGAACTGGAAGTGATGTGTGAAATCGACAGTAAGCCGTCAGCGACTAGATTTTTCTTCTAAACTTCAATCCATATGTTGTTTCCTTTCCTGCCTTTGTTTGAGGTACCAAGTTGCAAGACGGTGAAGGGTGAGACCGACCAGTATCTTGCAAATGGTAAGCATGATGTAGGTCAAGCTTGACCAGAAGAGGATCCAACCTAACCTCCATGGCAGTGGCCCAGACGGGAGAAGGGATGCGTATATTGGGGTCAGCATGCGGATCACCTGAACCAAGATAAAATATTCTTGAGTTTCTCAAGGGCAATTATGTGCATGTCCAGAGCAGGTTAAGTTTCCAGAGAATAATACCACGCATGCTGGTGCAATAGGGATGAAAGTAAGGTCTTGCCGACGTTCTTCAGTCTTCTCATTCAGAGTCTGAATAAACAAATATGGGAATGACATTAACTGTTAGAAACATTCCGAGCAAAAACATCTTTCAACATTTTCCTTCCATAAATACATGTGTAGAGTTGCACTAAATTTTTTATCAGAATGTCAAATCCTTGTGTGATGGCTTTCTAGAGTTTTTGTCAAATTAGCTTTAGGAGGTAAGTATAGGAGATTGTCAAATTAGCTTTAGGAGGTAAACGATACCTGTAGCTTATCTATATTTCATACTCACATTTTGGTCCCTGCCTTGTATAGTAACTCAATAAATCTACACTGCTAATAAAACAAAGCTTTAGCACAATACTGCTGATCGTATCACTGCAACACCATTAAAAATATAACTTTAGCACCTACACCTGGTTTCTCTTTCTGAGTGAAATTTATAGAGAACTTAATTTATTTATGTGAATAAAATATAAGAATCCTTGGTACATTTATAGGAGCAAGTCATAACATCTTCCTTTAGCCGAGGCGATGTGGGACTGAAGTGAGATATACAATGTCAATCAATTTCAACTTGGAAAACAATCGAGCGAACGAAAGTTGAGGCAGTGGTTTGGTGAGATTATTTGCCAGCTAAGCTGAAGAAGACACATGTTGTAGGACAAGTTTCTTTTCTCACTTTCTCACGAATAAAATAACAATCTATTTCGATATGGTTAGTCCTTTCATGAAAGACTGAATTCTTTGCAGTGTGGATCGCAACCTTGTTGTTACAGTAGAGAGCAACTTGAGAAGAGAGGGTGAATCCAAGATCCGTGTGCGAGTCGAGCGATATCAACTCAGAGACATCAATCATGGCTCTATATTCGGCCTCAGTAGAAGAACGAGCAACTAAATTCTGTTCTTACTCCTCCATGCAACCAGATTGTCTTCCGGGAAGACAAAGTAAGCACTGGTAGAACGAAGATCAACATTTGATCCAGTAAAATCAACATCTGCTAAGGCTATGAGCGACACTATAGAAGAGATGTAGAAAAGGCATTGTTCATGAATTCTCTTATGTAACGCAAAATCATTTCAACATCCTGAAGATGAGAGGTCAAAGAATTCTGCATATACTGTCTCACCATACTCACAACGTAAACAATGTCTAAACGAGTGACACTAAGATAGTAGCTACCCAAATCAGTCGTCTATAACGTCATAGGAGTAGAGAACAATTTCATGAAGAGTTCAATCTGAATAGTTTGAGAGTGAAATCCACAGGTGTGTCTGATGATCTGCAACCTATGAATCATGTCTCATATAAAAGGTCCAATGCATATTTGTGCTGAAACAACTGCAATCATACAGAATTCCGCGATACCTCAATACCAAGAAAGTACCTCAATGGTTCAAGGTCCTTTGTATAAAACTGAGAGTCTAAGTTTTCTTTCACCTTGGAAATGCCAACAGAATCATCTCCGATGATGATTATTGTTTGCCATCGAAAATACGATAATGTTTTGTTGATTAAAACTTTGGTATTTCAATTACAAACAAAACAATATACAATGTAGGACTTAGACGTAGTCCTAGGAGTACATTTTTGTTTTTATCTGGGAACTGTATCGGTGGAACGAGTGGTAATGCGTTGACTCCGTTGACGATCTGACGACGATCTTGAACTCTGTGAAGGTCTGGATTGCTCTGGATGCCGGAGCGTTGCGAGGAGAAACGGACGTTAAGTGTCTCTTCTTGCCTCTGTGTGTGCATATATCCGTCCTTTGTGTGTTGGGTGAAGGAATGATCCTTCTATTTATAGATAGCAGGCTGGCTGCTCATGTGCGCATATGCCGGATGCGCCTGGACGTGGGGACGCCACGTGGCTGATGCTGGCGGGGGCGCATGGTTGATGCGCCCTGAATTGAAGCTGAATCTGTTGGACTGCTGCCCTGGGCTGCGATGAAGCTGACACGTGGCAGTCGCGGAGATTTGGTTGTTGTTGAGATCTTGGGTGGTTAGCACCCATTCTTGAGTAGAACTGAGTCAAGGGACGTATGGCGTATGCCTGTGGCTCAAAGATCTCGATTTTGGAGGAGAGTGATCTATCGGGGTGCGCCTAGGATCGGGCGCAAGGAGGTGACTTAGTCTATGAGTTTTAGACATCATAGACGAGTCTGGACGCATGGCTTTTGAGGCGCATGCAGAGCTTCGCATCAGGATGCGCCTAGAATCAGGCGCAGGGGAGGCGACTTGGTCTCATGACTTTTAGGAGCCATGAGCAAGTCCAGGCGCATGGCTTTTGAGGCGCATGCAGAGCTTTGTTTTCTGTTGCTTGGGATCCGAAGTAAGCCGGGGGGTGCATGACCACTGGGGCGCATGCAGTCTTCTGGGCGTATGGCCACGAGGCGCATACGAATGATCGGTCTGCCGCGTGACAGTTGTTGCCGACCCAAGGTGTAATGATTGTGCTGATATCAGCGACTCTTCGTTTTCTGCACAGCTGATTGGACGGCTCTTGGAATGCGTTGCCGCCTTTTGTTATTCAGCATTAAATGTTTGATGGAGAGGGTTGCATTGGTTAGTGCCCATCTAGGCGCATGGCTACGGCCCGCTGGCGTATCCATGGGGAGCACATGGTAGTGACCGCGCATCTGCCAATGTGTCCCATCCTCTTTGGCTCGCCAATTGGGTTCTTCGAGGTGTTTAATGGTCGCCTTGACTTAGCCGAATACGAAGCGACGGATGCATTTGCTATTAATGCAAATTCATTGCATGGAATTTGGAATGTTGGCCATTTGGCACTCGGGTGTAGGCTGCCCGTGCTTATAAATAGCCGCATGAGGGAAAGCTTTTGCTTTCATTCTTCATTTCGATGTAGAGATGAACTTGGCCGGAGCTCCGCCTTGGCGAACTGCCGAACTCGAGCTCTTCCCGAGGTTCAAGATGCGCTGCCCCAGTCTTCCCGTCGTTTTGAGCTTCTGTGACGGTGTCTGTTGCATCCAAATATCGGGATCGTCGAGTCCCGACACAGGCCGATGGTGCTTGTTGTATCCAAAGATCGGAGCGGCCGCGCTCCGTCTTTCGTTATGCTGGCAGAGCCACAGGTTGTCGAATGTGCCTGTTGCTTTCGAAGATCGGGGCATCGTGCTGCAATCTTCGTCGAGCTAGGAGAGCTCCTCCTGCTACACAAGGGTTGATTGGTGCTGACGAGAGAGAGTGATTCGCTCTGACTATGCACGGAGATGCGCATACGTTGAGATGCTGGAATGATGCGCCTGGACGAGACATCAGAGTGATGCGCCTGGCATGGGGCGCATGGCAGTTGCTGCGCCTCGCTATAGTTTTAGGATCTTTCTTTTTGTAGAAGTTCTCCTTTGTAAAGCCTTTCTTTAGACATGTAATAAACTTTCATATGAAATAAAAGCCTTCTTTTCAATGTCTAAAAACTTGGTACTTTTCTTTGTTGTGCCAAGTATCTGTTTGAGCTTCCTGGCGCATTTGAGTTGGTCGCATGGTTGGTTTGAGTGCATAAGAATTCTGGCCTATAGATGTGCCTGAAATTTCATGCTTCTACAAGACCCCCTTCAAAGTTTTCAAAACTTTCTGGACAAGTTTTGGAATACTTTGAATAAGAAGCATGGGGATTAACGACTCTGGGCACATGCCCTTCGCCTAGGCGCATGGCTCTTTTTGGCGTATAGTCGTTCTGCGCGTCGCTGTGGAGAACGCTTGTTACTTAGGCGCATACTGCTAGGGCGCATGCTTCTTCTGAAGAGATAACGTCTCGATCGTAGGCAAGATTAATGATGATCTTTTGAAGATAAGCAGCCGTTGATTTCTCGAGACCCGAAGCGACTGATTGCTGATGTCGCGCCTCATCGGTTTACACGGTAGGCCAAGCCTACAAATAGGCGGCTTATTGAGGAGAAAGAGTCTTCTACTTTCTGCAAAAGCTTTCTTCTTCCTCAGAGCTCTTTTCTCCTTTATTCTTCGTTAGAGAGATGGCTCCCAAGACTCCCCAAGGTGGTGCTGCTAGCCGAGGAAGGGGCCGAGGCAAGGAACCCTTGAAGGTCGACGCGGAGGAAGTCCCCGTCGTTATGGCGACCCACGCCGACGTTCGCCCGGAAGTGCTCGGTGGGTATTCTCTCGCCTTGGTCTTTGTTGCAGTGATGTTGGGGTGACCCAACTGTAGATGAGCCGCCTCATGTAGATGTGCTTAGGCTGACGCGCATGGACTTTTGTCCTGATGATGTGCCGAAGCCCTTTCAGCTGACGCGTATGGACTTGAGTCCTGATGATGCGCCGAAGCTGGCTTAAGTCCTGATTATGCGCCGAAGCTTCACTTGCTGACGCGCATGGACTTAGATCCTGATGATGCGCTGAAGTTTCACTTGCTGACGCGCATGGACTTAGGTCCAGATGATGCGCCGAAGCTTCCCTTGCTGACGCGCATGGACTTAGCTCCTGATGATGCGCCGAAACTTCACTTGCTGACGCGCATGGACTTAGATCCTGATGATGCGCTGAAGTTTCACTTGCTGACGCGCATGGACTTAGGTCCAGATGATGCGCCGAAGCTTCCCTTGCTGACGCGCATGGACTTAGCTCCTGATGATGCGCCGAAGCTTCTCTTCAATTGCACCCGGACTTTTGATCCTGTGTGTTTTTGTTGGGATTCCCTTTATGCGCATGGGTTTAAGCCCAGTTGATGCGCCAGAGATTCTGATGCGGCTCAGATGCTCATGTTGGGCTTCTAAATCTTTTTGGTCTTTTGCCTGACGACTTCATTTTATTTTGTGTGATAGTGTCGATGACTATCCCCCTGCTGAACGAAGTCCTTTTGGACCATGCGATCTGTCAACTGGGCGTGGATTTTGATGAAGAGGTCGTAAACCCGGCCAAGGCTACTATTATGTTGGATCAGTCTCCGGAGTGGATGGCTCAGATTCGCGAGCAGCACCACACTTTCCTTAGGGCATGATAGAGAGAGAGAGAGACTCAAATCTGCTGAGTCTGAGAATGAGTCCTTCTTGAAACCCGAATTCATGTTCGGAGACCGTCTGACTTCTACCGAAGCGAAGGTGCTGAAGATCAAGGAGGACTGGTTCTTCAAAGCCAGAGGCGTAACTATGTATATCAAGCAAGCGGAGCGCCAATTGCCTTTGAAGGCCTTCCGTAGTCTTGCTTCGAAGAGAAGGATGGAGTGGGAACTCACTCCCTCTCAAGGAGGAGCCGTGGCTGGCACTATACGGCTCAACACCTCTTCGAACCAGAGGGATACCTTGACGGCTACGCGAGCCGGGACCTCTTATCATTGGCGAACTTTGCGTCCTGGGGGTATCTATAGTGATGTTCCCACCGATACTTTTGCGTTCAATGCTTCAACCTTCGTCAATCGTCTAGCGTCGGCCAAGCTATCATACCCGAAGGGAGAATTTCGAGTCGACGGTTGGTGCCACTATGTGCAGAAGTGGGACGAGTTGACCCTTTGGATTCTGACGAAGTTTAGGGCCGATCTCAGAAAGATTGGTCTTACTGGTGCTGTTCGTGCTACTCAGGCGGGCATAGACCTGAATAAGCACATGTTTCTCGCTCTTCTGGAGATGTACAATACCCACACCGGCACTTTTTTCACTCCTGTGGGGGAGTTAGGACTCGTGCTACACGAGATGTACGAGGTCTCGAAGCTCCCTTGGGGATCTGAACCCTATGAGGAGTATTTTCCCTCGAACGAGGAGTTATTTGCTTTGGAAGAGAAGAACTCTGAGATGATGGCGGTCTTCAAGGAGGTCGTGAGCCATCATTACCTGCTTCAGCGCAGGTAAAAAGGCGGGGAGCAGCCCCATGTGAATGCTTGGAGGGAGTATGTCTTCAAGCAAGACTTGGCAGATCGTTCGAGGATCCGTTTTACGACTCCTCAGGGGCTCCCCATGCTGAGGTACTCGCTGAGATGTCTAGGCTCAATAAAAAGAACCCTCGTGAAAACGAGGATCGGGAGCCATCTGAGCACATCTATAGCTGCTTCTGGCATTGTGCTCACAAGATGTCTCCAAAGGGCGTGTTGGCATCCTTTCTGATGCTATGGCTCCGTGACCATGTATTCGCGGGTGGGTCCGGTTCCTTCGAGAGGTATCCAGGAATCTCATTTTGCCGGCTGTGAAGCTGGTCTTTGGTTACCCTCTGGCTCTTCTTCCCGCTATGGTGTGCAACCTGAAGCGGGGTTTGAGAGAATTCACCGATGATGTGATAGGTGAGAAGAGCAAGAGGGACAATTTCCCTCGTGCGGAGCTGCCCTTCCACCTGATGGGGTGGCTGATTCTGCACCACCCGAACATAATGACTCCTGGGTCGGCCGAGGAGCATGAGGAAGGCGACGCTTTTATTCGTCGCTTCTACAGGCGGAAGTGGCTGCATACAGGGGTACCCGTCTGTAGGAGGGTTATGTCATATCTCCAAGGATGGGAGATTATCAAGGTCGCCCCAACTTTTGATAGTTGTGAGGCGGATGAGGAGCTGGAAGATGCCAGCGAGGATGCAATTTCTTTGGCGCCATGGGGGTTCCACTGGCTACAGAGTATCCGGCCTTCACACCTTGTGTATCGGAATCGGAATTGCTGCTTCTTGGAGCCATATTTGTCCAGCCGCTTTGCACGCCAATTCGGCTATACTCAACTAATGTTGAAAAACCCCAGTAGCTCTCTGGGATTCGTTGGGAGTTTACTGGACGGTGCCCGGGGGTGGCAGTATTACAATGCCGGGTGTACTGGGGTGCGATTCACGTTGCCGGTCCGCAACCCCCAGCCACATATATTGTATTCTGCCGCAAAATTTTACTGCACAATGAATACCGTTCCCGTTGGATTTGACCGGGAGACTAGTTTCATTGCCGGTACGCAGCTCGAAGCTTCGGAAGGCATGCTGGCAACGGCTCGAGCTTATCATCCTCCTGAAGTAACAGCATATAGAACTGCCCCTGTGGCACCTGCAGGAAGCTCCCAGGAGGACCCCTCGGCCAGACCAACGAAGAGACGTGCTCCGACTGAGACAGATTCATCTGACCCGAAGAGGCCCAAGAAGTCTTTAGCTACGCAGGTGCGGCCTTCGGCAGCTCCTGCAGAACCAGCTCCCGCAGTGGTATGTGCATTGTGATTGGTCTAGTTCGGTTCTTTCCTCTTTCGCTTATATATCTCTTCTTTTGCAGGAGAAGAAGAAACCCCGGTCATCGAAACCGGGCCCGAGTCAACCGAAGGAGGTGGCAAGCTCGCCTAATGAGCGTGTCCCTCCGATCGTGCCGTCTCCTGTAAAGGAGACTTTAGACAACGTTGTCACCGTGGAGGTCCCCAGCACTTTGGGCCACGGTGGAGATGATACTGCAGGTGGAGTGGCACCTGAGGATGTTGACTCCTCTCATCGGAGAGGTGGAGCAGAGTCTTCACAGTGAGTGAAGCAATCTACTATGGGGTCCCCCAAGATTGGCGCGGGGGGCTCAAAAGAAGTTGTCAGACAAACCCCTCCTGATGAGGAGGAAGAATGGGACTCGTCTTTCCCAGACGGCGCTCCCGAAGAAGATGTTGCTGGGGATGTTCCCGTAATAAGCAGAGAGGAATGTGCCGAGAAGTCGGCTGCTGAACCCTCTCTTGGGGAGGCTTTGGAGAGCCCAATTTCAAAGGCTGCTCCATTGTCAAGCTCTGTCCTTGCCCCGGTGGGTGACATGACTCGCCTGCCGAGTCCGACTCCTGTCCCGAGAGTTGATATTGATGAGGGAGGAGTGGCTCGACTACCGAGTCCTACTCCGGACTTGAGTGAGAAAGAGGCGGGAGGATCTGCTCTCTCGTCCGATGTTGAAAACCTTCCGTCGATGGTAGGAGGATCCGTATCTGCCACCGATGTTGCTGCCGGGACTGCTGTGGCGGACCCGGCTATTGTGGGGTTGCCTGATGCCCATTTAAATAAGGGCAAGAGCCCTATGGTGGAAGATGCACCCTTTCTTCCTCCTGCCTGGGGGGAGGTATCAGGTCCTCAGGGAAGTTCAGGGGTCGTGATTTCTGTCACGCCCCAGAACCAGAATACTGGAGAGCGGGGGCAGACATAGCCAGCTACGTATAATGAAATGGAATCCACTCCACTATACGGTCACGGCTGTCTAGATATATGAGGGTTTATCTACAAGCCAACAGTCTCTTATGGTCGATAACAAACCTAGTGTCTCAATCACAAGCAAGTAAATAGAGTTACAAGATGTAAGACCACCAAATATACAATCGTAAGGCGTCCCAAACATTACATATTCAGCTGATCATGAAGCTAGTCATTACAAAATGTGAGGACTAGCAAGAGTTTTAGTCATACATGATCAACCCTAGGTTGCCAATCATGTTACAGCCCGTAGGCAGACAGTAAGTAAAAATGTACACGAGCTAACACTTGCTCGGCGGCCAAACGCCACAAAAGAAATAATTTACAATAGAGTGGGAGAGCCAAAATAACCCACTCGTTGCCAGGATTCCGTCTAGTGGTCACCATGTGGCTGGAGATTCGGTAGATCCTCTGGAGCTGCTCTGGTATCTGGCCATACAAAACCAGCTGGGTCAGACCCCAGAAAGAGCAAGTGCCACAAAGGAGGCTTCACTTAGGAACTAAAACCAGCAATCAGCACAAGAGTAATAATAAAAGTAAGAACTGGAATAAAGTAAGCACTGGAATTAAAGAAAAATACATCAGGATGATATACGATGAGATAACCATGGGACTATTCAGAAAACCAGGTTACAACCCGTAAACCAAACAAGGACCGGGGTTGTAACCCTTCGTCTGAGCAGAACTTGGAATTCTCAAGCATTCTGGAACAGGATCAGGACAAGGCTAGACAGGTTAGACTCCATCCAATCACTTCACGGCCAAGCAAGAACTACGGCTTGATACTTTAACTAACTAGGGTTGTCACAAGCCTAATTACTGACAAGATGCAGTGAGATTATTCCACAGCCATAAGCCCTGCAGACCATCCAGGTTACCCAGGACGAAAGATTAGGGTTGAATTCAGGTGGGTACACCGTCCAGGAAACGCATGTACCCTTAGGTAGCTTGAAAGGTGCAACACATGACAGTGTGCTGGAAATGTGCCCTACTCGACGGCAGGCTACAGATCCCAGGCGCGCCCAGGTAACGGGATTGCCTGTAGCTGAGAAATCTCTTCATGACTAATATATTAATCTAGTTATTAGCCTTAGTCCATTTTAGTAGGTACTCCTGACCGTGGTACTCAGGAGTCCCCTCCTAGACATGATGCAAGACAGGACTGAATTATTTGTACAAGCACAATCGCCCACGGTGTCCATGTAATTTATACAGGTCATGTCATGTCAGGTAGCCGTCGCAACAGCTTATCAGATATATCATGCCAGATTTATCATGTCAAGTGTACTTGTCAGGAGTGCGCCACGGCGGGCCACTATCAGGTCATGTCAGGTTTTCTTGTCGAGGGTGTACCACTACGGGTCACTATCAGGTCATGTCAGGTACCATTCCATACATATTAAACAAATCCATGATTATCAAGTTCACGACAAAAGGCGTAAGGATATAAAATGGACGTAAAATATCTAATAAAATATCAATATTCAGGGCTATAGAAGAGCCATGCGGCTAAAGCATATGCGGTCAGGAAAGGGTAGAATCATGCGGCCCAATTAGGAGAGCGTATGCGGTTCCAAAAGAAATGGGTCTCATACAGCTGAAAGGTGAACAACCCATGCGGCTAGACTAGGAAAAGTCCATGCGGCTGGCGGAAGAGAAGTCCTTGCGGCTGGATTAATCGGGATCATGCGGCTCTCGGGGTAGGGGCACATGCGGCTAGCGGGGGAACGGGTGCGCATGCGGCTGAAGGACCCGAGTTCATGCGGCTCTCGGGGCAAGATTCATGCGGTCAAGGAAGGCAAATCCATGCGGCCGGGAGTGATGGGCGCACATGCGGCTGACGGCAAGGGGGACCCCATGCGGCTAGAAGGAACTGAGGGCTTATGCGGTCAATTCAATTCGTATTCATGCGGCCAAGGATGGAAGCAGGCTTATGCGGCTAGGACGCAAGGGCCTCATGCGGTTTAAGAATGAGACTCAGCCCATGCGGCTAAAAATCTCATGCGGCTGAATCACTTGCCGCATGGATTGCCATGCGGTCAAGTCAAGCACTGTTCTTCTTCCCCTTATTTCAGAGAAGGAGAACACCATGAACCCAAGCTTCCAAGCTCCATAAAACCTTCTTCCAGAGCCCAAATCCGAACTTCCATAGGTCAAAATGGGGTAGAACGAAATTCTCTACAACATGGAACCATCAAAACTAGGAAATAACAAGATTTAGTAGATCAAAACCCAAGAAATCCGAAAATAATACAAACTTAGATCTACAAGAATCTAGCCATGGAAATTAGAAAAGCCAAGTACTAAAGCGCTTTAGAATGTAGTAAGGAAGAGAATGGAGCAATAAAATCAAAGTTCCTCCATGAAGCAAGTTGCACTTGCCTAGACCTCTCTCTTCTCTCTCTGGTAGGTGAAGAGTAAAGATGGAGAAGAAGAAATGAGTAATGAGTACTAATGGAAGAGAGAGAGTGGGATAGGTATTTATGGTGGGAGTGGTGGTAGGTGGGAGTGGTTCTCCACAAAAACCAAACCAAGCCAAACCCACTAAACCGAACCAAACCAAGCCAAGGAAATGCCATGATGAACCATGCTAATGCAACATGCAAAATAAAAATCCAAGGCTAACTAATTATGACAAACCAAAAATACGAGCCCGAAATACGTACACGTATTCCCAATACGTAATACGAACTACGGGCATTACAATTTCCGAGACTCCGGTTTCCTCTCCTGAAGATATAAGACCTGAGGCTCCTGCGAGCCAAGCGACGACTACGCCCTCAGCCTCAGGTGTGGGAGCTTCTGCAGGAGTTGCTCCCGTAGCTCTCGTAACGGCCCCGGCAACTCCTGCAATGACGCCTCAAGTGCTGGCTGATGCAGATGAATACGTAAGATTCATGGTCGAGGCCGTCTACAAGATGTTGCGACGGGGGGGGGGGGGGGGGCGTGTCGGCTGTGTTGGACGAAGGTGGAAGCTTCGCGAGCGCGAGGCGCATGACGCTCCCTTTTGTCCAGCAGATCCGTAGTTACCAAAGCTATGATCATATGGCTGAGATCTTGGAAGCTTCTATGACCGAGCTCGATCTTCGCTTGACAGAACTCCGGAACATTCGGCGAAACGATTTTTCTGCCTTGATCGAAGAAGAGCAGAGTAAGCTGGAGGCTGCCGTTTAGTCGGCTCACTCTGACGCTATGGCTTCCTGGGCGCGAGAGATGACCGATGCTGTAGACAAGGAGGAGAGTTTATCCTCGTCGATGGAGGAGAAGGCCAAACTGCGAGAGTCCCTGAAGGTCAACCTTGCGGAAGTTGATGCGCAGATTCGTCATCTGCAAGAGCAGCGAGCCCGGCTTCTGGCTGATTCTGAACAGGCGTAGGCCGAACATGTTTAGCTTATGGAGGAGACGGCCGCGCGGCCCTCTTGCTTCGTCAGAAGGAGTTTGACGACAAGTTCACTGCCGACCTTGCTCCTGAGGCCAAGCACGCAATGCGCCAGGAAGCTGAGCGTCACGTTCTAGCGACTGTGGAGACTCGAGCTCAAGTATTGCAGCGTCGGGTGGACGAGCTGGTTGTCGATCCTTAGTCTCTTTTTGGCTTTATTTTCTTTTGATTTGGAGACACTTCTGTCTCTCTTTTGATGTAGGTTCTTGCAAAATGTAGCTCTTTGTTATTTCCTTCATTAAAGAAATAAAGAACCCTTTGCTTTGTTCAACTGTTTTGGTGATTTTTTGTGGACCTATTATCTTTTGCGCACTTTTTAGTGTGGGTGCAGATAATAAGTTGTATGATAGACCCAACATATTTACTCAGAGGTAATATGGACGTGGTAAATATGGAGTATTTCCACTGGTTGATTTTATGTGCACTTATCATCCTTGGCGTACCTTGGTTTTAGGTACGGATTGATAAGTTGAGAGAGAGGACCAGCATATTTACTCAAAGGTAATGTGGACATAGTAAATATGGGCTAACTGGTGGAGCTTTCCTACTCAGAGGTAATGTGGACATGGTAGGAGTGAACTCTATGGAGTTTTATAGAACAACTCAGAGGTGATATGGACGTGGATGTTCTATGGTGCAACAACAAAAGGATTGTTGTATGGAATGTTTACTCAGAGATGATGTGGACGCGGTAAACATTGCCTTAAGCATGATCTTACAGGGTGCAGGATCCTGCTTGATGATGTGTAGAGAAACAACTCAGAGGTAATGTGGACATGGTTGTTCTTCTACTGGGGATAGAATGCAACGAAACAGCTGGGTTCCAAAAGCATATGATTTGTCAGAAGATGGGGTGTGAACTTGGTTTGGTCAAGTTCACCGGTCCTCTCTCCGGGGAGAGACAGTACGTTCTCAACAGATGTCAAGAGTGGTACTTCCCTGAGGATTTACCGTCGATGGAACGTACGGTTGTCATGTTGGCTGACAGCACCCTCCTGAAGACTGAGCCGATACTGGTGTCGGAGTCCCAAGTTGAAATTTCATATGAGTGAGAATGTATGACATCCTCTGCTTCTGATTCTTATGGAGTTGTTGGAGGCTTGATATAGCCTACCTCCCGTCGAGTACGGTGATCGTAGTCTTGCGGCTTCCCTTTTGACACTGGAAGTCGTAGGGGAAGGCGTCGACATTTGCCGTAGTTCAGACCTTGGCCGCTCTTCAAGTTGTAACCCATCTTTTGGATGAGATACTTAGCTCTATCGTTGTACCGGTAGATTTGCATTCTGCCGGTGTCGGATTCTGGCTCCGTCGGTGGGAGGTCTTGGTGACGCTAGACTTTGCCAAAGATAATAGGCTTCTCGTCCTTGTTCCGGGGTGGGACTATGTAACAGACTCCTTGGTACAGGATGACTCGATTTTTATGACTCATAGTCGTTATTTGTGTTTGCAACGACTGTAGAGCATTATCTAGAGTGCACATGGTATTCCAATGTGGAAGACTAGAATAATTGAAAGACATTCTATTATTGATAAAATACGGGATCTTGTCCCGAGGGATTACATCATCGAGGGATGGAACATCGACATTAGCCGATATGTACTCTCCAAGCTCTTCATCAGTGAGAACAGGAGCAGCCTTGGGAGGTTCAGGAGAGTTTTTCGGGAGCTTGCCCCGTGCTGGCTCCTGGGACTGTGTTGAGAAGGACGCCGAGGTCTTCTCTTGTGGCCTGACAGGTGCCGACAACTGAGAAGGTCTGCCTTTGAGCCGCACCTTGAGGGGAGCCTCGGTTGGTGTGCCGGGAGCTGGAGCCTTTTCCCGTAGCTTGGCTACGAGAGGAGCCGCCACTTGAGGGGGCTTGCCTTTGAGGCATATCTTCAATGGAGCTTCATTGGGTGTAGTGCCCGGAGAAGCTGGCGCCTTCCCGCGGAGTTTGACTAGCATAGGAGCCGGTGTTTGAGGCGGCCTTCCTTTGAGTCGCACTTTCAAGGGAGCATTGATTATCATGTCCGCCTCTGAGTCAGCTTCGACCTTAGCTTCTGCCTCGTCATCAGCGTCATTGGCTTCATCTTCGAGATGAATTGATTTGTACAGATCGGCGTCGGTGAAGAAGGCTTCAATCCCTCTGAAGGGATCGACATCAGCAAACTCTGTTCGGATGATGCCGCTGGTGGACACGTATTTCATACATTGATGGAGAATGGATAGCACCACCATGTATTCATGTATCCATGGCCGTCCCAACAGGATGTTGTAGTTGACGTCTGCATCCACAACATAGCAAGTCACCTCGGTCTGGAGATCGTCGATGTGACACTTCAAGCGGATCTTCCCCAGCGGCTCACTCTTACTGGCGTTGAAGCCACTGATGGTAGTGTAAGACGCTGTCAGGCGATGCATCGGGATCCCCAACGTCTGAAGTAGAGTTCGGGGGATGATGCTGAAAGAAGACCCAGGGTCAATCTGCATTCGATCCACCTTGACGGCACCGACATACCCTGTGTAATACAGGGGTCTGTTGTGCCTGTTGTTCCTGAGCAGCATATCCTGTTGAGTAAATGTGATGTTGGGAATGATCTCCCCCACATTATGGCAATGCGGACATGTTGTAGGATCGTCATCAGGCTACTTGACCTGACTGATGAAAGACTTGGCGTCCTTCAGGGCTTCGCAGAGAGCTTCCCAAGTATCTTTGGATAGGCAGAGGAGCTCAAATAGGGAGAGCCGTACTGGAGTACTGGCCAGTTGTGCCAGTATGTCGAAGTTGTGGGGCTTGGCTAACCCCGGAGTGTTGTCTTTTCGAAAAGGCCTGTCGAAGCGGGCCTCCTTTTGCTTTTGTTTATCTGCTGTAGGAGGTTGGGATGAACCTTCTCCTTGGACAGCTGTGGTGATGATAGGAGGCGTCACTTCGGGTGGAACCTCCTCTGGTTGGGCGTTCTGCTGTGAACGCGTTTGTACGGACAGTGCTTCCTCAAGGGAGGAAGTCACCATTCGGCAAGACTTGGTCTTCTTACCTTTGCTTTTGGAGGTAGAGATTACCCCCGGTTGAGTCAGCTCTGGAATGAGATCCGGGTGAACCCACATGATCTCTCCCTTGGATGTTGTGAGTGGTGTGAGCCCATCCACGTTGTCACGGGTTGGTAGAAGGTTGACTACTTCCATTGTCGCCTTTGGGATGGGGACGACGCCATCTTGAGCCGTGGTAGGCGGTAAGTTGCCGAACTGGAGCGACATCATATTGGCCGAGACTGTCTTCTCCTCGTAATCGAGTGAGATGACGTTCGCATTGATCATGCGCTGTATGTAGTCTTTGAGGGTGTAGAAGTCTTTAGTTGGATGTCCAATGAACCGATGGTAGTGACAATACCTCGGGTCGCCGACTCTGCCTACTTCGTCAGGACGCTTGGGATCGGGCAACTTGATTTTGTCGCCCTGCTTCAGCATCTCGAAGAGCTGTAAGGTATCCTCATCGTGGAAGGAGTAGACCATCTTCGGTCGTGGTGCGGTAGGAGGCCTCTGGGCAGGACCTTACGTGTTGTTAGACGCATTGACAGTCAACGCCTGCTTCCCTTTCGCTTCGCGGCTGCTACTGCTGGTCGCAGGCCGTTTCCCTTTGTCGTCGAAGGTGGAAAAGTTAACTCCCAGAAGGCGAGCATTACGTGCCTTCTTTTCAGCAGCTTCGGCTTCGATGATCAACGAACTCCAATCGGGCAGGGGAGTGGAGTTGAGCCAGAGCTTGATCGCAGGGATCATGTTCATGCTGCAGGAGTCGATGAGTGCATGTTCCGGCATGCCTGGAGGCAACCTTAGGCATGCTTGTCGGAAACACTCGATGAATTCTCGAACAGTCTCCTTCTCAGTCTGCCGCACTTCTATTAGAGACGACATGGTCATGTCTCTCCTTCCGTCGTAGAACCGATCGAGGAAGAGGCGTGTCAAATCATCGAAGGATGATATGGAGTTGTCAGGGAGACTGCAGTACCAGTCGTAGGCGACTCCCTTCAGAGCCCCGACAAACAGGCTCGTGAGTAAGGCGTCTTCTTTTGGGAGATGCCCCGTCTGAGACTGGAAGTAGGTCAAGTACCGACGAGGAGAGTCCTTCCCGTCGTATGGCGTCAGTGTATGTGGTTTATACTTGGGAGGATAAACCACCTTGTTCCACTCAAGAGGGTAGGGTTGAGGAAGCCCCAACTTCTGACGTTCTTTCTGCCTGTTTCGGGCCTCGAAGCGTTCACGCAGGTCTCTGATCATCTCGGCCAAGTCTTCTGTCGAGCTGGGAGCAGGTAAAGGCGGTACGGCCTAAAGTTGTATATTGGAAGGAGCTGACGCTCGCGGTGCAGTGTGGTGCTCCGCCCCTGAAGATACCCGTTGAGGGGGTATAGTTGAATCTCCGTTGGCCCCTGGATCGGGGCTGGTGGAGACAGGTGCCCTTGCCAGAGTGGTTCGAATGTCGAACACCGCCTGGGTCAGGATCTGCATGGAGGCAGAGAGAGTTTTGATACTCCCCTCAAGGGTGTCTATGCGCGGCACGATGTCCAGCGCTGGAACGTCTGATTCTCCTTCATCACCACCCCCTGCCATTTAAGCTGTCATGACATGGGTGGAAGTGGATGGATCGGTCGAGGCTTCGCTTTCGACCTCGCTTTCCTGTAGAGGGCTTCTTCTTCTGAGGCCTCGTGTTGGCTACCCCCAGCTACGTCACGATCGGTTTGTGGAAGCGCTTCCTCAACTTCGAGGGGAGGGTTGTCAGAGGCTTGACTACCCCCGGCCGTTGCTTCCGGCAGGGCCTTGCTCCTTGCTCGGGTGCGTTCGTACACCCCTGGGGACGGAGCCACTGTTTTGCTCTTCCTCAGTTGAGTCTTGGATGCAGAGGCTGAGGAGTTGGTGGTCGTCTTTCTCACGGATGAGTGGGAATTGGAGACAACATGACAGGAAGCGATCTTGGGCTCCGCTTCGTCTTCAATTGGCACTTTCTTTCTGAGGCGACGTCGGATAAGTGCCGTAGATTGTAGTCGCTGAAACACGGACTGCCTTTGCGGTGGAGCCGCTGTTTTGCAACAACAGCAGTTGATGGTGACCATAGCACAGGTGTGCCCTGCAAGGGACACATTGTGCTCATTGGTCAGCTCTCCTGATCTGCGTTTGTGACTGATCACATTACGCAAATCATGTTGGGAGAGTTTCACTTTAACACCCCCATCAGGCGCATGGCAAGGCCAAGTACCGGGGTGGTCATGTGAATGTTGTACGCCCTGATCTGGTTCACGCGCATAAGATACGCCCAGATCATTGGTAGAGGAACATCATTTATGGCAACTTGAGTCCACTTCATGCGCGTCACCCAGGTGGGCGCATGGACTCAACTTCGCAGTTGCCCAGCCAGACTTGGTTCGAAACGCAGTAGATGCGTCCAAGCGGGACAGGGACTTTGAGAGTCGACCCGTTTCTGGCACAGATGCGTCCGAGTCGACTCTGTACAGCTTACCATCAGCAACGTGCATGATTTTGAGCGCATGCTTCTGGTTTGTTGCTGGCGTAGCACGTTCGTGGCGCATGGCCTGTGCTGCCTTGGATTTCTTTGTACTAGCCCGCGAAGGCGCATAGTACTCAGAATCCAATTGTGTCTCGCCATGACAGCGAGTGAGTCTGTTGAAGACAGACGTTCTCTCCTGCGCACCAGAGCTCATGAGTCTGTTGAAGACAGACGTTCTCGTCAAATTGCGACACAGCTTTCTCGTTGGAGGAGAAAGACGTCCCCAACAGAGTCGCCAGCTTGTTTGCCATCAAAAATGCGACAATGTTTTGTTGATTAAAACTTTGGTATTTCAATTACAAACAAAACAGTATACAATGTAGGACTTAGACGTAGTCCTAGGAGTACACTTTTGTTTTTATTTGGGAACTGTATCGGTGGAACGAGTGGTAATGCGTTGACTCCGTTGACGATCTGACGACGATCTTGAACTCTCTGAAGGTCTGGGTTGCTCTGGATGCCAGAGCGTTGCGAGGAGAAGCGGACGTTAAGTGTCTCTTCTGGCCACTGTGTGTGTATATATCCGTCCTTTGTGTGTTGGGTAAAAGAACGATCCTTCTATTTATAGATAGCAGGCTGGCTGCCCATGTGCGCATATACCGGATGCGCCTGGACGTGGGGATGATGCTGGCGGGGGCGCATGGTTGATGCGCCCTGAATTGAAGCTGAATCTGCTGGACTGCTGTGCTGGGCTGTGATGGGCTGCGATGGAGCTGACACGTGGCAGTCACGGAGATTTGGTTGTTATTGAGATCTTGGGTGGTTAGCACCCATTCTTGAGTAGAACTGAGTCAAGGGACGCGTGGCGTATGCCTGTGGCTTAAAGATCTCGGTTTTGGAGGAGAGTGATTTGTCGGGGTGCGCCTAGGATCGGGCGCATGGAGGCGACTTAGTCTATGAGTTTTAGGCATCGTAGACGAGTCTGGGCGCATGGCTTTTGAGGCGCATGCAGAGCTTCGCATCAGGGTGGGCCTAGAATCAGGCGCAGGGGATGCGACTTGGTCTCATGACTTTTAGGAGCCATGAGCAAGTCCAGGGGCATGGCTTTTGCGGCGCATGCAAAGCTGTCTTCTGTTGCTTGGGATCAGAAGTAAGCCGGGGGGTGCATGACCACTGGGACGCATGCAGTCTTCTGGGCGTATGGCCACGAGACGCATACGAATGATCGGTCTGCCGCGTGACAGTTGTTGCCGACCCAAGGTGTAATGATGGAGCTGTAACAGCGGCGCTTCGTTTTCTGCACAGCTGATTAGACGGCTCTTGGAATGCGTTGCCGCCTTTTGTCATTCAGCATTAAATGTTTGATGGAGAGGGTTGCATTAGTTAGTGCCAATCTGGGCGCATGGCTATGGCCCACTGGGCGCATCCATGGGGAACACATGGTATTGACGACGCATCTGCCAATGTGTCGCATCCTCTTTGGCTCATTTGTTGGGTTTTTCGAGGCATTTAATGGTTGCCTTGACTTAGCCGAATACGAAGCGACGGATGCATTTGCTGTCAAGCCCCAGAACCAGAATACTGGAGAGCGGGAGAATGACTCAGCCAGCTACGTATTACGGGTAGATGAATACCGTGCTGTCTAAAAGACAAGGGGGTGCATACTACATGAAAGTCTTACTATGGTCACTTCACATCTATTGTCTCAATCATTCGAACAAGAAACAGTAATAGAGAACATGTAAGATAAAGCAGTAAGGCGTCCCAAACGCTCTGTCAAAATGTTCTTGATATCTGGCTTTACAAAACATAGCCAGATTGATGTAGCAAAAGTATACACAATTGTTATCAGCTGCAGCCTGACTTTAGTTACAATTATGTAAAAAGTAAGTACGAGACGATCCGACTAACATGTCGGTGCCAAACGGTAAAGTATAAAGTAGATAACAAAACGAGCGGGGAAGTAAGAAACCCACTCGAGTCCTCCTGCGATCATCCCTCTAGTGTTGACCATCTTGGAGGTAGAAGTAAGCTGAGTCCTCGGGAACCGGCTCTAAATCTGGCCATGCAAAACCAGAGAGGTTAGACCTCTAATAGCAAGTACCACAAGGAAGCACGACATGAGAACTAAAACCAGTAATATGAAATATGATAAATAGATCTCTGCTTGCTACTAGGATTCACATAACATCACGACACTTCGAACCAACCTCCCACCCAAACAAGGACAGAAGTTGGCCCGTCATGTCCTGACATTCTGATCATCCCAGTTAAGTAACAGAGTAGGTACAGTACACAAACAAATCATCTTGAACGGCCAATCAACTACTACGGCTTGCTATTGTGAGTCCCAAGTTATCCTGGAATTTATGCAATAGGGATTCCTCAGTTCTTACTATGTGCAAGCAAGGCTAGTCTATCCAATCAATCAATTGCGCCAATCATGTAGTTAGACGAGTCCCAGCGGGACGCCCGCCGTTAATATAGCATGTACAATAATATAAGCAGATACTGCCCGTGTGACAGATTTACAGTATCTGTCGGAACCAGCCGGCCCGTCGGGCACTTAATAGTCCCAAGGGGGCTGCCATGTAAGAACTCGGGAATCCATTCTCTCCATGCCATCATTATTTTATTTAACTTAATAGTCTCTACGTTGAGTGAAGTTCCATGCCGTGGATCATGGTCATTCAAATGAGTACTTTCGTACGGGGTACGATATGCGCAACTCTACAACGATACCCGTGCGGCTAGGTTGTAGGTTTTACATAGCGTGATGCAACAATCAAATCTGACCACGGAGTAATCATGCCTTGACCATAAAGTACACATGCTGTTTTTGTAAGATAGATAAATAACTAAATAAATAAATAATTTGAAGCCTGCATGTGCCTGTATGCCAATATTCGGGATTGGCTAATCGAGTACAATAGTTCATTACATGAACGTGTCTCATTCATTTCATTCAATAAGACGACTAGCCAGTCTCTTAGTTCCAACTAGGAACGCATGATCAATTCTAGTCAAGATAACCATTATCATCAATGGTGACAAGGCATGAAAGTCAAATAGTATTCAGTGGAGTCGAGTCTACGACTCTCAGGGTTTAATTCCAGTCAATCGGGGTATCTATAGCTCAATTCACGACAAGGTTGTGAAAAGCGCTAGGCGGTAGTCGGGCGGACACCTTCCGCCTAGCGCCTAGCCCACCTAGGCGGGTGCCTAGGCGGACGCCTAGATCTAGGCGGTTCAAAAAAAATAAAAGGAATCCAAAAAAATCTACTAAAAATTGCAGAAAAAAAATCCATAAAACCCAAAAACATGCATAGTTGGATGTCAGGAGGATTAGGCGGGCGCCTAAGCGGACATCAGGCGGGCACCCAGCGCCTAGCGCCTAGGCGCCGCCTAGGCGGTCTAGGCGGACGCCTTTTAGAACAGAGATTCACGACACATGGTACATCCCACGTAACAATCTATATTTAACAGAAATATCAACATATCATGATTATATCAAGTTTATGCAAAAAGACGTTAAACATCTAATAAGATATCAATATACAGGGCTATAGAAGATCCAGGGTAAGCAGGCTACTCTCATGTCAGCCTACGCTCATGTCAGCGTACGCTCAGGTCAAGCTACGCTTAAGCCAGCGTACGCTCAGGTCAAGCTAGCGTATGGACTCCATACGACTCCTCTCTATCCAAGCCAGCGTACGCATGTCATACGTTCCCAAAAGGCAGCGTATGAACTCCATACGACTCCTGACCATCCAAGTCAGCGTATGCATGTCATACGCTCCCAAAAGGTAGCGTATGAACTCCATACGACTCCTGACCATCCAAGTCAGCGTATGCAAGTCATACGCTTCCAAAAGGCAGCGTATGAACTACATACGACTCCTGACCATCCAAGTCAGCGTATGCATGTCATACGCTCCCAAAAGGTAGCGTATGAACTCCATACGACTCCTGACCATCCAAGTCAGCGTATGCAAGTCATACGCTCCCAAAAGGCAGCGTATGGACTCCATACTGCGCTGCGCTAAAGAGCGCGCACAGCTCAGTGACGCAAGCTAAAAAGCTAGCATACACTGCTCACTGTCTTCTCCAAACAGCAAGAACTCCATGGTTGCACCCTAAAGTTTCAAAAGTCCATAACTTGGTCAAAATAAGTCCGAATCCAACTTTGCAAAGGTCAAAATTGGGTAGAATGAAATCCTCTACAACATGGAACCATCAAAACTTGAAAATACAAAAGTTTAATAGATCAAAACCCCCAAAATCCGAAAATAACTCATATCTAGATCTACAAAGATTAAGACTTCGAAATGAAAAATGTCAAGTTCTAAACTCTCTTAGAATCACGAGGGAAAGAGAATGGAGCCATAAAAATGGGTCCTCATGAAGAAGCAAGATGTACTTGCCTATGGGTTTGGTAGGTGGAGAGAGTAATGAAGAAGAAGAAGAGGAGTAATGGTGAGAATGAGTAATGAGGAGAGAGAATGGAGAGGGTGGCTTTAAATATGGAAGGGGTGGTAGGTGGGAGCTAATGGGCCGGGTCCAATGGGTCGGGTTGTAGGGGATCCAACCAAGGCCAACTCGAACCCAAAGTCTAGCTAAAGCAGAGAATAAAAGCATGAAATAAAGTGCAGAAATAAAATTGCAGAAATATAATTGCAGGAAATAAATTAACATAAATTAAAGGAAATTAAATACAGGATAATACATGATAACTATTAAATAAATACATGATAAATACTAAATAAATACACATGAGTTGTACATGTATAAAAATACGCATTTTAGGAACGGGGAGTGACATCTCTACCCTCCTTAGAAAAATTCCGTCCTCGGAATTTCAAATCCAAGCAGGATAGGAATATCAAAACTAAACTAATCTAGGTACAAGCAATTCAATCAAGTAATCATTTTACAATGTCCATAGCAAGTAACATATCTATATTTAACAATCTACGGTATTAAGCAATTCTACCCATAAGGTGATAAGCATGAGGAATCAAGGCAATCAAGGTACACAGAAAAAGATATACCTTGTGAGTCAAACAGATGTGGATACCGTGATCGGATATCATCCTCACGTTCCCACGTTGACTCTCCCAAAGAGTGATGACCCCAAGCAACCCGGACAAGGTTAATTGTTCGGTTCTTAAGTATCTTCTCTCTTCGGTCCAAGATGGACACAGGCTGTTCCTCGTAAGACAGGTTGGTACCAACAACCAGTTCTGAATGATCGAGGATATGGCTGGGGTCCGATACATACCTTCGCAATTGAGATACATGAAACACGTCATGCACCTCTCGTAACGAAGGTGGAAGGGACAAACAATAAGCAACATCGCCTACCCTATCAAGAATAACAAATGGGCCTACGTATCGTGGGCTCAACTTCCCGCGAACGCCAAATCTAATGATCCCACGGGTAGGTGAGATCCGCAAGAACACGTGGTCCCCAACAGAAAACTCTAGCGGCCTACGATGCTGGTCCGCCCAATGACGATACCGATCCTGCGCAACACGAAGTCGCTCTCTAATTCCTTTAATCACTTCAACTGTCTGAACAATCATTTCCGGACCTAACATCTTCCTCTCCCCGATATCATCCCATGCTAGTGGCGACCTACACTTCTTACCATATAATGCTTCAAATGGCGCCATCTGGATACTGGCTTGATAACTGTTGTTGTAAGAAAACTCAACTAAGTGCAGGTGGCTTTCCCAAGATCCTCCAAAATCCAGAGTGCAAGCTCGCAACATATCTTCCAAAGTCTGAATTGTCCTTTCTGATTGCCCGTCCGTCTGCGGATGGTAAGCCGTGCTAAATCTTAACTTGGTACCCAGACTATGATGCAAGCTCTTCCAGAAATACGATGTGAAACGGGTATCTCTGTCTGACACAATACTGACAGGAACTCCATGCTGCCTGACTATCTGTTGCATGTACAACTCTGCCAACTTTTCTGTAGATTGTCCTACTCTGAAAGGAAGAAAGTGTGCTACCTTCGTAAGCCGATCTACTATCACCCAAATAGCATCCTTACCACTTGGTGATCTCGGTAAACCGGTCACAAAGTCCATTGTAATATGCTCCCATTTCCATTCCGGGATGGGAAGCGGTTGCAATAACCCAGCTGGCCTCTACTGTTCTGCCTTTACTTGCTGACATATCAAGCAACGGGAAACAAACCTAGCTATCTCCCTCTTCATCCCGTTCCACCAGAAGTGCTGCTTGATATCTTGGTACATCTTGGTCCCTCCAGGATGTATAGAATACTGAGAACTGTGAGCTTCTGTCATAACTTCCTATCTGATATCTCCACTAGGTACACATAGACGTGATCCAAACCTAAGCGTACCATCTTTATGAATTTGCATCTCCTTTCTGAGTCCTGACTCACATTCTGCCCTAAGCTTCTGAATCCTTGGGTCCTGTGCCTGAGCTGCCTTGATCCTGCCTACCAAGTCGGATTGAACTTGTAGACTCGCCAGAATTCCTACATCACTAGGAAGTATAACTTCAATGCCCATCTCCTGAAGGTCTTCTAAGATGTGCTTCTGCGTTGTCAACATAAATGCGCCGCCTCTTCTGCTAAGAGCGTCTGCTACCACGTTAGCCTTGCCTGGATGATACTGAAGCTCCGCATCATAATCCTTGATCAACTCCAACCATCTTCTCTGCCTCATGTTCAGCTCCTTCTGAGTAAAGATGTACTTCAGACTTTTATGATCTGTGTACATCTCCACTCGGTCACCATATAAGTAATGCCTCCATAGCTTCAGAGCAAACACTACTGCCGCCAATTCCAGATCATGAGTTGGGTAATTCTTCTCGTGGTCCCGAAGCTGCCTAGATGCATATGCTATCACCTTCCCATGCTGCATAAGGACACATCCAAGTCCTTTACCTGACGCATCACAATATACTGTAAAACCTCCGGGCCCAACTGGCAATGTAAGGATAGGCGCTGATATCAACTTCTGCTTCAGGTTCTCAAATGATGCCTGGCATTCTGCCGACCAGACGAATGGTACATCCTTTCGTGTCAAGCGGGTCATGGGTGCTGAAAGTCCCGCAAAATCTGATACAAACCTTCTGTAATATCCTGCCAATCCCAAGAAACTCCGTACATCAGCTACGGTCTTGGGTACTGGCCAACTCTCTACTGCTTCTACCTTCTTGGGATCCACTGCTACTCCAGCTCCTGATATGATGTGACCTAGAAATGAAATATGATCCGACCAAAACTCACACTTGCTGAGCTTGGCATACAACTGGTTCTCTCTTAGAACCTGCAACACTTTTCTGAGGTGGTCTTCATGCTTCTCTTCACTAGCAGAATATACGAGTATGTCGTCAAGAAAGACAACGACAAACTGATCTAAGTATGGCATAAAGATGCGGTTCATCAAATCCATGAATATAGCTGGAGCATTGGTCAAACCAAACGGCATTACTAAGAATTCATAATGCCCATACTTCGACCTGAATGCTGTCTTGGGGATGTCTTCCTTTCGAACCCTCACCTGATGGTACCCTGAACGAAGATCTATCTTGGAGAAGACTCTGGCCCTGCTCAACTGATCAAATAAGTCGTCGATCCTGGGTAGTGGGTACTTGTTCTTTACTGTCGCCGCGTTAAGCTTCCTGTAATCGATGCATAATCTGGATGACCCATCCTTCTTCCCTACAAGTACCACTGGTGCTGTCCATGGTGATATGCTAGCTTGGATGAACTTCTTCTCCTTCAATTCCTCTATGTGCTGATACACCTTGGCCTGCTCCGAATCCGCCATTCTGTAAACTCGATCTGATATCGGTTTAGTTCCAGGTGCCAATTCTATGCTGAACTCAATATCTCTAACCGGTGGTAGACCTGGAAGTTCTTCGGGAAACACGTCTAGAAATTCTTCAACTACCTTCGGAACTTGAACTTCTTCCATTGCTGTTACTACTCCCTGCTCTTGCTGAGTTGCCTCTGACCTGACTAAGGTGAACCTCTTCATGCCTGGAATATCAAAAGATACACTCCCACTACGACAATCTATTGTCGCATGACTGTCTTTCAGCCAGTCCATGCCTAAGATAATGTCGAAATTTCCAACAGGAAATTCTATCAACTGGGTGGGTAAGGAACGCCCGCAAACTACAACACTACACGCTAGAATAACTCTACTAACTCCTACGAGCCCATTGCCAGTGAGTATATTCAACCTCCCTGGCAATGCCTCGAACTCCATTCCTAGCCGTGTCGCAAATTGTGCAGATATAAATGAGTGTGATGCTCCCGAATCAAACAATGCTACTGCGGGATATGAGGCGACGAGAATGTTACCTGCCACAACATCTCCCGATGCTAATGCCTCCTCCAAGGACAAAGTGAATGCTTGCCCTCGACCTCCTTGTTGATTCCCATGCTGTGGCCTAGCCTGGTGCTGCTGCTGGCCCCTTCCTTGATGATGCTGGGATGGTCTATGCTGGTGTTGCTGCATCGGTGGTCCCTGTTGTCGATACATCTGAGCCTGCGGACGCTGTGCTAACTGCCTTACTGCCACTGCTGGTCCTCGATACTGGCCTGCCCCTGGTGCTGGCAGAGCAGGAAACTGCTGCCCTGGTCCTCCTGACCTCGAATTCATGGGACATGTGGTAACCCGATGGTCTGGATTTTCACATATCAGACATAGTCCATTCAATGTCCGACACACATCTCTAGTGTGCCCCATCTTCCCACAATAAGTGCAGCCCGCCGGGGGTTGCTGGTTCTTTCTCTGTTGCTGTTGCTGCTGCCTGGGTGGTGGTACTGGTCCTCGTATCGCCACATCATGGATACGAATGCCAGTGGATGGTGCTGTTGTTCGGGGCGCTGCTCCCCCTCCTCCTTCAATCTGACTGTGGGATCTCTTCTGACCCCCAGTCCTTACTGCAAGCCTCTGAATGGTGATCTCATGCCTCCGGGTTGCCGTCAATATCTCATCAAAAGTCTGGTAATTGTGCCCTTCTATCAATTGCAAGAGCTCAAGATGAAACCCTTGCTGAAACCTCATAGCCCTCTGGCGTTCCGTTGCTACCATCTCTGGGACAAACCTACTCAATCTGCAGAACTCCGCTGCGTAAGCATCCACAGTCTTGCCAGCCTGTCTGAGGTTGATAAACTTCTGTTGTAGCTCAAACTGTGCCACAACTCCATAATACTTCGTCTTGAACCTTGCAGTAAAATCGTCCCAAGCAACAGGACGTCTGATGCCTACCTCCTCTGATTCCCACCAATCACGTGCGAGATCCTGAAGTAACAACTTCACTAGATCCACACGTTCTTCTGCCGGCACCTTAGCGGCTGTCAGAATAGCCTCAATATCCTTAAGCCATGCATCTGCTGAGATGGCATCCTCCGTGCCCTCAAAACGGCGGGGGTTGTACTTGCAAAACCTGGCTGACGCTCCTGAATCAGTCCTCGCTCCTCTTTCCAAAGCCGTCTGCAATCCTTGGTTGAGTAGCACATTCTGCTCTTGTAGCTGAGTGTGCATGCGTTGCTGGGCCAGCATCTGATGTTGCTGAGTAGCCATCATTCCTCTCATGATCTCCAGAAGGGCTGGTGTGTCCACTTGGGTAGGTAGAACTGTCGGAGGGGGTGGAATGTCCGGATACTGCGACCCAGCTGCTGGTTCCACTATCACTTCTTCCTGGGTAGCCTCCTGAGGGGAGACTGGCCCTTGCTGCTGACCAACCTGGTCAGGTTGTCCATGTTGCTGTCCATGTTGTTGCTGTCCAGTCCTGACAGATGCGGACGAGGTGCCCCTAAGAAAAGGGACAAGAGAACAATCAAACGACCGGACGTGAAGGATCAATGAAGTCAAAGGATACTGGAATGTCAAGCTAGAGTTGAGAGTAACGAATCATGAGATCAAGGGAAAACATGTGTGATTGAGACATCCTATAAATCAAAACACCCCACAAGTCTGAAATCAGACCTGCATGGGCCACCACTAAAACCTTGTCACGCCCCAGAACCAGAATACTGGAGAGCGGGAGAATGACTCAGCCAGCTACGTATTACGGGTAGATGAATACCGTATAATACGATCAATGCTGTCTAAAAGACAAGGGGGTGCATACTACATGAAAGTCTTACTATGGTCACTTCACATCTATTGTCTCAATCATTCGAACAAGAAACAGTAATAGAGAACATGTAAGATAAAGCAGTAAGGCGTCCCAAACGCTCTGTCAAAATATTCTTGATATCTGGCTTTACAAAACATAGCCAGATTGATGTAGCAAAAGTATACACAATTGTTATCAGCTGCAGCCTGACTTTAGTTACAATTATGTAAAAAGTAAGTACGAGACGATCCGACTAACATGTTGGTGCCAAACGGCAAAGTATAAAGTAGATAACAAAACGAGCGGAGAAGTAAGAAACCCACTCGAGTCCTCCTGCGATCATCCCTCTAGTGTTGACCATCTTGGAGGTAGAAGTAAGCTGAGTCCTCGGGAACCGGCTCTAAATCTGGCCATGCAAAACCAGAGAGGTTAGACCTCTAATAGCAAGTACCACAAGGAAGCACGACATGAGAACTAAAACCAGTAATATGAAATATGATAAATAGATCTCTGCTTGCTACTAGGATTCACATAACATCACGACACTTCGAACCAACCTCCCAACCAAACAAGGACAGAAGTTGGCCCGTCATGTCCTGACATTCTGATCATCCCAGTTAAGTAACAGAGTAGGTACAGTACACAAACAAATCATCTTGAACGGCCAATCAACTACTACGGCTTGCTATTGTGAGTCCCAAGTTATCCTGGAATTTATGCAATAGGGATTCCTCAGTTCTTACTATGTGCAAGCAAGGCTAGTCTATCCAATCAATCAATTGCGCCAATCATGTAGTTAGACGAGTCCCAGCGGGACGCCCGCCGTTAATATAGCATGTACAATAATATAAGCAGATACTGTTCCCTGCCCGTGTGACAGATTTACAGTATCTGTGGGAACCAGCCGGCCCGTCGGGCACTTAATAGTCCCAAGGGGGCTGCCATGTAAGAACTCGGGAATCCATTCTCTCCATGCCATCATTATTTTATTTAACTTAATAGTCTCTACGTTGAGTGAAGTTCCATGCCGTGGATCATGGTCATTCAAATGAGTACTTTCGTACGGGGTACGATATGCGCAACTCTACAACGATACCCGTGCGGCTAGGTTGTAGGTTTTACATAGCGTGATGCAACAATCAAATCTGACCACGGAGTAATCATGCCTTGACCATAAAGTACACATGCTGTTTTTGTAAGATAGATAAATAACTAAATAAATAAATAATTTGAAGCCTGGATGTGCCTGTATACCAATATTCGGGATTGGTTAATCGAGTACAATAGTTCATTACATGAACGTGTCTCATTCATTTCATTCAATAAGACGACTAGCCAGTCTCTTAGTTCCAACTAGGAATGCATGATCAATTTTAGTCAAGATAACCATTATCATCAATGGTGACAAGGCATGAAAGTCAAATAGTATTCAGTGGAGTCGAGTCTACGACTCTCAGGGTTTAATTCCAGTCAATCGGGATATCTATAGCGCAATTCACGACACATGGTACATCCCACGTAACAATCTATATTTAACAGAAATATCAACATATCATGATTATATCAAGTTTATGCAAAAAGGCGTAAGGATATAAAATGGACGTTAAACATCTAATAAGATATCAATATACAGGACTATAGAAGATCCAGGGTAAGCAGGCTACTCTCATGTCAGCCTACGCTCATGTCAGCATACGCTCAGGTCAAGCTACGCTCAAGCCAGCGTACGCTCAGGTCAAGCTAGCGTATGGACTCCATACGACTCCTCTCTATCCAAGCCAGCGTACGCAAGTCATACGCTTCCAAAAGGCAGCGTATGAACTCCATACGACTCCTGACCATCCAAGTCAGCGTATGCATGTCATACGCTCCCAAAAGGTAGCGTATGAACTCCATACGACTCCTGACCATCCAAGTCAGCGTATGCATGTCATACGCTCCCAAAAGGTAGCGTATGAACTCCATACGACTCCTGACCATCCAAGTCAGCGTATGCATGTCATACGCTCCCAAAAGGCAGCGTATGAACTCCATACGACTCCTGACCATCCAAGTCAGCGTATGCAAGTCATACGCTTCCGAAAGGCAGCGTATGAACTCCATACGACTCCTGACCATCCAAGTCAGCGTATGCATGTCATACGCTCCCAAAAGGTAGCGTATGAACTCCATACGACTCCTGACCATCTAAGTCAGCGTATGCAAGTCATACGCTCCCAAAAGGCAGCGTATGGACTCCATACTGTGCTGCGCTAAAGAGCGCGCACAGCTCAGTGACGCAAGCTAAAAAGCTAGCATACACTGCTCACTGTCTTCTCCAAACAGCAAGAACTCCATGGTTGCACCCTAAAGTTTCAAAAGTCCATAACTTGGTCAAAATAAGTCTGAATCCAACTTTGCAAAGGTCAAAATTGGGTAGAATGAAATCCTCTACAACATGGAACCATCAAAACTTGAAAACACAGAAGTTTAATAGATCAAAACCCCCAAAATCCGAAAATAACTCATATCTAGATCTACAAAGATTAAGACTTCGAAATGAAAAATGTCAAGTTCTAAACTCTCTTAGAATCACGAGGGAAAGAGAATGGAGCCATAAAAATGGGTCCTCATGAAGAAGCAAGATGTACTTGCCTATGGGTTTGGTAGGTGGAGAGAGTAATGAAGAAGAAGAAGAGGAGTAATGGTGAGAATGAGTAATGAGGAGAATGGAGAGGGTGGCTTTAAATATGGAAGGGGTGGTAGGTGGGAGCTAATGGGCCGGGTCCAATGGGTCGGGTTGTAGGGGATCCAACCAAGGCCAACCCGAACCCAAAGCCTAGCTAAAGCAGAGAATAAAAGCATGAAATAAAGTGCAGAAATAAAATTGCAGAAATATAATTGCAGGAAATAAATTAACATGAATTAAAGGAAATTAAATACAGGATAATACATGATAACTATTAAATAAATACATGATAAATACTAAATAAATACACATGAGTTGTACATGTATAAAAATACGCATTTTAGGAACGGGGAGTGACATTTGCTATTAATGCAAATTCATTGCATAGAATTTGGAATGTTGGCCATTTGGCACTCGGGTGTAGGCTGCCCGTGCTTATAAATAGCCGCATGAGGGAAAGCTTTTGCTTTCATTCTTCATTTCGATGTAGAGATGAACTTGGCCGGAGCTCCGCTTTGACGAACTGTCGAACTCGAGCTCTTTCCGAGGGTGAAGATGCGCTGCCCTAGTCTTCCCGTCGTTCTGAGCTTCTGTGATGGTGTCTGTTGCATCCAAATATCGGGATCGTCGAGTCCCGATACAGGCCGATGGTACCTGTTGCATCCAAAGATCGGGGCAGCCGCGCTCCGTCTTTCGTTATGCTGGCAGAGCCACAGGTTGCCGAGTGTGCATGTTGCTTCCGAAGATCGGGGCATCGTGCCGCAATCTTCGTCGAGCTAGGAGAGCTCCTCCTCCTGCTACACAAGGGCTGATTGGTGCTGACGAGAGAGAGTGATTCGCTCTGACTATGCACGGAGATGCGCATACATTGAGATGCTGGATTGATGTGCCTGGACGAGACATCAGAGTAATGCGCCTGGCATGGGGCGCATGGCAGTTGCTGCGCCTGGCTGTAGATTTAGGATCTTTCTTTTTGTAGAAGTTCTCCTTTGTAAAGCCTTTCTTTAGACATGTAATAAACTTTCATATGAAATAAAAGCCTTCTTTTCAATGTCTAAAAACTTGTACTTTTCTTTGCTGTGCCAAGTATCTGTTTGAGCTTCCTGGCGCATTTGAGTTGGTCGCATGGTTAGTTTGAGCGTATAGGAATTCTGGCCTATAGATGCGTCTGAAATTCCATGCTTCTACAATTATGTAATCCACATAAATAAGTAAAATGAGCATGTCCTGAGATCTCTGATGTGTAAACAAGACGTATATGAGCTGGTGCGAACAGACCCAATTTATTGCAAGACTGGTAAATTTGTCAAAATGCACATAATGACTATTCAGACCATAGAGAGACTTCTTCAAGATACATATCATAGACTCCCCCGGTCGATCAAACCCTGAAGACTGCTCCATAAAAGCACTCTCTAAAATATCATTGTTGAGGAAGGCGTTCTTTATGTCTAACTAATGAAGAGGTCCATTCCTAGAAACTACCAAAGAGAGAAGAACACGATAAAAGTCAACTCAGCAACAGATGAAAATGTCTCAACATAATCCAACTCATATTGTTGGGTAAAGCACTTAGCCACTTACTGAACTTTGAGACAATCAACCGAGCCATCTGAATTTTGTTTAACAGTAAATATGTACTTACATCTGACCACCTTTTACCTGAAGGCAAGGGTACCAAAGTCTAAGTCAGATTAGAGTGCAATGCATCAAGTTCCTCTACCATAGCTACATGCCAACATGGATGTTATAGAGCTTCCTGAGAAGAGGAAGGAAGAGATGACAGTCAAAGAAGAAACAAATGTATGACTAGATTGGGTCAATCGACGATAAAAAATAAAGTTAGAGATGAGATTGGAAGTAGTACAAGAGTGCTTACCCTTGCCAAGAGAAATATAAAGAGAGAGACCTTCATCCGAAGTCAGTAGAAGGAGTAGGAACATAATGATGCGATGAAGGAGTAGGAACATAATGATGCAGCATAGTACATGCAGAATAATCATCAGTGATACTCGGAGAAATAGTTGTAAGTAGAGGAATGATCTTATATCGATGCCTATATACGTGGGAAAGGAAAACCAAAGTCCTAGTCATAAGAAGGATAAGAGAAACATGTGTATCAAGTTCAAAGGAAAATCACAAGGGACAACCACCTTTGAAGTAGTGGGATCAGAACAAATATTTCCTTTTTGTGTTCAAGAATAACCAACAAATATCATACGGGTAGCTCGCAGATTAAGTTATCCCCCCGAGCTCCAAGATTACGAGTATAACAAAGACAAACAAATACCTTTGGAGCAAGGGAAAAGGCTTGTCCCTATAGAAAGATGATAAAAAATGTGATTTGTTATTAAGGACATGAGAGGACATAAAGTTTATATAAAAACGAGTAACTAAGAAAGCAAAATTCTAAAATAAGGGGAACATCTATATGAAATAAGTTAGCAATGTCAGCAACGAACGTCGCTGTCCACTAACATATTGGCGACATTCAAGTGGATGAGTCGCTAAACGTCGATGTTTTAAAAACAGCGACGTTCTCCGATGAAACCGCGACGTTTGCTTTCCAAATAATAATGCATGTCGCTAAATGTCGTTGAAAGTCGCCGACAGTGACGTTCAGCGACGTTTTTTATATTCGTCGCTAAATACAACAAAATTAGCGACGTTTTCTACTGACGTCGCTAATCTCGTCGCCAATATTAATTATTTTGGTGGTGGGAGAGAGCGAGTTATCTCAAGAAGATGTCATTTTTTTTCATTCCGCAATACCATTATGCTTAGGAGTATACGGACATAAAGCTTGATGAAGTATGATATGAGTCTAACAAAATGCTTGAAACTCCATGCTTATATATTTCTTAGCATTACAATAACGAAGAACCTTGATGCAAATTGCAAATACAAATTGATTAAAAAAATTAGCCAAAAAGATTTGGTAAATAGATAGAAGTTCAGAACTAGAACGAAGAAGATGTAACCATGTCATACGTGAGTAGTCATCAGTAAAAGTGACAATGTTATAGGCATGCACACTCGAAAACATAAAGAGATCCAAAATATCAATACGAATCAAAACAAAAGGTGGTTGAAAAAAGGAAATATGATGCTTCCTGAGAATACATGACTCACAACTAAATTCAGATAAATATAAATTATCTAACATAGTGCGCAAGGAAGATAACGGAGGATGCCCAAGTCTCTTATGCCAGTGGAAGGAAGGAGCATCTACTAACGTATTGGATAAATGTAAGATGAATAAAATGTTGCTAAGTAATTAGAATCATGTGTAAGCCGACTAATAAATAACAAGTTATGATGCAATGATGAAAAAATGAGTGTTTTTCAAATGTAAGGACAAAGTGATAAATCAACAACACAAGAAACATTAGTAGCATCGGCAGTCATAAAAATAAATTTGTGAGGGATAAAAGCAAGATTTGAGAGGCCGTCGTGAGACATGATTAGAGGCGCTTGAATTAGCAAGCCACTAATGAGAATGATAAAGTAGAGAGATACTTAATGGAGTGGAAATATTGATAGGAGCTACAGAGGAGAGGAGTCGATACAATTGGTCTCATTTATTAAAAAATAACATATGGCCACTAGGTGGGAAGGTGGACGAGCAGTAGTTAGTGTAGATGTCTGTCCAGCACTAGTTGTATCATCAGGATAACAATGCTTCTCCCTAAGTCCTCCCGGCGATCAGTTTCCCACAATAGGAACAATATAGTCCACCACTGTAACACCCGTCTCCCAGTATCGATATTTCATACGCATACGTGTATCTTTTATTTTTTCCTAAACTGTGATTTCGATATCTTGATAGATAGTTTTCTCGTAATACGTGAATTTATGTATGTCGATGGTATATTATGATCCTTGTAAAGCGAGTTCTCGACAATCAATATTGGGTTCTACCTGTTTTCATAGATTTCTGTCTTGATGAAATTTGCTGAGAGATGGAGTTCGTCTGTCAATTGATGCTGGCCATGGGATTTGTTGGGTTGACATGGTTCGCGACTGCATTACTACTACTTCATTTTCGGTTCTTATACGGAGTCACCCGCATGGCTTCATTCAAAGTAATCGGGGACTTCGTCAGGGCGACCCGCTCTCCCCATATCAATTCATATTGGTGATGGAGTTCTTTACTTGCAGGATGGATCTGATGGTTCATGAGAGGCAGATTATGCCCCTATATAAGAAGGTTATCTCGTATGTTTCACATCTCATATATGCTGATGACCTATTGGTTTTTATGCATCCCACTACAGGGGGACTGCTACTATCTTGGAGATCATGAACGAGTTTAGAAGGGTGTCTAGACTCCTGATGAACAGAGACAAGAGTAGAGTGCACTTTAGTTCTCAATGCACTTGCAAGGAGAAAAGAGCGACAGAGTTGGGAATTGAGAAAGGGGAGCTACATGTCAAATATCTGGGTCTTCCTTTGTCTATCAACTATACGAGAGATATTGATTATTATAGCTTGGTGGAGTTCATTCAACGCAGGGAGGAAGGCTGACAGGCCTAGAGCCTTTCATTTGGAGGTCAGATTGAGCTGGTTCGGTGAGTCATTTCAGCTTTAGTCTGTTCTAGCTACGACCCATTATTCTTTCTACTGCCACTATCCGGTGAGCGCACATGTGCTAATTTTATCTAGCGAGGTGGAATACATGCCATTGCCTGGGATCAGTTGTGTCGGCCTCGGGATAAGGGGGGTTGGACTGCAACATCTGCAGGTGCTACGAGAGGTAGAAGGGATAAAACTGGCATGGAAGTTTATACAAAGGGGATCCTTATGGACGAAGTGGATGAGTAGTAGATTTTGGAGGGAGGAAACTTATGGATATGCAGGTACAATAACAATGCCTCAGTTACGTTCAAATGCCAATTACATCAACATGCTTCTATGAAGAATGCCTTGCACCGTGTCATCCAAGACGGACGAAGTACGGACATGTGGCTTGATCCATGGATCAACCACATGAGCTTACTGGAGGGTCGGGAATCACATGCTTCGGGAGGCGGACATGAGTTACGAGTTCATCACATCCTATGGTAGGGGAAATGGTGGCCTGAAAGTTATATGTACACGGCCAGGTTCGCTGAGATTATCCGGACAGTCCCCGTGGACTCTGAAGCACATGGGGACATGTGGGTTTGGCAGCCGCCTATAGCTGGCTCTGGGTCTGGAGAGTTCGAATTCAAATCATTCTATGACTATCTTAAGACATCTCATACCAGGCTGGAGGATGTTGATTTCATATGGGTCAGCGGATTGGCCCGAAAAATGCAACTATGCATGTATATAGTGTTGTTGGGACGACTCCTAACTATAGATAGACTTGCTCGGTTTAGAGTACAACTTAATTCCCAATGATGTGTCCTATGTAACCAACATGATGAATCGATTATGAAATTCAATTATAAATTAATAAGTAATAAGGGTGAGTTGTTTCATCCATATTGGCACCGTACGGTTATTTATTCTTTGAATGCGGGATGTCCCGGTCCATTTGGCAGGAGCAGAGTAGTAGAGGATTGGGTGGATGTGTTGATTCGAGGGGTGTTAGCGACATTATTGCTTGGATTAGGGCTAGATAAAAGGTGGGATGTGGTATATGGAAGCCCGGATCAGACTTGCTGCGTCGGTCTGGCACGTGTGGAGAGAGCAGAATAGACGAATTTTTGAGGGACTCACTACTTTCCCTATACGGATATTACATAATATTGATTTGATGTATCAGCTTTGAGGGGCCTTCTGGGGCCTGCAATCGTGAGAGTTGTATTTGATTGATTGATTATATGAAATTTACCTTTTCTCAATATATATATATATATATAGGAAGCGGATCAAAGGCCCCGCCCGCGGAGCCCCGTCGAAGCCCCGCCCCCCCTGCACCATCGGATCGCGCGGGGCCCGCGTGGGGCCCGCGTGAGCCCGCGCGATCCAACGGTTAAGGGGGGCGGGGGCTTCGGCGGGGCTCCCGATCCGCCTCCATATATATATATATATATATATATATATATATATATATATATATGTATAAAGATGGCGATCGGGGAGCGGGCGCATCTGGGCGAACGGCTAGGGTTTGAGCGTGGCAGCCCCCCGAGGCCGCCGGACCCCCTTGCCGGCGGGGAGCGGGCCTCGGGGAAGCAGGGCGGCGCCCCCCCCCCCCCCCGGCGGTGGGGGCAGGCTGGAGCAAATCCGGGGGGGTCGGGCGGACCCCCCGACGCAGGCGCGGACACCGGCGCACCCCCAGGCGGTGGGGGGGGGTGCGGAAACACGGGGGGGGGGGGGGGGGTCGGGCGGACCCCCCCGGCGGTCGCAGCCCCTCCCGGGCGGTGGGGGGGGGGGGGGGCGGGATCAACGGGTGGTGTGCCGGGTTTGTCGAATTCGTCGCGGGGTGGACCTATTGCTACGAACTTCGAGTTCGGAGCGGACTCCGGATCTCTGGGGAGCCAAACGGACGGTGGGGGATGGACGACGGTTACGCGCCGTCGTGAGACGAAATCCGAGGGGAAGACGGGAGGTGGACAGGGTCAGGTTAGGGGTCGCTATTCTGATGGTCGTCAGATCGGGTCAGGATCTCGGCCATCTAGACGAGGTCCGGGGGTAGCTGCTGGAAGATCGGTGGGTTGGCGGCCAAAGGCGACCGCGGCGGCCAAGGGGAAGAGTAAGGTGGTGGATCCGGATGCTCAGGGATCTGGGACTCCTCGTCCGGAGGTTACCCCGAGGCCACTTGGGACGACTACCCGTCCTACTGGACGGTCCTGGGCCGATATCTGCAACCCAGTGGGGCCGAAATCCCCCACATTGATGGAGTACGTCCCGCCAATCAAGGTAGGGAGGGGTTTCCGGGCCTCCTTCCCTGCGGAGGAGATCCAGAAGGTGACAGCGTACTGGGAGAATACCCTCGTCCTGTACGTATTAGGCAACAAGCCTTTCTACGGACAGATTAGGGGCTATGCTGCGCGAGTCTGGCAGCCTAAGGGGAGCATGGAGTTCTATGCCCGCGAGAACGGCTTCTATTATGTGAAGTTCGGTCTGGCGGAGGATGTTGCTAGGATCCTCCAAGGCGGCCCCTGGACGTTCGACGGCAGGTTGATCATTCTCAAGGAGTGGACCCCGGAGCTTCGCTGTGAGAGGGAAGTACTGAATGCCATCCATGTTTGGATTCGCTTCCCTGAGTTCCCGGTTAGGTTTTGGAGTATACCGTTGTTGATGCGGTTGGCCAGCTTGGTGGACACCCCGATCAAGGCAGATGATGCTACTGCCTTTCGGTCGCGGTTGATGTACACTAGGATCTTTGTGGAGATTCGGACAGGGGGGAGCTTCCGAAGACGGTGGAGTATGAAATCCCATCTGGGGAGGTGCTTACCCAGAAGGTGGAATATGAATGGGTTCCACCTACCTGTCCACGGTGTTCTTGCTTCGGGCATCTGGCTAGTGCATGTTCGGAGGTTGGACCTCCGGTGGAGCCTACTCTCCCTCCTAGGGAGGTTCCAGAGGCTTCCTGTGATATGGATCTCAGAGATGATAGTTGCGCGGAGGTCTTGGAGGGGGAGGTTACACATCCTGTGAGTGATGCAGGTTTGACCCTCGTTGTTTCTACTCAGCTGGCTCCCTCGTGTGGAGGGCTGACCACTTACCAGGGGCTGAGTAGTAGTATAGTTACTAGAGGTACGGCGGCGTCGGAGATTGTGGCACGAGGGGATGGCGGATCGTTTGGAGGGCAGGTTTACTGTAGGAAGAGGCGCGCTGTCGGCATGTTGAGGGATGGCCCCTCAATGGTGGTGGGTCATACTTCGGACAGAGAGGAGGCGGTGTGTGTTGACAATCCTGCCTGGGCGTTGGTTCTATCTCAGGTTGCTCCCCAACAGGCGGTTCCGTCTGGGATGGAAGAGGACTCTTTAGCGACGGGTGCGGCACTTCCCCCAGGTGCTGACCCGGGAGTTTTCCATGGGGACCCCACCTCTTATTAATTAATGGCCATTATTGCCTGGAATGTGAGGGGGGCGTGTTCGCTAGGGAGGTGGAGAGAGATATGTGGGGTGCTCCACAGAGAGAAGTGTGACATTTCTGTTATTTTAGAATCCAAGATCAAAGGGGAGAAGACCCTTACTCGGCGGACCCCTTCTCATTGGGCCCAGCTGCACAACCTGGCCCTTTGTGACATGGCCAGGATTTGGGTTCGCTGGAACTCGAAGAGCTGGGATGGTGACTTGATCTTGATGACGGAGCAGTTGATTGCCATCTCCTTCGTGAACAAGGGTGGCTTCCGGTTCTTACTGGGGGCGGTCTACGGCCACAATGACAGAAGGAGAAGGGAGTCACTATGGAGCGACATCTCTCGTGTCCCCGATGTTGCTGAGTCGTCGTGTCTCCCTCTGCTCTTGATCGGGGACTTCAACGCTCTTATGCATCATGGGGAGAAGCTGGGTGGTCGTCCGGTTCCAGATTCTATCCTTTATGATTTTCAGAGATGCCTCCTGCTTGCGGGACTTCAGGAACTGTCTCGCTCAGGCTTCATCTGGACTTGGCACAACAAAGCAACTCACAACAGGGTTGCTTGTCAGCTTGATCGAGCTCTGGGCAACGGGGAGTGGTTCCGTCACTTCCCCAACTCTTCGGCTGAGGGTCTGGCAGCTGGGACGAGCGATCACTCCCCCATCAGGGTTGGCTTCTCTGCTCGATCTCTTGGGAAGTTCCGTCCGTTCAGGTATAACAACAGTTGGTATCTCTCGGAGGGCTACCTAGAGGCTGTCGCGAGGGGCTGTCTAGCGGTCAGGAGGGGACGGCTCAATTCCGATTGGTTCGTCGCCTCAAGGCCACGAAGAGAGCTCTCAGGAGTTGGGTGCAGGGGTTGCCCAAGACCACACTAGAAGATAAGGAGGCTGAGTTGAGATCTTTGCAGCAGGATTTGCAAGCTGACATGCTTAATGGAGATCTGGCGGCTAGAGAGAAGGAACTGATTGGAGAAGTCAACATTCTGAGGCTGCAGAAGGAAATTAGCTCGGCCCAGCGAGCCAAATGTTCCTGGCTGAAGGATGGAGACCGGTGCTCCAAGTTCTTTTATGACGTTATCCGGACTAGACAGAATCGGAATCACATATCCCAGCTTCTTGATGCGGATGACACTCTGGTGGGGACGCCGGCTGAGATACAGGGCGAGGCTGTCAGGTACTATTCTGATTTATATTTTCAGACTGACTACCTGTCCGTGTTCCCAGAGGTTGTTACGAAGCGGTTGGTGACTCCATTTGGGAATAGCATCCTACTTGCCCCTGTCACATTGGAGGAGGTGGAATCTATTGTCAAGGTGGCGGACCCTAACAAGGCCCCTGGTCCAGATGGCTTCAGCAGTGGTTTCTTCAAGCGTCATTGGGATATTCTGAAGCTTCAGGTCGTGGAGGTGGTCCAGGAGTTCTTCACTAAGGGAAAGCTTTTGAAGGAGCTGAATCACACTTTTCTGACCTTGGTGCCTAAGAAGGAGGGCGCGACAGCATTGGCAGACTTCAGACCTATTGCCTGTTGTAATTATCTTTATAGGATAATTACGCACCTTATGTGCCGACGGATGGAGGGAATCATGCAGGACTTGGTTTCTCCAAACCAGGCTGCGTTCATCAAGGGGAGGTCGATTGCAGAGCATAGCCTCCTGGCACATGAGATGGTGAGGAGATTCAGCAGACCTGGTGGGGAGAAAGCTTGTGTTAAAATGGACCTGAGGAAGGCGTATGACATGGTCAATCGGGACTTCCTCTGCCATCTGATGTCTGCCATAGGATTCGCGGATCACTGGGTTGCGTTGATCAGGGAGTGCACCACGTCCCCTACTTTCTCAGTTCTCATCCAGGACGTTCCTTATGGGTACTTCCAGAGCAACCGTGGGCTTAGGCAAGGTGACCCATTGTCCCCTTACCTGTTCACGCTTGTGATGGAATACTTTACTTGTTTGATGGACATGACAGTGCACCGTGGACGGCTGGTCCTCTGTTTCGGAGGATGGACCCTCCAGTTACACACCTTATATATGCTGATGATCTACTGGTCTTCATCCAGCCTTCGACGATGGGATTGCAGACGCTTGCGGGTATTATGGAAGATTTGAAGTCCTTTCTCGGGTCTCCAGCTGAACAGGGATAAGAGTCGGGTCTACTTCAGTTCCCGGTGTTCCCAGAAGGAGGAGCGGGCTGATGTCCTGGGTATCGCGAGGAGTGATCTTCCGGTGCGTTATTTAGGAGTGCCCCTCACAGTCAATTATGCGCGGGATCAGGACTGCCAGGGCCTGGTAGAGTATGTCCAGCGGAGAGTAGAAGGCTGACAAGCCGCCGGTCTGTCTTTTGGCGGACGCATAGAGCTGATCAGATCTGTGATCTCGGCTGTGGCCCATTTTTGGCTACAGTCCATCCTCCTCCCGGTGGCCACTATTCGGCGAGTGGAGCGTCTATGTGCTGATTTCCTTTGGAGGAGGGGTATGCATGCGATCTCGTGGGAGCAGCTCTGTCGTCCCAGGAAGGAGGGAGGTGTGGGGCTCAGGCCGTTGCTGGAGATCAGGAAGGCCTCTGTGCTCAAGCTGGCCTGGAGATTCATTAGCGGGGGGTCTCTCTGGGCGGACTGGATGCACAGCAGATACGTGAAGCAGGACAATTTTTGGACGTGTTCTCCTGATAACAACCATTCTGTCACGTTCAAGACTGTCCTGAGACACAGGGGTATGCTCAAGTCTGCTATCCGGAGGGTCATGAAGGATGGGTCGGGTACGGACCTCTGGCGGGACCCTTGGATAGATCGACGTTCGTTGCTAGACATTAGGGGATCCCCGACTCACACGGAGGACAGGCGAGGTCTGACGTGTAGTCGGATCCTACGAGATGGAGAGTGGAGGCCGGACTCTTATCGGTACACTGAGGAACTGGGAGGGTTCATTATGTCTACAGTCATTGATCCGGATTTGCCTGCGGATCGGTGGATTTGGGAGCCGTCTGGAGCATCTTCGGGCTCGGGGGAGTTCCAGTTCCGTAGTTGCTACAATCTTATCCGGCACACTTTCCCTCTGAGTTATGATTATGAGTTCGTCTGGTGTAAGGGTCTGGCCAGGAAGATGCAGTTGTGTGTTTACAAGCTTCTTCTGGGTCGCCTCTTGACGAGGGATCGCCTGAGTTCTTTTGGAGTGCCAGTGCCGGACCCCAAATGTGTGCTTTGCTGTTTGGAGCCTGAGTCTATTAAACATATCTTTTTCGAGTGCACTCTGGCATGGCAGATATGGTCGGAGCAGAGTCGGGTATTGGGAGTGGGCGCCTCTGGTAAATACATTGGGGACATCATCCCGGTGATACGAGATAGCAGGGGTCGAGGTCATGACTGGTTCCGTACAGCCAGAGTTCGTCTGGCGGCTTCGGTTTGGCATGTTTGGCGGGAGCGAAACCGCCGGATTTTTGAGGGACTAGTCACACCTCCAGTTGGCATTCTCCATAACATTGAGTTTGATGTGAAGAAACTGCCGGATTTTTGAGGGACTAGTCACACCTCCAGTTGGCATTCTCCATAACATTGAGTTTGATGTGAACGCTATGGAGAATGGATGAGTGCTGAGTGGGAGTCCCACTCAGTTTGTATGTTGTATGATTATGGCTTTTCATTTGGAATAAAATTTACCTTTTTCCAAAATATATATATATATATATATATATATATATATATATATATATATATATATATATATATATATATATATATAAGATGCTTGTTTTTTGCAATCAATCACATGAATGCTTCTCTTTCACAACCTAAGAACATGCTAAAGTTGATTTTGGAATTTAGGATCAGAAGACAGAGAAAGGATTTCATAGCATATACTGATAGTACCCACATGACCATTGACCAGGACTAAACCAAGTGGTCGAAAGGATTTCTTAACATATACTATCAGTATCCCACATAAAAAGAAGATCTATATATCTTGCCCAACTATTTCCTCTTTATGTAATCAGTAATATGGATGTCAACCTTTCCAAAATATCCAGTCAAACACAGCTGATATGGTTATACAGCTGGAAATACTGATGAAACCACAATATCCAGAAAGAGCTTAGCTGAAATGAGGAGCAGTATATGGTAAATGGAAGCAGACTTTTGGTGCAGAAATATACTACCTGCTTGCAAAGGTCTTCCAGAAAATCTGAATATGCAGCAGGCTTTATCTCATTGAATTTTGCAAGAAATGAATGCTTGACAGTATCGATAAGCATTTCACAACAATAAACCACCATGGCGTTCTGAGGGTTTAAACAAAAAATATGAGAAAAATACTTGTTAAGGCATTAGCCCAGGTCTCTAAGCATTAGCCCAGGTCTCTAGAAACGGTAATATTTTGGAAAGAAGTACAGGCAGAAGATAAAAACACATGCTTTACCGTAAGAAAACTCTCAAACCAAGGTCCCTCTGCCTCCAAGATGTTTTGAGAGAGCACAAATAGCAGAAATGCTGTGATATGGAACCTCTCCACTATGTCTGCTCATAAAATATCACCAAAACGAATAATTTGAAAATCAAATATCTATATCAGTTGCTAAGTGGAAAACAAATAAATATGAAAAAGAACCCAGTACTTGATAATTGAAAAGAAAAATAACTTAACATATACCCATGTTTTCCATTCTAATACGTTATGTTTTATGTACTTAGCTGCTCCCATATAAGCATAAACACAACACAAGCAAGACTTCATATTAATAGAAGTTAGAATGCTTCACAGATGAACATTATACACATATCATTGTAATTACTTGTTCCATAGTCCTCACATATATTCGGATGTACATAATAGCATAATGACATCTTGTCTGGTACTGGTCATACCCACTAGATTTTAGAAAGTAGAAATTGTTGGATAAAGCCCAATTCAGAGCTCACAGGACAGAGAAGGGAATGCAGAAATGCTCGAGTCCAAATTATAGTTGGTCTAGTTTCAGTCCAAGTTGACTAAATGTTGGATCAGGTGAGATGTCTTGGTATGTTGTAGTCTGAGAATTGCAGCAAGATCTTTATCCAGCTTCCCCGTAAAATTAAGGTTGAGAGGGGATAACAGAAAGAGGTTTGATCAGTTGATATGGTTCGAAGGTCAGAACCTTTTGATAGGAAGGCAGGGGATCAAGAAATTCCTTGTAGGACCTCTGTCCTTATCTTCACCTTCTAATCCATACATTAACAAACAAAGAGTCTGCCCATAATGTCCCTGTGGCAGCTGTGAAGATAGGACCACAGGGACTTCTCCCTCCATTCTACTCTTCGACAGTTTGCAGACTGGTACCGTGATCAACCAAGCGGTCAATTACTTGATTGAGCACAATATCAGTAGACCAATTGAGAACATGCCTTTGGTTATTTTTGGTCAGCCATCAGTCTGTGTTGGCTGATACTTTCATTCCTTCCGCACTTCCGTAGCTACCTCAAGGCCAACCTACAGTACTTGTAGACAGACTCCACATCAGATGAAATCTTTCCAACCCACAAAATCCTCCAGGACCGATTTTATTTCTATTTGACTTCGAAGATTCAAACCACAAGCACAAGTTAAACCATATCAGGTCAAGCAAGTTAGTCAAACCAAAAGCAAAAATATCATTTCACATCCCAGCATGTTCTACAAAAAGGTCTTCCTAAAACAAACTTTCATTAACTGAAATGATAAGATCAAGCAAAATTAAACTTTTGATGGCTAGTAACTCTAGAAAAAGGTCCTCCATCTTGTCCTTCCCTACCTCTGACTCCTCCACAATATTATTCATGATCATCCATTTATGTGGTGGTAGGAACTTGATCTCTGTCTCCACAAGATCTTCGTCTTTAAGTTTCATTCATCCTTCTTTTAGAATAGTTCCTTTACTACATGGTTGAAGATAGCCCCTATTGGCCATATCCATACAAGATATAGCAGCTTCTGTCACAAATCATTTCTTGCTCTAAAGAGTAGGAATTGCATCTTAGCAGGATACTATCGGGTTACTCACATCACCATCTTCGACCTGCTCGACAGTTGAACCCCGTACCAGTGTGTCTGCTGCTTCAATATGTTAGAGCTCAAGGATGAGCTCTTGGTCGGACTCAACTTGTCAGAAATGCAGATATTGCACCTGAACGGGGACACTCTTGCTACAACTATTCATATTTGCTATATCAAGAAATGAACTATGATGGAACATACTATGTCTAGCATGGATGGGGCTGGCAATGGTTGTCATAAACCATATAACAAATGCACTATACAAGTAAGAAGGAAACTTAGAGACGACCTAGTGGAATTGGACATTGAGTACCTAGAACTAGATGAAGGCGACATATCAAGATCATGGATCAGCCACCAGAGAAAAGGGAGGAAGGGGAAAACAAGATCAAGCACTGGCAGCCACAAAAGGACCTACCACCGAATGTTAACTTTACTTAATCTGATCTAGTTGCCAGTTAATGAAGACATAATTTGGGATACTAATTTTGTTGTAGACCTTATATTTTGGGATGTGATATGATACATGTGCGTATGTTTTGACTTACCTTTGCTTGATATAATTTTATTTCTATTTCTGCTTTTGGTTTGAATCTCTAAGTTTAATAATGAAAGGAAATACTGATGTAGGAGTCCACGTCTCAATCATCAAAAGGGGTATTTGACTTGTGGGGGCATGTTCCAATAGTTACAAGCTCCTCAACCCTCACTAGAACTCCAGAGTTTTGCGTGGCAGAAGGGACTTTTTAACATGATATTAGAGCAACTCGGGTCGAAGTCCCTGCCACTACAGACTCCATAGCTGTGGTGATTAAGGGTTATACAATTACATTACTCCAAAAAAAGACGAACAATGGACACGATATCGGCTAATTTACACTAAAGCATCTTGAATTTTTTTTAAACTTAAATACCTTGAACTTTGTTTCTATTCAAACTGCAACCCCCATCCCCACCCCCTTGAACTTTATTTATCTCTTTAGTGACTCCAAAAAAAATTGCCCCCGAAAATAATATATTTGGTTAAAAACCAATTTAAACTCAAGGATGAAAAAGTAAAATTCTAGATATTTACAAGTAAATTTCCGAAATTTTGTCAAGAACTCATTTTTAACTCATGAATGTAAAAAAAAAAAAATTTAAAAAAAAACTCACTCCAGATTAGCTAGAAAAATTGACACCTAAAAAAATCACCAAAAAATAGTTCCCCTTCCATTTTGATAGAGAGGTCGAGTGAGGGAAGCAAGAGAGTAGAGGCAGTGGCCTAGGGAGGGAAGAATGGCAGCTAGGATTAAGTTTAGGTTTGGATTAAGATTAAGGTTAGTAAGATAGGTTGGACGTTGAATATGAGGGTAAAAAAGTCCATAAAAGAGCACATGTTGGTCATGTAGATGGCTTTTGGGTGGGGGGAAGTAGCAAAGTGATAATGACTAGAAAGTTCAAGGGAGAAATTTGAACAAAAACAAAGTTCAAGGGGGACAATTTGAACAGAAACAAAGTTCAGGATAAGTGATTTAAGGCCACAGTTCAAGGTATTTATCGTAAATTTGCCAAACATATTTTCATAAATAACAAATTGTGGACACATACAAGGCAGTACATTCCCGTAAGGTCTTGAAGCAGATGACAGTTGCAAGGGATGTAGGAGATATATTAGGATAACTACTGTAAGAACTTTTGAACACAGAAAAAATTATAAGAATTGCTAAGAATGAGCTATGTTCTAGCAGAAATGATACAGCTGTGACATAATCGCATGATAGTATTCATACTACTCTCTAATCCACTGATTTCTGAGATCCAGACACCAAGTAGATGGATGTTATGTATCTATGACATACTTATTATACTCAATACAGTGCATCACACAAAAGCTAAACACAGAGGCTTCACATATTAGGCTCTGTGCCACTGATAAATGGGTCAACTGGACTATAGGGGTTAAACAGGATCAAATGGCATCCTGACTAGATTTTCTAACAAATATGTGTGCTGACAAGACATGCCACTAATAGAAGTACAAAATTATTTGGTACAGATCTTGTGCAAAAAGCCTAACATGGTACAACCATAGAATTTAAACATCACCAATACACACTTAAGAGTACACAGCTTACATGAATAAATCAATAATAAGCAAGATATAATATGTATTTTATGCATCCCAGTAGGATTGTATAATTAATAATTAATAATTAATAATAAAAATTTGCTTACCAAAGTATACCAAATGCTGTAAGTTCTCTTTACTAACACGTTTGAATACGTTACTTTTAATCTCAGCAAAATTATTTGATACCAGTAAAGCCATCAAAGCATTATTGTGGGCAATAATGCATGTTGACAATGTTATAGCCTGAGCTAATAAGATAAAAGAATGGACAAGTATGGCTGGTTAAGGAAGCTCAAGTTAGATGGGTAGGTGAATATGAAAATAATACACAGAAATAGGTTTGAAAGGATATTAAAAGCAATGACAGCTATTGCTTCATCAAAGATGAATCTCGGCAGTTCAAATGTCACATTCTCTGCTGAACAATTTGCAAGTCCCTCCGCAGAGTTGAACAGAACTTGCAAAACATCTTCTCCAAAAGATTGACAGAGTTTGTCAAATACCTGTTTTGAAGGGTAGACAGTAAACAAAAAAAAATCGGAATCCATATGGACATACTTTACCAAAATCCCAAATGAATTTTCTTACCTCAAGCACATTGTAAACCACATAGAGTTTGATCGTACCTTGTCCCCGTATAATATGATATATTAAGCTGATATCTGATCCAGGAGAAAACAATTATAAGAGAATAATCTCCCACCAACTCCATAATTCATGAATTAGTTACTATTTTTAGTAACTTAATAAATCCCAATAGCTACTACTATGGAGAGTTTAGATAAAGACAAATATCATACCTGTCATGTGTAGAGTGGTGACTCCAAAAACCAACACGATCAAGCAACCAAAATCGGATAGCTCAGCAGCACTCGGTCTCTGAAACTGCCTGCCAAAAAAAAGGTTATTACCTACAAGCACAAGTAACATGCGAGAAAATCGTGCTAGAACACGTGTAAGCATTTTCCCATGAAGTGATAGGATGTATTCATGTTTCAATTTTAGGTTTGTTTGCTTGCAAGTAATTGGAATTATGAGATCCAATTCTAGGATACTTGACACTTCTTTCGTTTGTTGAAATTGTAGAATTGCAATTAAACGGAGAATTCTTATTTCCAAGGAAAGAAAAAGAACAACTAGCAACCAAATATGATCTGGAATTGCAATTCCGCGATTGTCAATTCCATGTTGAATTTCAAGTCCGTGCAATCAAACAAGAGCTCATTGAGAACATATCAAAGCCTGTGTTCCGCTGATTGCAAGTCTTTTCTGTGTAGTATACAAAAAAGAAAGCAAACAGTAATCATGGTTATAAGTGAGAGGTGACCAAGGAAAATCTATTAATTTAGCGAATATAAAAAAGCGATAAATTAATAAGTTATTAATTGATTCATTAATAACTTATTAATCTATCAAGGTATTCATTATTTTCTTAATTATTTTACATTGTATTTAGTTACTCGTTTTACGAACTAATAATTCTATGTATTTGTTTAACCAAGTAAAATTCATAAATTTACTTTTTTTTTCTCCAAAAATAGATTGTATATTGTTCAATGTACTACATTATTCCACTTTATGAGCATTTAACCAAGTAAAAGCTCTACATAGTTTCTTGTTTTACAAACTAACAATTATATGTACTTTTTTTAACCAAGAAAAAGCATAATTCTACTTAGCTTTCCAAAAAATAGATTATACATTGTTCAATGTAGTACATTATTCCATTTTATGAACATTTAACCAAGCAAAAGCTCTATTTAAATAAACAAAAGCCGTAGTAAGTTAGTAACACAACACATCAAACATACAACAATGGTTTTTCATCACAAAGGTGTAAAGGAATCAACAATGACAGATGAAATGTGTAAAGCATTGTACGAGTACAACAAAGATAATCCAAGTAGCACTCAAAAACAAGATGATCAAGTTAAAGATGATAGTTCTACTATAAAGCCAATTTTGCGAAAAGAAGCTTCCAAAGCGGTGATGACATTAAATAATTTTTGTTGCAGTATGAGAACACGACACCCGAACTTCTTACCATGCTAAGAAAAAGTTACAGATAAAATCCAATGTGACATCAATTTCAAGAAGAAACAAACAATTATTGAGTCGTATTTACAGAAGGCCTCATAGTCGAATCATAAGCACTATGTATATCAGAAAATTATTAATTTATATATTACATGGAACCTATGTAATTTTTTTATAATGTACTATTTAATAAATTTAGCAAATTATTAATTTAGCACATTATCCCCAAGTCGGAACCGGCCAAAAATATTACTTAACCGAGGTTATTAATTTATCGGGTATTAAATTATCGTGATTCTACATTATCACCATCATGTCATCAAATATGTTCTTAGCCTATGTTGTACACGAATATGGTGCAACAAAATGCAGACGGGACTTTGCCTGTGCATGAAAGTTTTGGTGTCATGTCTGTATTTTGTCTGTGCAGACAAGACAACGATTTGGCATGTTTGTGAGACAATCATCAATATATACACTAAATCCATGAATGATGTAGTATAGAAGTCTGCTCGCTAACCTTGAATTGGCATTTCAACAACAAACACAACTCTGAAAGCATGCTTAAAAGGAAATGTAAATTTCTTAAATTCATGGCCAATAATCCATATTGGCTTTATTCAGCATGGTTTAATGTTTGTCGTTGAGCAAATATAAGTTAATCAAATGTCAGAGTATACTGATCAGCCCACCTTGTCTTCAGCACCCTCCAGATAGTCATGGCAATTCTTGCTGGCATAATAGTTAGCAATGACAAGAATGAGTCCACACAGAAAAAGAAGCCGGCAATAATTAGCTGCAACACAGTAATCAACATTATAGCACCATTAGGTTTTGGAATAATGACAGTAGATGAACCTCAATAAACATTAGGTTTTATAACTGACTGCATATGAGTACATAATTTTGGCGACCTGATGACTTCACATATGAAAGATATTGACAAGTGGTCTTAATTCATTTCTTTTCTTTCTTTTTTCTTCTAGTGGTATGTCTGTGACATAATATTATATAAACACAATGTACACTAAAATGGACAGAGAAAAACAATCATTAACCAAATCAGTAGTTTATTATACTCGAAATTAAGCAAAAATGAAACATTTAACAAGTCATAGGTTTTCTCTCGCAGGGATAACTTGGTCTGTAATTCATCTTATAAACCAATAACACCAAAAGGTGCATTTACAGATTTAGTAAATGAAGTTGTTAGCATAATTACCAAGTATTATCCCATATTTTCTGAAACTTGTACCCATTAAGAAAACCTATGAGTGGAGAGTATAAGTACCCTTTCACATCTCACTGGTACATGGAACATTGTATTATAAACCCGCTGTCGTTTCTTCTCGTTTCCAACAGAAATTGTGCTTCTAAGTGCGTTTCCACCATATATCTCTCCCAAAAAGTATTTCAAAGGTGATCTATCTAGAGATGAAGCTTCTGCAGAAAACCAATAAATACAAAAGCTTCTGTTGTAATGAGAATGTAGCAATCATCTAAACAAAGTATGCATCATGTACAGATTTGAAAAATCATATTATATATCCATATAGCAAAATGGAGACATTGGGTAAAAAGGGACAGTTTAAAGTAAACTTATAAAGATAGCCCAGAATCATGCATACCAAATGGGATTAGTACTTAGTAGTGAATGGAGAATGAGATAGTAGGTAATAGCTACTGAGGCGAGATATCTTGAAGTGAGGTGAACGCAGTGAGAAGGGAATTAGTGAGGCAACGAAAGGTTAGAGCCTTAGAGGGTTAGAGAGTGGACTGATTCTCCTACTACAACGAGGGGATACGATAGCTCCAGAACACCGAGCATTAAATTTAAGGAAAAAAATAAGTACTATACTTCACTTAAATATGGAAACGTAAGAATGTGTTTATTGTCTTCATGATTTTTTTCTGTTTATTATATTTTATACATAGATTATATAGGAAGACAAAATAAATAAAAATTTGAACGGATACGTTGATCGTTTGAATAATGAACAAGTATCTATGCATTCCTTCACCTAAAAGGGACCAATCCTCTCATTGCATGAGTATGAATAGATCTGCTTCTCTTTGTTCTTTTCACTACTAGTTTTTAATTGTTTAAAATGCCTGTGCCATTCAGTTGAACATAATCAAGTGTTCCCACAATCATTAGAGTTCACTGAAATTCATCACTTCTTAGGTGAGATGGAATTGGAGTTTCAAGCCACTAATGTAAACCCCACTGAATTTTCCAATTACCGTCTTCTGTCCATTATTCTTTTAATTTCGAAGTTATCGTTAATTGTTTTGTCATTTATTAGTATAAGTTTTCATCCTTAATAATGTATTTGTTAATATGGATTTATTGTTAAATTATTAATATATTACTATTGTTATTATTGATATTATAGTTATTATTAGAGTTTATTATATTCCAAATTAATCTATTTGGCATTTCTAATAGAATTTCCTTCATTTTAATCTACTAAATAATATTCCTAATCTCTAAGTTAATTTTCTATCTAATTACTATTATTATTCCCTAAACTAATTAACTTCTCAAAATTATAATATTAACTAACAATGGCCAATATCTCTCTCTTTTAATTTCCCCTCATGTGAACAATAGTCAAGTATTGTTCAAATCAGGCCACCCTCTCCTATCCTCCCTCGACAACACACCCTCTCCCCTGACGACTCCTCTCCCTTCTCCATTTTAAACAACTCTCCCCCTCAACTTTCATCTACCCCTCTATTCCAAAAACTCCCGATCCTACTGCGAGAGCAACACCCTCACCGCTCCATTCCCTGTACTCACTCCCCCTCTACCAACCGAGCTCCTCCTCCAGTCGGTTGCGCCACTATAGTGATGTACCATCATCGATCCCGACCACACATGCCCCTCCTCACCATCCTTTCCATGAATGAGCAACTCCACATCCACTATTGAGCCGTAGCAGCAGTTCTCGACCTGGTCCGACCACTTGGACATTCTCGACAAAGAGCAAACCCTCCAAGTTCCCTCTCCTTTAAATATAAATTGTTGATGTTGCATTTGTTTTTTTCTAAAACGGAATAAGAAGGAAACCAAACCGTGGCATTTAATATAGAATTTTGCATAAAGCACCCCCACCCCGAATATTAGGCAATTGTTGTTTGCCATTGAAAAGTTTTACAAACTTTTTGTATTAACAAACGAGAAAAAGTACAAAGGAGTCCTAAAGAGGATATCTGAGTACAATTTGTTTCTGGGGAAGCGTGACGATGAAGATCGAACGCTGTAGTGGTTTCTTTACTCCGTTGACGATCTGACTACAAGACGAGGGAAAATTGCAAGTCTTCTGCTCAGCGGCAAGGTGGATGGCAATTTGGCTCTATGAAGTTTGCTCAAACCCTCTGAATATCGGAGGGCTGAAATAAAGGAAGGTTCCTTCTATTTATAGCAATTTGGGAAAAATCCATCCTTGTGCGCACGTGTGATGCGCGCTTGGATTCTGGCACGCATGAGCGTTGCGCGCATGAGATTTGCTGCCACGTGACATTTCCGAACAGAATGCGGTTGCAACTGTGCGCATGTGGCACAACTGACTACCACGAGGCCGCAGTTGGGATTGAGTGGTTGCTAAGATCTTCGGCTGTTGGTACTTGTCATGGGCATGACCAAGTGAGTGACGCGTGCCCATTGCTTGAATATCTCGATAGGTTGGAACATAAAAGATTTGATGTGCGGGAAGAGATCATTGCATAGAGGAACTTGGCGCATGGCCTCTGAAGCGCATAACAAGTCTGGACGTATGGCCTTAGGAGCGAATGCGAGGGATAGTCAGGTCAAACCACGTGGCATGGAACAGTGTAACCGACAAATGAGTAATAATTGCCTAACGTATGTGCTAATGTTGGTTGTCTGTTCGAACTTCGAAGCGTTTTTGTTTTGTCTAAGGTGTCTTCAATGCGCATAGCACTAATGGCGCATGCCGTCGTAGGCGCATGCAGTCATAAATGTTGACGCGTCGTTTGTTACGTAGCCATCAACTGTGCGTGTTTCGAGACGCACGTTGTACCACGTTTCCAGTGACAGCTGACATCTGACACAGTTGTCAGTGATACATTAAATGCTGAAATGACGAGTGGGGGTCTTAGGCGCATGACCGTTTTGGCGCAGCTGCTTTTGTGAGGGATGCGCCTATGCGTGTGAATTTTGATGTGCACGTGTCACGTCCCAGAACCAGAATACTGGAGAGCGGGGGAATGACTCAGCCAGCTACGTATTACGGGTAGAGGAATACCGTATAATACGATCAATGCTGTCTAATAAGATGAGGGGGTGCATACTACATAAAAGTCACACTATGGTCACTTCACATTATTGTCTCAATCATTCAAACACGAAACAGAAATAGAGAACATGTAAGATAAAGCAGTAAGGCGTCCCAAACGCTCAGTCAAAATGTTCTTGATATCTGGCTTTACAAAACATAGCCAGATGACGAAGCAAGGTATACACAATTGTTTATCAGCTGCAGCCTGACTTAGTTACAATTATGTAAAAGTAAGTACAAGACGATCCGACTAACATGTCGGTGCCAAACGGCAAAATATAAAGTAACAAAACGAGCAGGGAAGTAAGGAACCCACTCGAGTCCTCCTGCGATCATTCCTCTAGTATTGATCATCTTGGAGGTGGAAGTAAGCTGAGTCCTCGGGAACCTGCTCTAAATTTGGCCATGCAAAACCAGAGAGGTTAGACCTTTAATAGCAAGTACCGCAAGGAAGCACGATATGAGGAACTTAAACCAGTAAATAAGAGAATATAATAATAGATCTCTGCTTGCTACTGGGATTCACATAACATCACGACACTTCGAACCAACCTCCCAACCAAACAAGGACAGAAGTTGGCCTGTCATGTCTCGACACTTTGATCATCTCAGTTAGTCAACAGAGTAGGTACAGTACACAACCAAATCAATTTAAACGGCCATACAACTACTACGGCTTGCTATTGTGGGTTCCAAGTTATCTTAGAATTATGCGATAAGGGATTCCTCAGTTCTTACTATGTGCAAGTAAGGCTAGTCTACCCAATCAATCAATTGCGCCAATCATGAATTAGACGAGTCACAGCGGGACGTCCGTCATCAATATACAATAAATAATATAAGCAGATACCGCTCCCTGCCCGTGTGACAGATTTGCAGTATCTGTGGGAACCAGCCGGCCTGTCGGGCACTAATAGTCCCAAAGAGGGCTGCCATGTAAGAACTCGGGAATCCATTCTCTCCATGCAATCATTATTTTATTTAACTTAGTAGCCTCTATGTTAAGTGAAATCCCATGCCGTGGATCATGGTCATTCAGAATGAGTACTTCCGTACAAAGTACAATATGCCCAACTCTACAACGATACCTGTGCGGTTATGTTGTAGGTCTTACATAGCGTAATGCAACAATTAAAGCTAACCACGAAATAAATCATGCCTTGACCATAAAGTACACATGCTGCTTTTGTAGAAAAATAAATAAATTGAAGCCTGCATATGCCTGTATGCCAATATTCGCGATCGGCCAATCGATTACAATAGTTCATAATTAATATGAACGTGTCTCATTCATTCAATTCAATAAGACGACTAGCCAGTCTCTTAGTTCCAACCAGGAACGCATGATCAATTATTAGTCAAGGTCACAATCAATATCAATCAATGTCAATTCGGAACAAGAATCAGTCAAAAGACATCATAGGCTAGAGTTCATGCGGCCGAAAAATTATAGAAGTTCATGCGGCTGAGAATGCATATGTGGTCAGGATCTCATGCGGCCAGGAAGTGCCATGCGGCTACGGAAAACAGCAGTCAACAACATGCGACCACGGAAAACAGCATGTGCCAGGACAGCATGAGCCAGCAAACAACATGCGCCAGGAAACAGCATGTGTCAGGACAGCATGCACCAAGAAACAGCATGTGCCAGGAAACAGCATGTGCCAGAAAACAGCATACGCCAGGACAGCATGCGCCAGCAAACAGCATGCGCCAGCAAACAGCAGGCAACAGCGTTTTGCCAGGAAACAACATGCGCCAGGAAACAGCATGCGCCAGGACAGCATGCGCCAGCAAACAGCATGCGCCAGTAAACAGCAGGCAACAGTTTTTTGCCAGCAAACAGCATGCGCCAGAAAACAGCATGCGCCAGGACATCATGCGCCAGCAAACAGCATGCGCCAGCAAACTGCAGGCAACATCTTTTTGCCAGCAAACAGCATGCGCCAGAAAACAGCATGCGCCAGCAAACAGCATGCGCCAGCAAACAGCAGACAACAGCTTTTTGCCAGCAAACAGCATGCGCCAGGAAACAACATGCACCAGGACAGCATGCGCCAGCAAACAGCAGGCGACAGCTTTTTGCCAGCAAACAGCATGCGCCAGGAAACAGCATGCGCCAGCAAACAGCATGCGCCAGGACAGCATGCGCCAGCAAACAGCATGCGCCAGCAAACAGCATGCGCCAGGACAGCATGCGCCAGCAAACAGCATGCGCCAGCAAACAGCAGGCAACAGCTTTTTGCCAGCAAACAACATGCGCCAGGAAACAGCATGCGCCAGGACAGCATGCGCCAGCAAACAGCATGCGCCAGCAAACAGCAGGCAACAGCTTTTTGCCAGCAAACAGCATGCGCCAAGAAACAGCATGCACTGCTCATCTTCCCCAACCAGCCTCCAATGGCCATGAAAACCCATGAACCAAAAGACCATAAATCACTCAAAATAAGTCGAAATCAGGACTTCCAATGGTCTAAATTCGGTAGAATCAAATTCTCTACAACATGGAACCATCAAAACTTGAAAAAAAAACAAAGATACTAGATCAAAACCTAAAAATTCCGAAAATGTATTAAACTTAGATCTACATGAAATGAGCCATGGGAATTGAAAATGCTAAGTACTAAAGTATCTAAGAATCTTGTGAGGAAGACAATGGAACAACAAAAATGAAAATCCATCAAGAAGCAAGTTGGCACTTGCCTATGCGGCTGGGTAGGTAGGGAGAATTATGGAGGATGAAGAAGAAGAGTAATGGAGAAGGAGTAAATGAAGAGAGAAAGGGTTTTGGGGTTTCAAATGGGGGTGGTGGTAGGTGGGTTCATGTTGAACCATCCAAGGCCGGAAAATAAACCAACTCGGGCCGAACCCAAAAGCAAAGCAGAAAGTAAAATGCAGAAAAATAATTAGCAGGAAATTAAAGAAATTTAAATACAGAACAATACATGATAAATATTAAATAAATACATTCCAGCAGTACATGTATTTAGAATACGTATTCCGGGAACGGAAAGTGACAGCACGTCACACGCATGGCCTCTGAGGCGCATGACTTGATTTTTTCCATGCTTATACAATTGCAAGTTTAACTTTTGACTTTATTTTATATATCAACCTTTATTATGGTTCTTTGACTTTTGGGAGGACCTTGATCGCGACAAAACTTACTCCATTGGATTTACTGCATCGAGTTACCTATACGGTGAAATTTTCATCCAATTCTGAGAACATTTTTCTGAACGTCATTTTTGGAGCCCATAATCTGGCTATGACCGTCATTTTCACAATCCGGGACTTAACCACTTATGAAAGTTCTTATGAGCTTTTCTCCTCATTTCGGATTTGTCGGTATATTCAATTTCATATTTTGAAGTCATTCTTACTTGAGTTATTTCTGGTACCTTGCAAGGTCCGGTGTCTGTACACGATTTGGCTCAGGAGGTGAATTTTTGCACATGAGCGATTATGGACTATTGGATGTTACACAAAGATTATGCATAGTATTCTGAACGCGTAGACACTATCTACTCGAGATTCGGCTTTCGTTTAGCGATTATCAATTTTTATGTCCTTTCGTATCCGACACATGACTCTTCTCAAACTATGATATCTCATATGACTATCTTTGCTCGCACCCAAGTCATACTCGGACGTACGTATCCGACACATCGACTCTTCTCAAACACAGATTAGACAAGATATCTTGCTCTATGTATTTTAAATAACTCTAAACTGTTTAGTTATTATATGTGTTTACTTATTTATTGTCTTATCGATTTACGTACGTCCGAGTATGACTTGGGTGCGAGCAAAGATAGTCGTTGATAGGATTCGATACGAACTTAGAAGAATAGTAGGACTACCTAATTAACGTGATGAGATACTATGATATCTCATATGATACTTGACACATTTGTAAGCGTATGACTCGGATGAGATATGTATGATAGGACACGTACTCCCGTATCCGAGCCATAGTTGATACGAGGGAAATGTGTATTGGTTAGTACGCGAAATCTATTTAGAAAAGAGTCATGTTATTTATTGTTGTGGATTCATACTACGTTGCATGGTTCAGGATGAGTCGAGGACTTACTGAGAGATATCATTGGACGAGGAGGACATTTACTAGACGTGTGGGCTACTTTGCACTTTCCTTGTAATCCGTAGACTCCGACGAAGATGTGGGTATGATGACCCCTTTATGTAGATGGTCTCTGGCGTTCGATGAACGCTATGCACGGTTACATATGATTGAGTTCAGTATATGTACATATGGCCTCTAGCCGAGAGCTATGTCAATTACCTATTTGGCCTACAGTCCATACGTACGAACATTGTCCTCACATTATGGGTATGTACATGTTGTTGTTTAGTATTATTCAGTTACATTATAGCATGTTTCTATATATCTTGCTATGTCCATCTGAGGACATAGTTTCCTTCCAGGTTAGGTGAGCATGATTATGCAGCTCTCCAAAACGTTGATGGTTTACCCCTGATTTTGGAGATCTCAGAATACTTCAGACTGGTTGCTCATGATTCATGAAACACTGATTTTGGAGAAGTTTTGTACCTAGTCTATGCATATACAATCGTGTGCACATCAGCAGTTATGAGTTTACCCCTGCCTTAGAATCTGTAAACTCTTCATCGCATAAAATGTGTCATCTGACCTATAAGGCCTCTAAGGTTTAATGTCAGGTTGATAACCAAAGAGAAATAAACCAGTTGAAAAGGTTTGCTCAATATTTCAGTGAGAATGATGATAATTTCATTCACATAAATCAAATCAACATATGTGCCAGTTTGAATTTAAGCAATTGGAATTCCATGAATTGGACAATTCTTACTTTTTGGCATGTTTCCTATATGGTTACTCTGCATTGGAATTTCGTGAATATAGAACATTTCCGCTATTTGGTTCATAGGAATTTGGACATCCAAATCCAGAATTCACCTTTTGTAAAAAAAACTGGAGGACTTGGAATCGCTCACTTTACAAGTGAGGCTTAAGACGACAATAACTTCCTCTCTTTGAAACTGAAAGGTGATTATATCAATAGAATTTTGCTTACTCACTAAAGTTGGGGATGTAACTTCAACTCTTAAATGAAGAGATTTGTATCCACTATTCCAGTTAACCAAAAGCACATTGCACTGTCGAATGCTAACAGGACTCATGAAATTGGAAGTGCAATTCTCATTTCATCCATTCTATCAATTCATGGAACTCTAAGTAACCAAAAAAAGCCCGAAGATAAGATTAACTCACCTACATACTTGTCAGCCAAAGTATCCCATAAACTCAAAATTACCTTCAAAACAAAATCTCAATATAGTCCAATATAGGACAGAAGGTTTTGTGTGTGTGTGTGTGTGTGTGTGTGTGTGTGTGTTGGGGGGGGGGGGGGGGGGGGGGGGGGGGGGTGGGGTTAGGGGAAAGGGCACCGATGGAAAAAGTAATATGACGACAATAAAAGATAACAAAGGTCAGTTGTATGCTCTCACGGACGTACACAAACACTTGCACACACTTTCTTTCATTATTTCAGATTAGGATCGAGCAGTAACTCTGGATTAATCCATATCAATATTTACTTAGGTATAGATCTAGTATCAGCAAAAACGTCATACTTAGCCCCATTGCAGTCAAATCTGACACTTGGTTTAAGCCACCGACTAAAACTAGAAATTTGAATAGTTCCACATCTATTCCCATAGTCTTGTCAAAATCAGATTCTATAATTTCATCTTCATCCTACTACTTTCAAAACTATGAAAATCTGAATCTTTGCATTACTATTTTCACTCAATTCCATCATTTGGTTTCCATTGTGGTTCCCAGGAAATAACATCGTCTTCCAAGTCCTCTCACATCTTCATCCTTACCTTTTATATTATATAGGCTCTAGCCAAGGTCTTCCATTCACATAAAACTAGTAATTCTATTGCAAATAAGACTCCAAACTGAAATAAAATTAATAGTTAATTCAAGTAGGATTCCAGATAAGAAATTACTCCCAAAGAAATAAAGTCCTACAAAATAGGATTAAAATTCTTATACAAGTAGAAACTACTAAAGCATTACAAAAATCAAAATAGATCTAAATAAATTAAAAACTGAATAAAAGATCTAAGATACAGTCCCATTACTATTGATCATGATAAAAGCTCCAGAAAGGAAGTGACAGTTTTATGATTGATGGTCCCTAGAATAGTCTACATAGTGACAAATACTTAGCAAGGTAGGTATGAACATAATACTGCATTGGCCTAAAACCTCCAATTTGCAGATAGGAAAACCTAATTATGTTCCCAAGAATGCATCATTCAATTGCCTCCTAAACATACCTCACTAATTAATTGATAAACATGTACCTTAAATTAATCCCTTCCATGAACTCCACCGGAAAACATGTCCATCTTTCAATAAAAGGTGTGGAATTATCATTCACTCATTTTATGAGCAAGTTTTAGATATAGGCCATTTTCAGAACCACGTGGGAGCTGAAGAGGAGTTGTGACTTCTAAGTTGCATGGATATCTCCTCCAGAGAACCATATTTGTGTCATTATAGCATCAGACTCGATACTTCCTCAACAATCTTGTCGAATATAGCCATCGCATGTCTAGTGTCCATACAGACAAAACATAATAGAAATATTAGAAAATTAACATTTTCTTTTGATGCATCCCTTTTCTATAACAATGTGAACCCGGTTACTACCGAGAACATTGTAAATAGGAAACACATGTTGGGGTTTACTGAAATTATTTTTCAGAAATGGTCCCACATCCATATGGCAACCTCAAGTGTGTAGTTCAATATAACATTCTTCTTTTATTGACTTAGTTCATATGGGGAGTATAGCCCATGTGGTTGGTATGGTGTGGTGTTTTCTAAAGGGCAAGGTTCAAGACCTCCAAGAACCAATTGTATTTTTGTCACCTATTTCTTGGGAATTTTTCTTGGAGCTAGACCCCAAAGGTACCTAGAGACTTGGACTCGGACAAGGGTAAATGGTGCAAAGTGGCGCTTTGATGGCGCACTTTGCACATCAAACGTACGCATCGCGCACGAGATGACACTTCATTGTGCCATTCCCGCAAGGTCGCTTGTTGTTCTGCGCACGTTCCCGAGAGGTCGCGTGGGACACAACGGGGTGTATACGTCTCGCGGGTGCAACGGGTGCAGCTCGTTCTCGCAGAGATGTGCCCGCGAGGTTGTGTAGGGCGCAATAGGGTGCGTGGGTGGAGCAGATTCCCGCGAAGCTGCTGCTTCCCGCACACCTACTGTCTCCGGCGGACCTACTGGTTTCCACGAAGTTGTTGGTTTCTGCGGAGCTGCGAGCCTGTTGCTTCTTGCGGAGCTGTTGTTGTGTGGATATTATGTTATAACCGCACATTTAATTGGGATAAAAGGTGGTAACCGCCCACTTAATGGGGATAAGGGTTGTAATCGTCCACTTATCCAGGAGATACTCTTCAAATTATGTGGGTAATAGCTGTTAGGGGGTTGGCTTAGCCTTCCCTATAATATTCTAAGTCTCTCTTTGAGAGAGGGTTAGAAAATATATTTTGTTACAAGAGGAGAGACAGCAACAACCAGAAGAATCCACGAAATGCTTTCCATCCGTTCATCCAAGTGCGAAGTCCAAAGCGAGGGTGGCAAGAAGCATTCTAGAAGTTCTTTTATTCGAACTTGTTGGTTCCTGGAACAGATCGACGAAAAAAATGTTGTGTTGAGCAACGGTGATCTTCATCACCCAAAGAGGATTTCATCTACAATTTTTTTCTTATGTTTCTTATTGTTGTAGCAATATGTTGCAAAGTTTTAATAGCTTTCAATTTCAGCAACTTGTTGCAGTATTTGTAATTTCAAGAGTTCTTGTAATCTTCTGTTTTACGTACTTTGTACGAACTTTCTAATCCGACATTAACAATTTCAAAGCAAAATCCGAACAACAAGGATGAAAAATCGTGCAAGTCTTCTCGACATAAGTTTTTACAAACTTATCAGTGGGGAGCATTACAAGTACTCGAAGAGGAAGAATAGTCTCAATCTTCAACTCGTCAACGTTGATTACGTATTGACAAATCCAAAGCCTATTCTTTCAGAGAATGATGATCAAGTCCTGGCCAGCGTAATTACTTTGCAACAAAAATGAAGGTGAGATAACAACCTATGCAAGTTGTTGATTCTTAACTCCATGGATGATTCCATGTCAGTCTTACAACAAGAAGGTGCTTGGAAGAGATGTCTGGGAGTCTCTTGAAAGACAATACAAAGATGAAAATATGTCGAAAATCCATCTCGTCGACAAATTCTTCAAAACGCAATTTGTAGACAATGTTGCCACAAGTCAAAAAATTACTAAAGTTGTACCAAAGCTTGAGGATGAGTGTATGCCTCAAGAAAATAAGTTCATGGTGGGTTCATCGTCTCCAAGCTCCCTCTTAGTTGGAATCGGTTCACAACCGACATGTACCGCAGGAAGATGGAGATTATGCTAGAAGATCTTCTACGCTGGATTTATATTGAAGATGAATCGATAGCCCAAATCAAAGTGGACACTCTGTCCAAACAATTTGATAAGACAAAAATTATACAATATGGAGATTCCAAGAGGAAGTAGAAGGCTTCCTACAGCAACAAAAAGAATGACTTCAACCATCTTAAGGTGAAGTCAGCTTCTTTCAAGCACAAGTTCAGCAACGACGGGACTTACTTCAACTGTGACAAGAAGGATCATTTCAAGAAGAATTGTAGGTCCATCCTAACCAAAAAAGAGTAAGGTAATTTAACTTAGTTGCTATGATTGTGCAGGTTGACAAATCTGGCGTAGATACGGATTGGTGGGTGGACACAGGTGCATCTTGATACGTGTTAAAAGAATGAGTTATTCACCACTTATGAACCTACTTCTGAGAACGTTTCGTTGGCGAACAAATCTCAAGCTGATGTTCTGGAGATTGGGTCAATGGTGCTGAAACCGACTTCGAAAAAAGTCACTTATCCTGAACAACGTGAAGCATATTTCGAGCATTGCCTAGAATCTGGTATCTGGGAGTCTCTTATGAAACGCCTTTTTGAGGATGGACATCAATGATGGCTAGATGGTGATATCCTACAAGGAGCATACTTTCGATAAAGCTTTTTATACTGAATGAATGTTTAAATTACAACTTGTAGCTCCTTCTGAAAGTATTCATGAAGTGTCTGTTTCTAATTACTCTCTTGAGTTATGGCACAATAGACTAGGACATGTTCAATATAAAAGAATTAACAAAATGTCTAATCTAGGCTTTATCTTCAAATATGGGGTAAAGAAGTGAAGAAATGTGAAGTCTATGCTCAGACTAAAAATGTAAGGAAGTCATTCAGACGGTTGAACCAACGTACAAATCATCTAAAGTTTGTGTCCACAGATATTTGTGACTTTAAGCACTTTTCTACAAAGGTCAGGCTGAAATATTTTATTATCATCATCGATGACTTTTCGAAGTACGCGTTCGCCTATCTTCTCAAATCGAAAGATGAGGCATTCGAGAAGTTCAAAGATTTTAAAATTGAACGTCAAATATGACAACTCAAGAGGCTCAGAAGCGATCGAAACGGAGAGTATCGTTCCCTTGAATTTGTATCATTCTTAAAAGAATACACAATTGTCAATAAAACGACTGTTCTGGATTCCCCTCAATCCAATGGAGAGCAAAAAGGAAGAACCGGACAATGACAAAGATAATGAACTTTATGTTGTTAACTGCTGGTCTTCCAAACTGCTTATGGGAAGAAGCTGCGCTAGTGGCCACTTTAGTTCTCAATAGAGTGTCGTTCGCACAGTCAGACACCATACCTCATAAACTCTGGTTCAAGGTCAGACCCAACTTGAATGGCACTCGAGTATGGGGATGTCTAGCATATGTGAAGCTTTCCGATATCAAGATTCATAAACTGGAAACGAGGATTACAAAGACTATATTCTTGTGATATGCCAAAAAGAGTGACGCTCGAAGATTCCTTGATTTGGAATCAAATCAAATTATTAAATCTCTCGACGCTGAGTTCTTTGAGGATAAGTTTGTCATGCACAAGAACATAGTTCTTGCAGATCTTCTGGAGAATATTATAATAACACTTCTAATAAAGCTGTATACAAGAAGAATTTGCATTTGAAGATGCAATATTTGAACCAGTACTCGCTGAGCCGACATCAAAGCGAGTGAGGAGGCCAAAGGACTTCGCAGAAGACTTCGTAATCTATCATGTGGAAGCAGATCTGCTTACCTGTGATGAGACGATGAAGACCAGAGACGCTGCTTTCTGGAAGGAGACAATCAATGACGAGATTGACTCCATTACATCCAATAACATTTGGGTATTAGTCAATCTGCCTGAAGCAGAAAAAGCTATCGGATGTAAATGGATCTTCAAGAAGAAAATGAAGGCCAACAGAATTATTGATAAGTTCAAGGTTAGGCCGGTAGCTAAAGGGTTTTCTCGGATGCAGGGGATCGACTATTTTGACATCTATGTTCCAGTTGTGCGGATGACAACTATCAGGATGTTTATTGCTCTGGGTACATTTCAAAAGCCGGTGATTCATCAAATAGATGTCAAAACGGATTCATAAATGGAGATCTGACCGAAGAGATTTACATGCAGCAACCAGAATAAGTTATTGTCGAGGGACTTGAAAACAAAGTATGCAAATTGATAAAATCTCTGTACGGTCTAAAGAAGACTTCCAAGATGTGGCACGAAAAGTTTAATAAAATTATTACTTCAGAAGGCTATAAGGTCAGCGAGACTAATAAGTGTGTATATACTATGTCCGTTGATGGCAGAGACGTTATTGTGTGTCTCTATGTGGACGACATGCTAATCTTGAGTACGGATCTAGAATGCGTCACATAGACAAAAATATCCTCTCGTCCAAATTCAGTATTAAGAACATAGGAGATGCTGATGTTATCCTAGGAATAAAGATCATTTGAACGTAAGCTGGACTTGCTCCATCACAAGCTCACTACATATAAATGATCCTCACACGCTTTGGATATCAGAATCTTCCTAGAATTTATACTCCTTAAAGGTGTGACAAGAAGTTAAGCCAAATTAAGGAAAAAGTGTTCGGTACGTGGAGTACTCAAGTATCATTGAAAGTTTAATGTATGCTACGAGTGCCACCAAACCTGATATTACTTTCTTTGTAGGGATGCTGAGTCGGTTCACCAGCAATCCAGCGTAGAACAGTAGAAAGCTGTGAAAAGAGTTGTAAGATATCTCAAGAGAACTCAGAAGTTTGCATTGCTCTACAACGGTTATCCAGCTATAGTGAAAGGTTTCAATAATGCTAGTTGGTACTCAGAGGAATAAAGTAAAAGATTCACAGGATGATACATCTTCTCCATGGGTAGGATTGTTATATCATAGAAGTCGAAGGAGCAAACTTTGCTCTCTCACTCATCTATGGAATCTGAGTTCTATGCTCTAATGGCTGCAGCGGATGAAGCAGAATGACTTAAAGAGCTCTTCCTCTGGTTGGGACGCAGATTCCGACTATATCGATATACTACGAAAAACATGCGACTACAAGAGTGGCTTCCAATGATCTCTTCAATGGTAAGAAGATGACTGTACTTTGTCACACAGCACTGGATGAGTGCATCAAGGATAACATTATTGCAGTAGTTGATGTTCGGGGCCAGGAAAATATGTCGGATCCATTCACCAAAGACATCAAGTGCCAGCTGATCGAGCACACAACAAAGAAAATAGGCTTGAAGGAATTCTGATATTATGTCTCTGTAAATCTACTATAAACTATTATGCTATTATTTCAAAGAGAAATCAACTAGGCATCTTGCTTTTGGTTTAAAGAAGGATTATTGATTGGAAGTTAATATTATTATAATTGCATCCAGGAACATATGTGGTAAAACAAGTCCTGTGAGAGAATGACTTTATGCCTTAATGAGTTCTCGGATATTTGGAATGCTCGATGTGCTTTACAGGAAGCATGGAGAGCTCAACAGTATAAAGAGACAAGTACCCTATGCTACAGTGACATAACACCACATGAGGTGGGATCTCGACTTCAAGCCGATAGCATAGAGGTCGATAGTATAATGCTGAAAGACAAAGAGTAGTGGTTCAGCATTACAAAGAGGTTGGGACCTCATGCTATAGTTGTATGACACCACCAAGAGGTTGGGACCTCATGCTATAGTTGTATGACACCACCAAGAGGTTGGACCTCGACTTCGGACTATATCATAGTGACATAGCACCGCAAGGAAGTAAAAGGCCCCATGCTAGAAATTTAAAACTCTCTAAAGAACTCACTTATGTATATGAACAGAGACCGTATCTTGACTCTTGAGAGTAAATTTGTAGACACCTAAGATATGTACATAGATATCAGGTCAGCATATGACCTTTAACGCGTGACCAAATGGACAGTTGATATCATTGTGTGAGTGGAAATGATAGCAGTAATGGTACTGAATTCAATGTGTACTCTATTATGTATCATAGTGTTGTTTAATCCATGCGAAAATATTCAAGTCGTAAGCGACATATCTCATAATGCATGATGCACACTCACTATGAGGAACACTCAGCCCGTGTATTAAAATATATATATTGTTGGGGTTTATTGAAATTATTTTCTAGAAATGGTCTCACATCCATGTGGTAACCCCAAGTGTGTAATTCAATATATATTCTTTTTTTATTGACTCGTGCACATGAAAAGTGGTAGCCCAAGTGGTTGATATGGTGGGATATTCTTCTAGAGAGTAAGGTTCAAGAGCTCTAAGAAATAACTGTATTTTGTTCACCAATTTCTTGAGAATTTCTCTTTGGAGCTAGGCTTCAAAGGGGCCTAGCGACTCGGACTCGGACGAGGGCACAAAGTGACGCTTTGATAATGTATTTTGTACTTCGCACGCATGCATCAGGCACGAGATGGCACTTTTGTGCTTCGTTGACGCGGGACGCATGGGTCGCGCAGGTTGCAATGCGGTGCATGGGGCGCAGCGGGTTCCCATAAAGCTGCTGCTTCCCGCAAACCCATTGGTTCCCACGGAGCTGCTGGTTCCTGCAGAGCCTACTGCTTCCTACGGACCTATTGGTTCCTGCGGAGCTGTTAGGAAGCGCGGAGCTACTGGACTACTGCTTCCCGCGGGACTGTGCTGCTGCGGAGCCACGGGACTATGCTGCTGCGGAGCTACGGGTCTGTTGCTTCCCGCAGGATTGTGCTCTTGCGGAGCTGCTAGTGTGTGGACATTATGTTATAACCACCCACTTAATTGGGATAAAAGGTAGTAACAGTCCACTTAACGGAAATAAGGGTTGTAACCGCCCACTTATCCAGTAGATACTCTCCGGATTATGTGGGTAGTGGCTGTTATGGGGTTGGTTTGGCCTTCCCTATATATATATTCTCAAGTCCTCTTTAAGAGGGTTAAAATATATATTTTGCTACGAGAGAATAGATAGCAGCAGCCAAAAGAATCCACGAAGTGCTTTCCATCTGTTCGTCCAAGTGCGAAGTCCGATGTGAGGGTGACAATGAGCATTCCATAAGTTCTTTTATTTGAGCTTGCTGGTTACTTGGGAAAAGATCGACGAAAAGGGTCAAATTTTGCTTTGAGCAACAATGATCTTCATCACCCCCACCCCCAACCCCACCAACGAGGATTTTGTCTACAATTTTTCTTCTTTGTTTCTTATTGTTGTAGCAATCTGTTGCAAAGTTTGAATAGCTTTCAATTCCAGCAACTTATTGTTTCAATATTTCTATTTCCAGGAGTTGTAATATTATGTTTTACGTACTTTGTACTATCTTTGTAATCCGACATTAACAACACAAAGACACTTCAGACCTCGTAACCGCATCTGACACGTATTAGACACGACACATACACTCCAAAATACATTAGGGGACTCAAAAATTGGTGTCGTATCTGTGTTGTCTTGTCCATGTTGTACGTGTCCGTGTAACATAGTTGTCCATTCTGACCATATCAGACATGAATTCTATCAATGCGTGGAAATCTAAGTAACCCAACAAATCCCCACCAAATCACCTCGAAGAATTTCCGGATCGTCCTGGATGACCCGCTTCCAGTCCAAGCTCCCCATCGTCTCCAGCCTCAGCGGCGCCCCTCCGTTCGTCTCCGGCCTCCACTGCTCCGTCGAAATATCCGCCGCCGCCGCCGCCGAAGGCTCGGAGCCGCCTCCGCCGCTCACATTCCTCTGCCTCAGCTCTACGTGCGTCACGCTGCTCGCTATCGACTCCTCCAACTCATTCTCCACCACAGTCGTGCTCACCGTCAACGTCTCCACCACCGACCTCTTCTCGTCTATATCAAAACCTAACCCTAGATCCTTCCTCTTCTTCTTCCTGGATCTCCGCCTCCGTCGAGGCTGGCGCTCATCGGCGACGGAGGACGGAGCTTCGTCGTCGTCGTCGTCGCCGGATGTGTCTCCGGAAAGGAGATAGAAGGAGGCCTTCCGGCCGCCGGATCGGGCGGACATGGCCGGCTTCGGATCCATTCGGACGGTCGGGAGCGGGCGGGAGGAGTAACAGACACTAGTGATTGGGTTTTTCTTGGTAAAACTCGTTACGGAATGCCTACGTGTCTGTGTGGACCCTTTCCAATCAATTGGTGACACGTGTCCTCTGCCGGACCCGCAGTGTGGACCGATGCGTACAGGAAATGATTCCACCACATTCTATGCACTACAGTTTCCTGAGAAGAATGGTTCCAATTTAGGTGGTGTTATCGAAAAAATATCTATATATTTAGATGGTGACGTGGGCTATTATTTGGAATGTAGATATAGAGAAAATATCTCCACTTTTTTACTATTATATAATAAATACTTAATTTTAATTTGATATTTTAGCTTTTTCAGTTTTTCAATTTGGTACCTTAAATTTTTTTTTATAACTTGATATTCTGGAAAAAAAAAGAAGATAAAAATATCAATGTTCATTTCTCTCTAAAGGCACCTCTACTTTTACTTAGACTAGTCCATCTTTTTTGATAAATTATTTACAAGTTTGCCATCCCAAAATTTGTTTCAAGCTAGTCCAATTTTTGACAGTCCTTCCTATTGGGAGGAATGTCAAATATTTCGACAGTCCTAATTCTTTAGGGCTGTCAAAAAAATTGACAGTCCTCCTCCTTCCTATCCCTGGTCGCACCGTTGCCGCTTCCACGAACCCCTCGACACTGTTGTCACCATCGTCCTCCTCCTCCTCCCATCTCCTCCGTCTCCTCCTCTCATCTCCTCCGCCTCCTCTTCCCCACTAGTCTTACTCATGTTTATCATAAAGAAAAAGAAGAAGAAAAAACTTGGAAAACACTAATAATTACCAGAAATCGTCGAAGGAAGGATAGAGTCGTGGAGGAGCTCGACGGCAACGCTCGGTGCAAGGCTGAGGAGCGTGGTGAAGGAGGGGCCCCCAGTCTCCGGAAGCGAGTCGAAGCTCGAAATGTCCGGTAAGTAGGTGTCGTCGGAGCTCGACAACGTCGGCTCCATCGATCGGAATTAGAGAATTTGTCGACCGCGGCCCCGCCAGCGTCCGCACCCCCCGCGGCATCTGCTCCCTCGACCTCCGCCCCCGCCAGCGTTCGCGCCCCCCGCGGCGTCTGCTCCCTCGACCTCTGCCCCCGCCAGCGTCCGCGCCCCCCACGACGTCTGCTCCCTCGACCTCCGCCCCCGCAGGCGTTCGCTGTTATTCCCGAGGCGTAATTTTCGTTGGAAAATAGAGAAACGAAATAGTTGTCTCAATAGTAACAACGTTTCGTAGCAACACCTCAAAGAAGGTGCACCACAGAGATCCTTGGAGGATTCTGGGTAACGAAAATCTAAAAAAAATTTGTTACAACAACAAACGAAAGTATAGCTTCTTTTAGGAAGGTACAAATCGAGTTGCTAGCAGCAGCAGCGACGAAAGCCCACAAGAAGTATCTGATTAGATCAGAGAAGAAGAGAAGAAAAGAAGAAAGAGAAAGGCTGCTTTGCTGGGGTGATAAGATCACCGTTGCTCAAAGCAAGATTCGCCTATATACGACCCGCTTCCAGGAACCAGCAAGTTCTAGAGAACTTCTGGAACGCTCGTCACTCAATATTTGAGACTTGAACGGGCTTCCTGGACTTTACGGACTCCCTTAACTCTCTTCTTTGGTACATCTTTCAAAGGAGGCCAAGGGACTCTATTTATAGAGTGGAGTGAGACTTCACCTCTTCTCCTATCCGATGTGGGACTAAAATACTAATACTCAAAAATAGAGTTTGATATTTTAGATCATCCCATAATCAGCATAGAAGTGTGCCAGTCCACGCCTACCCCCCGAACACTCCCAGGCATGCACGAGACATCCTGGAGTCCGTATCCGAGTCTGAGTCCGCACAACAAAAATCAACTTACATCTTTGTTGGAATTAATCATTTTTCCTTCTAGGAAAATACTCCCACATGACACACACTTGTGCCCACCATACCTCATGTGCACACCTCAACACAAGCAATGCATTATATTGAGATATTCACCATTTGGTGTAGTCGATGTGGGACTATCTTTCCTAGTCCAAAGGCAAAAACACCAATAATCTCCCACATATCTCAATATATGGGTTGAGCGTTCCCCACAGTGACTGCCTATCATGCATTAGGAGAGATGTCGCTACGACTTGAATCTTCCCGCATAGGTTAAATAACAGCATGATACAAGAATGGACTAAGCCTTGAATTCTACACCATAACTACAATTCTTCCTACTCACATAATGACATCAACTGTGCTTCTGGCTGCACATTAAAGGCCTTGTGCCAGCCTAGTTTCAGTGTATAATTTTTGGACGTTTACAAGTTTACCCTCAAGAGACGGCCTGATATCTTTGTCCATACACTATAGGTGAGTTCTTTATAAAGAGTCATGGCATGAAGCATTACGCTTCTTTGCGGTGCTACGTTGCTATGACATGGCTTAAAGCCGAGGCTTTACCCCACCTAGGTACCTCATCGTAGTGTCATACTACTGTAGCATGAGGTCACAAGCCTCTTTGAAGTGCCAAATTATCTAGCATGAAGCCTTGCGCTTCCGTGCGGTGTTACGCCGCTATGACATGGCTTACGAAGCCGAGGCTTTACCCTACCTGGTACCTCTTCGTGGTATCATGCCACTGTAACATCACTACCAAAATAAGTCAAATCAGCGACGAATTTAGCGACGCCAAGTAAGAACGTCACTAATATTTGGGGGTTTAGCGACGTTTTATTATTACGTCGCTATTAGTCGCCAAAAGCGACTAATAGCGACGTCTGGCGACTACTATTTATTAAATGGGAACCTGCGTCGCAAGATCGTCGGTACACGTCGTTGATGTAGCGACGCGTAGTGACGCAATGTAAGCGGCGTCGCCGTATATTAAATTTCAGCGACGTTTAGCGACGTCCTTTTCGGACGTCGATAAATGTTTCATATAGGCTGCAAGGGTTTGCTTTTCGATCATTCACAAATTTTCTCCCCTCAATTTTTCGCGCGCTCCTCCTCTGCGGCGCTCCTCCGGCGATCTCCCTCCTCCGGCCTCCTCCTCCTCGCTTCTCCTCAGGTAGCTCCCCCATCTCTCTTTCTCTCTCTCTCTCTCTCACACACACACACTCCCCTGTCCCCGCCGCTGTCACGCCCCGCTCCCGTAGGAGCGATCGTCCTCGCTAAGGCGTGATGCCGCACGAGCCTAGATTGCGCTCGTGCAAGGCAGTTCCATAACGGCCGATTACATCGACGGCGACGGGGTCGTCGCACAGAAGTCCCAAGCAGAACATTGAATACATTGCAGCAGAATTTAAAGAAGAACACATAAACACAAATGATTTAAAAGAATCATCTTTATTGATATTGAATACAAGATTACATTTGTGAGCGCAAGGCCAAATTACAATGTCTCTCGTGCTCACTTTTCTCTCATTTACAAGTCACTCTGGTCTCTCTCATCTCTCGATACAATACTTGAATCCAGCGGAAGCTTCGGAAGGCGATGTCCATACATTATGTCCTGTATAAGTCTTCAGTTCATGCGGCCGCACGCTTCGACTCGCCAAGGAACTCCGTGCCTCGACGCATCCAAGCGAGCTCCGCGCCACGAGCCGCCTGCACAGGTAGAAGCTCGTGGCGCGGAGCTCGCTTGGATGCGTCGAGGCACGGAGTTCCTTGGCGAGTCGAAGCGTGCGGCCGCATGAACTGAAGACTTATACAGGACATAATGTATGGACATCGCCTTCCGAAGCTTCCGCTGGATTCAAGTATTGTATCGAGAGATGAGAGAGAGCAGAGTGACTTGTAAATAAGAGAAAAGTGAGCACGAGAGACATTGTAATTTGGCCTTGCGCCCACAAATGTAATCTTGTATTCAATATCAATAAAGATGATTCTTTTAAATCATTTGTGTTCATGTGTTCTTCTTTAAATTCTGTTGCAATGTATTCAATGTTCTGCTTGGGACTTCTGTGCGACGACCCCGTCGCCGCCGATGTAATCGGCCGTTATGGAACTGCCTTGCACGAGCGCAATCTAGGCTCGTGCGGCATCACGCCTTAGCGAGGACGATCGCTCCTACGGGAGCGGGGCGTGACATAATGGTATCAGAGCACGGCTTTACGTCCTTGGACCGTCGATTGAATTCTTTCACTTTGATGTTTCCGCAAAACTCTGTTGCTTCCGCAAGTTGTCATCGTTGGTGCGCTCTCTCTCAAATGTCCCTCAGCATGTCCATACAATAAGTCTAAATATTTTCGAAAGCTCGTACAAGCGTTCAATCTAACGCATCGGTAGGCTGTTGCCAAATGCGTCGATAGGGCCTTTGTGCCGAACGTTGCAAACTTGACTCGATAGAAAATATGTGCTAATGTTAGCAAAGTCGCACGTGTGCCCGAATAGTCCTACGTTGACCTTAGCAAGTCGCGTGCATGCCTAATTAGTCCAACGTCGACCCTAGCAATTGAGCGTGCAAACTCGGAATATAGTTCGCACAGGATGGCTATGCACACGGCCTTTTGGCTAAGTTGTGTTTCGCGTCGCGCACCTCGACCCTTGGTGCAAACGAGTTGCAAGCGATACCAAGTACCGCTCGGTCGGAAATGGAGATATACTTAGAGTGTCTATCGATAGGAACGCTATCGGACTAACGCTTAGGCGTACACGGAAGATTGATTTGGATTTCGAGGAAATAGTGCGAACAGGCTTAGTGCGTCGATACGGCGCGAGCGACTACGCTAGCGATTCGTCGAACGAATCTGAAGGATGTCTTAGCGTATGACGCGGATGTGATTGAGGACTGGATCGTATGGCGCGAATCCGAGTGGTGTATGTGATAGGTTCGGAGAAGAAAAAGAATGAGTGTCGACGACTAGTCGAGTGGCTCGAATCCGAGTGGTGTATGGTTTGACTTGGAAATTGTTCGAGTGAATATTGAGGATTACGAGTATGTCGGCAAGGCGATGTGATCGCGCAAAGCCTTAGAACGCGTCACGCTTAGTTGGTCGTGACTTCGAATGCCCCGAACGAGCATCTCGTTCGGACAACTTGTGAATGAGCAACGCGAGTTAGAAAACGATTCGGAACGATGAATGAAAATGAATGGTCTTGATCGAGAAAACTTAGAGGATCGTGCGTGCGATATCGGATTGATGCAAATGAAATGTGACTTGAGTTTTGAATAACGATCTTGAAACGAGCTTGAGGAATAGCGATCGAACTTGGTCTTGAATATCGAGGAATGGTGGTATATCCAGTTCGAACAATAGCATCAAGTCGTACGACTCGAAATTGGTTGCGAAGGAAGATCGTCAGGTTATGCATATCGTCGATGGTATTGAGGCGTATCAAAGATCGATATGCGATAACTCGGGGGTACTCTGACTCGGTGAATGACGATCGTGCAAATGTTATTGTTCCGATGGATGTTATACTCGGGATATTGAAACATGTCGAGGAAAAGATAAACTTGGCTCGAGGATTTCTAGTTGAATGAATGACGATCGAACTTGGCTTGGATGAAAACTAGAATGTTTGGATTTGCTTCGTCGACAACCACAACGTTGATGTTCTTATCTTATGCGAGTGCTACTCCAGCCTCGCACATGCGTCACGCCGATTAGGGCGATCACTCTGCGTGAGCGCTGGTATGGTGATTCATACAGCGGGAGTGGTCGAACTTGCACGGTGCGACAATTTGTGCTTCGATTTGTGGTTTGATGCGAAGGTGACTCGAGAATAGATTTGTGTACTTGAAGGATCGAACTTGAGGATTGAGTAGGTCCAATCCGTGTATCGAAAATGAGTTAGTCTAAACTCAAACAAGAGTTACGTCCCGATGAGAATGATTATTCTGCGGGTGCGTTGCATGGTGATTCATGAACCACCACGTATTATCGGACTCGCGTGAGATTGGGGCGTAACGTATTGTCGAGCTTGATGACCTCTTGATCGAATACATGAATTGGTTAGAATTGGTGATTGAACGAATTTGAATTCTGCGCAACGAACGCATTGATGCGAATTAGGTGATCGTGCTCGATGTTTAGAAATCTGAGTGACGCGAGCTTGGGTAGAAAACCCCGTATGATCGACTTTGGTTTGACCCTAGGATTGGGGTCAGTGTTGGCATTATTGTTGGAGAACTATGATTCCAATCCTGACATTGACTTAGCCTCGCAAAGATTGGCCTAGCGGTTAGGCGAGACGTCCTGTTTCAAGTGTTAGCAATCGGAAGGATTGATCTTGAGGATTGGAATGGATAGATGGCGTGGATCACGAATATAGAAAACCCTGCTCACGAGACTCGGCTGACATGCATATATTTCAGGGACGCTTGGGTATGTGCACGATACGACTCGAGTGAGAATGACAAATTCTCTATCATGTGGCTTGGCTGAATGCATATATTTTGGGGACGCTTGGAATGCGTACACGATCCAACCAAGTGATACGTTGAGTTCGAGTACGACTTGGGGAACGAAGAGTGTCGAGATCTTGAAAATCGTGTTAAAGGAAAGATTGATGATAGTGCGAGCGTGGCTCGGAATCGAAGGAACGCGTAGGTGTGTGCGTACGATTAAGTCTTGGCCATAGAAATGGTAGGATGGCTTGCCTTCAGGAAAGTCTCGAGGACGAGACTTGTTCTGAGTGGTGTATGATGTAGTGCCCCGTCCCGCAAAGTCAATCGGAGGAATCGAAACGCCGACGACGTTCGGCCTTAGCCTTGCAACGGCTTGCTCGGAGACATCGCTCAGGTGGGGTAGTTTCGGTGAACTCTCCTCATCTTTGCCTTCACATAATAAATCGTGTTTTCAACTTGCACAAGTTAGGCTTGATAATAAAAGCTACGAATCCACATAGCTAAGGGAATAATCCCGACGGGTCAAAACGAGTTAGAACATAGAAAAACGTCCCACGGTCGGCTTAGAGTTGTGCACGGCGTGCTTTGAAAATGACACTCGGTCCTTCGTTCCGTGGCTTGGGAGAAGGAAAGTTGGTCTTCGGTACAAAAGCTGTGAGTTAGCCTAAGTCATAGGCGTCGCCCGCACAAATGCTTGCTAAAGCATGCACGGTCCTGTCCCGCAAGACTTGGCATAGCCTTTGCTCGTCCCTTGGGTTATGTTGTAGGCTTGAGTGAGTTAGGCAAAGTTATGCCGGTCGACCTAAGTTATTCTACGTGCTGTCCCGCTCATTCTGCGGTTGTCAAGATAAATAGTCCCACGACCCCAAGGCCCATCATATGAAGTATGACTTGGGCGATGGTGTTGCGTAAAATACGAGTCGGTTTAGAGGCACGAGCCACGGTTGGTTTATTGGAAAGTTAGCCACGGTCTATGGCATTTAAGGAACACGTTTGGTTTAGGTTAAGTTGGAAGGCTACGTGGTAGTCGTTCCCTCGAGTTCAAAGACGTTCGAGGCGGTCCCTCGGTTAGGAGTCTCGCGTTCCTATCCACGTTAAGACATTCGAGGCAGTCCCTCGGTTGGGAGTCTCGCGTTCCTATCCACGTTGAGAAGTATGAAACGGTCCAGAAATGAGGAAGTGGGTCGAGTCTGCATGGTCATTGGACAACTTGTGTACCGGTGCACAAGGGTTTTGATTTTGTTCCTCAGACAGTTGTCGCGGCCACGGGACTGATCTGGCCTAGGAGGAACACGTGCCTACGGGACCCTTGGACGGGGTGCGACCTACCCAAGGGGTGCGCCGTAGAGCGGGTATTAGGGGAAATTCGGCGAGTTCGCGCCTCGTTATATACGAACGTACCCTAATATCCAATGGAGGTCTAATATAGCTTGTCGTGCTAGTGACCAAGTTCATATAGATGTCGGCATGGCGGCGACAATCCGCGAGTGTGCCTTTGAATTTAGTCGAGTATTGAGTGTGCTATATCAAGGAGTCGAGTTGAAAGCGTGTGTACAAAGTTAAAAGCATAATATTGGGCCTAAGATTGGGTATCGACGTAGGCGTTATGCTTCGGCACGAGTTGTGGCGTCGAGTGTAAAGTCGAGAAGGGCCGTAGGGCAAGTTAGTTGAAAGTTATGTCGAGTTGCTGGGTACGACCTCAAAATACGAGGCACGGCCGCGTTGTCACAAGACAAGTCTGAGTCGATATGTTGACATTGTAAGAAAACGACAAGGTTTCGAGACTTAAAGATAAGGATGTTAACAGTACGATAGCACGGTCACACGGAAATGAAGTCTATCGTGTAGTTGCATCCCTGATTTTGGCCGTAAGGCAAACACGACTTGATAGGTTACGTTGTTGGCACAAGAAGGGGTCTAGAGGCAAAGAATGAGTCAACGTTGACATTACAAGCACGGGATGGTTCTGATACGCAAGTTGTGCCAAGGCGCCGGTCCAAAAGCTGATCCTAAGGCAAGACTAGAAAGACAATCGAAAAGGGATTTAAGCTGCACAAAGTAAATGAACGTATAGGTTTTGTATGGGTGGGCGAGGAGCTCACTCCACCAGTACAGTGGTACTGACACCCATACAGTGTTTCATGTGCAGGCACAGGTAGAAGCTCGTGGCGCGGAGCTCGCTTGGATGCGTCGAGGCACGGAGTTCCTTGGCGAGTCGAAGCGTGCGGCCGCATGAACTGAAGACTTATACAGGACATAATGTATGGACATCGCCTTCCGAAGCTTCCGCTGGATTCAAGTATTGTATCGAGAGATGAGAGAGAGCAGAGTGACTTGTAAATGAGAGAAAAGTGAGCACGAGAGACATTGTAATTTGGCCTTGCGCCCACAAATGTAATCTTGTATTCAATATCAATAAAGATGATTCTTTTAAATCATTTGTGTTCATGTGTTCTTCTTTAAATTCTGCTGCAATGTATTCAATGTTCTGCTTGGGACTTCTGTGCGACGACCCCGTCGCCGCCGATGTAATCGGCCGTTATGGAACTGCCTTGCACGAGCGCAATCTAGGCTCGTGCGGCATCACGCCTTAGCGAGGACGATCGCTTCTACGGGAGCGGGGCGTGATACCATTATGTCACGCCCCGCTCCCGTAGGAGCGATCGTCCTCGCTAAGGCGTGATGCCGCACGAGCCTAGATTGCGCTCGTGCAAGGCAGTTCCATAACGGCCGATTACATCGGCGGTGACGGGGTCGTCGCACAGAAGTCCCAAGCAGAACATTGAATACATTGCAGCAGAATTTAAAGAAGAACACATGAACATAAATGATTTAAAAGAATCATCTTTATTGATATTGAATACAAGATTATATTTGTGGGCGCAAGGCCAAATTACAATGTCTCTCGTGCTCACTTTTCTCTCATTTACAAGTCACTCTGCTCTCTCTCATCTCTCGATACAATACTTGAATCCAGCGGAAGCTTCGGAAGGCGATGTCCATACATTATGTCCTGTATAAGTCTTCAGTTCATGCGGCCGCACGCTTCGACTCGCCAAGGAACTCCGTGCCTCGACGCATCCAAGCGAGCTCCGTGCCACGAGCTTCTACCTGTGCCTGCACATGAAACACTGTGTGGGTGTTAGTACCACTGTACTGGTGGAGTGAACTCCTCGCCCACCCATACAAAACCTACACGTTCATTTACTTTGTGCAGCTTAAATCCCTTTTCGATTGTCTTTCTAGTCTTGCCTTAGGATCAGCTTTTGGACCGGCGCCTTGGCGCAACTTGTGTATCAGAACCATCCCGTACTTGTAATGTCAACGTTGACTCATTCTTTGCCTCTAGACCCCTTCTTGTGCCAACAACGTAACCTATCAAGTCGTGTTTGCCTTACGGCCAAAATCAGGGACGCAACTACACGATAGACTTCATTTCCGTGTGACCGTGCTATCGTACTGTTAACATCCTTATCTTTAAGTCTCGAAACCTTGTCGTTTTCTTACAATGTCAACATATCGACTCAGACTTGTCTTGTGACAACGCGGCCGTGCCTCGTATTTTGAGGTCGTACCCAGCAACTCGACATAACTTTCAACTAACTTTCCCTACGGCCCTTCTCGACTTTACACTCGACGCCACAACTCGTGCCGAAGCATAACGCCTACGTTGATACCCAATCTTAGGCCCAACATTATGCTTTTAACTTTGTACACACGCTTTCAACTCGACTCCTTGATATAGCACACTCAATAATCGACTAAATCCAAAGGCACACTCGCGGATTGTCGCCGCCATGCCGACATCTATATGAACTTGGTCACTAGCACGACAAGCTATATTGGACCTCCATTGGATATTAGGGTACGTTCGTATATAACGAGGCGCGAACTCGCCGAATTTCCCCTAATACCCGCTCTACGGCGCACCCCTTGGGTAGGTCGCACCCCGTCCAAGGGTCCCGTAGGCACGTGTTCCTCCTAGGCCAGATCAGTCCCGTGGCCGCGGCAACTGTCTGAGGAACAAAATCAAAACCCTTGTGCACCGGTACACAAGTTGTCCAATGACCATGCAGACTCGACCCACTTCCTCATTTCTGGACCGTTTCATACTTCTCAACGTGGATAGGAACGCGAGACTCCCAACCGAGGGACCGCCTCGAACGTCTTAACGTGGATAGGAACGCGAGACTCCCAACCGAGGGACCGCCTCGAACGTCTTTGAACTCGAGGGAACGACTACCACGTAGCCTTCCAACTTAAGCTAAACCAAACGTGTTCCTTAAATACCATAGACCGTGGCTAACTTTCCAATAAACCAACCGTGGCTCGTGCCTCTAAACCGACTCGTGTTTTACGCAACGCCATCGCCCAAGTCATACTTCATATGATGGGCCTTGGGGTCGTGGGACTATTTATCTTGACAACCGCAGAATGAGCGGGACAGCACGTAGAATAACTTAGGTCGACCGGCATAACTTTGCCTAACTCACTCAAGCCTACAACATAACCCAAGGGACGAGCAAAGGCTATGCCAAGCCTTGCGGGACAGGACCTTGCATGCTTTAGCAAGTATTTGTGCGGGCGACGCCTATGACTTAGGCTAACTCACAGCTTTTGTACCGAAGACCAACTTTCCTTCTCCCAAGCCACGGAACGAAGGACCGAGTGTCATTTTCAAAGCACGCCGTGCACCAACTCTAAGCCGACCGTGGGACGTTTTTCTATGTTCTAACTCGTTTTGACCCGTCGGGATTATTCCCTTAGCTATGTGGATTCGTAGCTTTTATTATCAAGCCTAACTTGTGCAAGTTGAAAACACAATTTATTATGTGAAGGCAAAGATGAGGAGAGTTCACCGAAACTACCCCACCTGAGCGATGTCTCCGAGCAAGCCGTTGCAAGGCTAAGGCCGAACGCCGTCGGCGTTTCGATTCCTCCGATTGACTTTGCGGGACGGGGCACTACAGCCGCCCCGGCTCCGACGCTTCCCAATTTCTTCTCGTCTTCTAGCTCTCTCTCTCTCTCGCTTCTAGTTCGTGTCCACGAGAGCGTGGACTCGCCGCACGAGCAGCAGTCTGTACGTGTGTGTTTTGTGATTTTGTTGGTTTGGACACGTCGTGTCCTACTGTGTGGACACGGAACTCACAGTGTGACACCTATACTGATATTGGGAGTTTTTTTGGACATATCAACTATCAATTTGATGTTTTGCTTGGATTCGAATTCCAATTTAGGGTTCGAGCCCTATTTACTGATACTGGGAGTTTTTTGGGCATTTTTAGGATTTTGAAATAATGAATAAATTGACTAATAATTATTATCGACTTGTTGAACCCAAAAACTTGAATCCTTTAAGTACCTGTTTCAAGTCCAACTTGTCCATAGTGATCGATATTCTATAAAATTTCAGCTATGTCACAAAGGATGGATACTAATCGCAACCCGACTTCCCCTTTTTTTTTCTTGGACGGCATAGCTCTGCCCAAACAATCGCATAAATTCCTCCTCGTCATATGAAATTGGCACATATTTTTTCTATTTTCCAAATCGTTGTCGTTGGTAGCATAATTGTTTGTAGCAAAAACAACATTATAGCAGAAACAACTAATCGTACCAATTTGATGTCCTCCAAATATTACAATACATGGAATATCAACACATTATCAATATGGTACGATATGGGCATGTCATGGAAGGGTTCGGATATGCCTACGGGCGGACAACAATCGTGCAGTCTCACTACCAAGTATAGTTGAGAAGCATATATCAGAATCGGTACAAGCTCTTATCAAAAATGGGTCAAATACAAATACGATGATATAATTACTAAATAAAATAATTAAGCATGAAAATTGTGGTACCGAGAGGGTGCCAGTGTTGATATAGGTGCAATGACAATGATGAAATGCCGTAAGGACGTACGACGTCCCACCCACGATCCCACAACATCAGAGGTCTGATGGTTTGTATTAATCAACGGTACTATGTATACTGCCCCTCTTTAACAGTATACTATGTATACTGTTAACACATAACCCCCTGGACACCAATACTGTAAGCATAAGCTTGGCTTGATTAGAATTAATCGAGCTCGAGCTCGAGCTTGATAAGTTTTTTATTTTGGAGTTTGAGCTTGGTATCGGGAGATATGAGTTTGGTATCGAAAAATATGAGTTTGGAAAAATATGGATCCATGATTTGGTGCAGCAGCAACTGCTTCTCATAATCAAAACTGATGTGGTTAGCCATTGGCCTTGATTTTTAGTTCAGGTTCTATAAGGAATTTGCATTAATCAAAACTGATGTGATAAAGACATTGGGGGTCTGATTTTGAGCTGTGTAAGGAGGAGGAGTGTGTCTGGGTTTTGAATTACATTGGGGTCTAATTTAGGCTTAAATGATCATATCGGTTTATTGAGTATTGGCTTTCTATATATTTGGATTATTGTTCATTTGTTGTTCATTCGTGGATTCTCTATATTATTATAAGCTGGGTTTGGAAGTAACTGTCCCATTAATCTGATTTTGAATTACATGTACCAGCCAGACACTGTCCCTGCATCCATTCGACTGGCGAGGCAGAAATCTATATACGACATTTGCTATAAGGAATTTGCATTAATCTACGGTACGACATCGTGATCAGGACACAGTCCCTGCAGCCATTCGACTGGCGAGGCAGAAACTATGTATCCGTAGATAAAGTTGACTGTCCTTCGACCCCCATCACTCGGCAATGATGATACGACAACCTAACACTACATCTTTTAGTAGTAGATAATGTCTTAGTATTACATTTTGTGGGTTTATCTTATTGATTCTGTTACATCCTTCAGATACTAGATTCGATAAGAACATATACTACACCATATGTACAGAACATAGATGATTCACACTAATGTATGCTAGACTGAATTTTGGGTTGCGTTCTGAGCCATTCGTTCCCACACTTGGCAATTAAGCATGTGAAATATATCGTTGAAAAACATAAAATTTTGGGTTGTTTTCTGAGCCATTCTTCACTTTATGCAGTAATTATCTTAAAATGGATATGAATTACTATCTGCAGAACCGTTTATGGATGTACAATCGTCATCCTGATGAATTACTATCTGTGTCAATCTTTACAGAATTATCTTTAAATGGATATGAATTACTATCTGCGGAACCGTTTGTGGATGTACAATCGTCATCCTGATGACATGTACGGTGTGCGGGATAAATTTATACAGGGTGTGCAACAGTTCCTGCAGTTTGCCAAGGCATTCCCGTAGTACATGGACCATACAAAAATTAAGTGTCCATGTGTGAGATGTCGCAACTTGAAATATCATTCGGAAGTTGTAACACCCCAGTCCCAAAATACGTAGGACTTAGGAACGTACACATGCCAGTTGTATTCATACGAATTATACTCCAATATATGAAATCCTCGTATGAATACATAAGCTGTAAAATGCAGTAGAATCATAACTAATCTCATCCACACAAGAATAAATGAATAAAGGATATCATATAATGATAATGAATTGTCTTGATACAATATGTTGGGCGGAGACAAATCCACTACCAACAAGTAAGAGAAAAATACATGAGAAAAGAAATAATTATTGGCGAGCGAAGCGAAGACGATCTAAGTACAATCATCCTCGAAGAAATGGCGATGAACACAGCTAGAGCTAGAACACCTGCGAAACACAAGAGCACACACACCTGGCGAGATAACCAGGTCCTCAGAGGGACGTAACAAGACACATAATATCATGCCATATAAACTGAATAAATATTGCTCAAATAAATAAGTCAATCAAATTATAACATGGTCCAATACGCACCTATTGAACGAGCGTACCATCCCCCCAACCAAACAAGGACAGGAGATGGTAAACTAATTTACGGTGACGTATCTTTCCATGCTATGAATCCAATATGGTATCCGGACCCCAACAAGGTTCAATACCTTCTCATCGAAGTAGTAAGCCACACCTAGAACCAAACAAGGACAAGATGTGACGAACTAATCCGCGACAAGTTATTGTTCCAAGCCACGGTCAGATACAAGTACCCAAACCAAAAATACTCGTACCTAACGGATAAAGGTGCCTAACCGTTCTAAGTAAAATGTAGTTAAGAACAATCCTTCCTACGCATGGGCCCTGGCTAAATAGGATCGGCATAGTCCTCCCTTGGGGCACCAGAGGTCCCATCAGTAAGAGCATAACGTTCCGCAGAACGCCAGTGGCCGTCAGTAATCATGGTTCATCAATCCCGTATCTCCAGCGGAGAGTCCGGGTCACAAGGGAAAGTGCATCGAAGCCCATACGCTAAGGAGTTGTCCTCCCCGCCCCATGCCTACTATATCGTATCCATAACAATAAACCTCTATAACCGCTAAGTCAAACTAGCATGCAATTCTATTAGCGGTTATTCCTATCGCACGGCTTATACGTACTGGTGGCCAGTCAATCACGTACTTCTGTGTTCTACATGCGACACAAAACTTCGTGGTACAACGTGTCAAGGCCATGAATGCAACACACAAAGGTGGTCCCTTAAATCTAGGTTTAATGTGTAAAAAAAATAATATATAGCAGAAAATATAAATGAACAGTAAGTTCTAACAGGTTATGCCATGTATCACAGTTTATTTGCATAAAGAAAATAAATAATGCATGAAATATGAGCTAAAATAATTAAACAGCAAATGGCAAGGTGTCTTGCCTGGTAGTACGCCTGGTGTGCTGCAATGATCAGTGTGGCACGAACTGCAACTTCGGGTAACAACTACACAAGGTGACCTCTGATAGTGGCACGGACAGTTCCATCGGGTCCAGGACGGTCAATTTGGTTAGGGTCGATAGGAGGAAGGACATATTGGCGAGGGAATATGAGAATGGGTTTAGTCATAGACGGAATGATAATCGAGGGAATTTGGATAAATAATACATATACGAATTTAGATAAAAAAATATTTATAATCTTTTGAAATTATACTTTATTATCCAAAATAGTGTTAGGTAAAAATATGTACAAATATAAGGAAAATACTTGAAAAATCAAAAGTCTTTTAGGCAAAATTTTTGTACAAAAAGATTTTAGACAATATTTAAAATCTAGAAAATTATTTGGACTAAATCCTATTGTTTGACAAAGTACAGTATTTAGATAAAGATTTTTCTTTAAGAATATCTAGAAACACTATAAATAATCTAATTCCTAATTTTGACAAATAAATAATTTAACAAACAAACAGAAAAAAATAATAACAATAATAGTAATAATAATATTAACAATAATAACTATGGACTGCTGTTTACTTCCTAATTAATTAAAATAATAATAATAATAATATTAATAATTAATAATATTAGTAAAATAATTAATAACAGTAATATTAATAAAATAATTAATAACAATAATAATCATAAACTGAAATAATATACTGATAAACAGTTTTAATAATAATAATAATAATAATAATAATAATAATAATACAATAATAATATTAAGAATAGCAATAGGAACTCTTAAGGAGCAGCATCACTGCTGTTCCCCTTTTGTTCTCGGGTGAAAGAAAATAGAAATAGAGAGAGACAGAGAGCTGTAGAGAGAGCAAGCGCGAGAGAGAGAGAGAGTGAGTCGGAGAAGAAGGGAGAGCGGATGGCGGTGGCGACCGGCGGCCGGAGTTGTGGGATGAAGGGCGTGGGTTAGGTCGGAGAGATCGGAGGTGGAGCGGAGGAAAGTCGGCGAGATGGCCGGTGCTGGGGCGGTGACTCAAGGCGCAGCGGCCACGGCGAGGGCTGGCGCAAGGGGCTGAGCCGGTGGCGCGTGGTCGGAGACGGTCGGGAGGCTGCGACCATGGCGGCCGGAGGGTGCGTGCGAGGGGAAGGAGTCTAGGGCGGTGGCGCGCTCAGGCGGCTAGGGTCGGGTTCACCGGTGGGCGGAGGATCTAGGGCATGGCGGCTCGCCGGAGGTCGGCGATGCGGGGGTTCTCGGTGGAGGCACGACCGGCGGCGCGGGAGTCGGGAGCTGCTCGGCGCTGAGGGAGGCCTGCCCTGCTGAGCTCCGGGCGAAAACGGCGGAGATGGTCGCCGGAGAGGGATGATCGGAGCTGCGGGAGTGATCGGCGGACGGCGCGGCAAGGCACGGAGGTGCTCAAGGCTGACGGACGGAGGCGGAGCGATGTCGAGGCGGTGCGACGGGCTCGCGGCGACCGGAGAAGGTGAGTAGGGTTTGTGTGTGCTTTCGTTTTGGGATTTTTGGGTTTTCCAGCGGGCTGGTACTGCGGTGGTGGTTTGGGACGGCGCCGTTGGTGGCGTTGGTAGAACATGGGGTCGGAGAAGAAATTGCTGGTGGCGGTGGTTGTGTGCTCGGTGATGGTGGTCGTCTATGGAGTTTTAGGAGCGTGACGTCGGTAACTAATGGTGGTTGTTGTCTATTGCTGGCATGGTATTGGTGGGCATGGGGAAGTCGATCTGTGGAGAAATAACATTGGCGAGGGTTGGCTCCGGTGAGGAGGTCTGTGACGGTGATGGAGTTTCGGTATTTGGGAGACTGGCCAGGGATGGCCAAAGTCGGAAGATCGACACGAGATAGAAGTCATGAGGGTGGCGAGGCGGGTTGTTTGCCGAGACGGCGGTGAACATGGAACGATGGGGTGGTGATGATAGGCTGGGACATAGGATTAGGAATTCGATTGTGTCGGGATGTGTCCGACACGGAGTGGTTGGAATTGTATATGTAAAAAATATATGGAATAAGAATTTGGATGGACACAGACACGATGTACGTAGATTTGTGGAGAAAATTGTTGTGGATGAATTGGAGGAGTACCTGCCTATTTATAGAATGTGGGAAGTCCCAATTGGACAAGGATTAGGATTGATTTAAACCCAATTTAGATAATTCATCTATTAATTTAAAATCAATCAAATCCAATCCAAATCCAAATCCAATTAAATCTAATTAAATTCTTTTAGTTTAAAATCAAATCAATTTCAAATATAGATATTAGTTTACTATTTAAATATATCCATGGAATCAAATCAAAATTTAAATTGTCACAAATATTTCAAAAATATGTTTTCCAAAAATGCTAATAATAATAATTTCGAAAATTACACTATTTATTTAAAAATAAGGTAATAAATAATTATGATATATGTATGCACAAATAATATTTACATAAATATATTTTTCTAGTATACAATAAAAATATTATTTATTATTAGTAGTTGAAGGACCTTTAAAATGAAAAGAACAAACTTAGCAATTCTTGTATAATAGCAAAGTATTTATTATATAAATTATTTTAAACTATAAAAATTAAAATTAAAATATTTTTCTAAAAATATGTACGCTCGTCCATATTCGTACTCGACGAGCAATTACGAATTACGTCGTTTGCTCACAACGTACAATACGACTACGCGACGTACAATACAAATTTTTTTAAATCAGTACCATAATCGAAAAAAAATATAGTGGAAATTTAGGGGTTTTACATCCTACCCAACTTAAAAGAATTTTGTCCTCGAAATTTAAAATTTGTCGGGGGGTGAGAAGATACAAGGCGGTATCAATGGAAAACAATCTATAACAAATCATGTCGTAAGAAATCACGATCTAGATCATAGAAAAAATAATACAGTATGGTCACGGGTAATGAATGAGGGTCACGATTAATAGAACGAAAAGATTCACTTAAATTAAGCGATTAGAGGGTCTTGATAGGGCCGAGTAGTTTGGGATGAAGATATAGCAACATCGAGTGAGAATGGTCATAGCCGATGGGAAGGTTAGAGGAAGTTCTAGTATGATGCTTTCGTCCTCCTAAAATAGGTGAGGGCGAAGCAATATAGAGTTCGAAGGAGGCGTTATCGAATACGAATACGTGATTCAAGGACGACGGAAAATTTTTTTAAAAGGAGTTGCCAAGGCAGTCGCGGATGGGACTCTAGAGGACAAGTTTAGATATGTCCCCATCCACGTAGAACGATAAATAAAAGCGAACCAAAGTGCACTTGGTTGATCAGACCATCATGCACCGGTTCTGATAGACAATATGTTAGTGGGGTACCTCCATTAACATATATATCACGAACAAGCTTGGTAAAAAGGCTAAGCTTGCAAAAACTAGGCTACATTAGCATCATTAGTCTAGATAGTAAAAATATAGGCACGATAATAGATGAATAAAAACAAATATGAATAGTCTAAGAGTCATAAGGATCTAAGTCTTGTTTATTCCTATACCATCATTCTACGGTTTTATTGACCAAGGCTTGGTTGACCAAATGGGTTAACTTTCTCTAGTCTCTATGGTATAGATAATACCATTTGTATTCCCTTAATGGTCAAGGGTGTGTGGGGTATTCTACCCAACTTAAAGAATTAAGCTAAGGGTGTTTGGGACATCTAACTAGTAGGGTCAATCTCTAGCAAGCACGAAGGGAAGATAAGAATAATGATAGGAGGAATCAAGCAAGTTGCAATCGATGAGTCGGTCGAATATGGAATCGAGGAAAGAGGTCAAGTATGTGGATGAGATCCTAGACTTCTAATCCTATTCGCAGGCTTGTTTGGTACGGTAAAGTAACCAAACAATTTATCTTGACCTGCATGGGCCACCACAAATACATGTAACGCCCCAGTCCCAAAATACGTAGGACTTAGGAAGGTAGACATGCCAGCTGTATTCATACGAAGTACACTCCAATATATGAAATCTTCGTATGAATACATTATAGGAGCGTAAAAAGTGCTTCAAAGAAAGAGTCATCTCATTCATAAGTGATCTACTTTACGCCTAGCAGAACGGGTAATTTCTTTACGCCCAAGACTAGGCTAATTAATTTACGCCTAAGAAGGCTGATCATTTTACGCTTGGGTCTACACCTATGATTTTACGCCAAGGACAGAGCAGCCACTTTTACGCTGGACAAAGCTGTCAAATCTTGCATTTAATGCAAACTCTGACATGAAGATATTAATGATGGCATATATCACAAAGGGATTTGTCTTTACACAGAGACCAATGTTGTCGTTTAGTGTGTGGATTGAGCTACTTTACGCTCACACTACGGCTTCTTTTACGCACGAAGATTATATGAGCCTTTACGCTCAACAGTCGACGTGTGCGTAAAGTCTATTTGAGCTGCTTTTACGCTCAAGGTTATTTAATAACCACTTTACGCGGGAAGTCTATGTCAAGGCTATTTTACGCCAAATCTACTGCTTTATGCTCAGAGTACATTGGGCTATTTTTACGCCCTATTCTCCTCCACCAGTTTGGAACGTGGTTTGCTTACATGGCTTTCATGCCACTCTTTTCGAAGAACGTGTGTACATGCATCCTATCCTTACTGAAGTGATGGGACACACGTCAATATATGCAGAGGATGGCTTCGATCGTGGGTGGCAGTTGTTAGCGTAAAGATGGAACTTTTGCTGAGTTTTTACGCACAAGAGCCCAAGTCTATAAATAGACTTATTTTTCTCATGGAGACAGACAGAAAAAAGACAGAGAGACAGGAAAGAATACAGAGATCAGAACTTCGAGATTTTGATTCTCCAGAGCATTCTTCTTCAACTTTTCTTTCAGAACAGAGTGAAGCAAAGCAGGAAAGCATTCGGCCTCGCCATCAGTGCCCAAGTGCGTCGATACCTTTCTGGTGACTTAGTTCTTCCAAGTTGTTCTACTTCAAGCAGTGATCTTCATCATCATCGTATGGTCCAAGGAACAAAGTGATCATTTACAGATCAGACTTCCATAGCAATACTTTCCCAGAATCAAATTTGTACTTCTTGTACTTTTTCTCGTTTTATTTTCAAAATCCAACTTTTGTTTGGCAATTTTGTTAAGTGAAACAAAATGGCGACTCTTCTGGGGACGACCTTCTCCTCTAACGAGGAGGCGATTGCTCAATATGATGTTGTTTCGGTCGGTTCGACCAAGAAGACTCTGGTTGTGCACTTCAACCAGACTGCCTATGAAGAAATGCTCCGAACTGGGGGTGGTTCTCGCCACTCCAATGTTCAAAAGTCTCGCAAAGCACGAAAAGTTTGGATTCCCAAATCCAAAGTGGTTTCTGATCTCTCTGTTGCTTCTGATGATAAGGGAATTCTTCCCACTCCTGTCGTAGGGGCTTCCGTTCGTAACGAGGCAGTCCTTACTTCAGAGTTGCACTCAAAGTGTGACGATTTATCTCTCGTTTGTAACGGTGAAGATAATCAGGTTTCACGCCCACTGCGTAAGAATCAAGTTTTATGCTCAGTGGGTAAGAACCAAATTTTATGCTCAGTACATAAGAATGAATCTCCCATTCGTAATGGGACAGACTCTAAAGTTTATGCTTCTGAGTGTAAGAATCAGTCTCCCGTCGGTGACGTGGTAGGCCCAAATAAATTACGCTCCTCGCGTAAAGCAAAATCTCCCGTCTGTGACATGGTAGATAATCAATTTTTACGCTCCACGCGTAAAGGTAAGTCTCCTGTCTTTGACAGTATAGATAAAATTTATAACGATGTTTGCACATCTAATGTGAATGTACCTAAACGTGTGCAGTGTAAAAATGTCGTTGGTAAAGCTTCTGTCCTACACCAACAACCTTCTTATACTGCTTTACGTAAAGTACCAAACTTACAAATTACACGCCATGAAAATGGAGTCCTTCGTGCTAAATCTCAAGATTTACGCACACAACTCCAAACGCGTAAAAATGTACAGTTTGGTTCTGCGAATGCAGCCAGTAATCTTCTTTATACACAAGGGACTAAACGTTTTTCTACCCCAAATGTAATAAAGAAGAATACTCCATCTGTTCCTTCTGATTTACGTGAATTGCTAATGCAAAAACGTAAGAACAGACAATCCCCGGTAATATTCCCCCAAGAAAGATATCATTGTGAATATCACCAGGTTGTGATCAACTGTTGTTGTTCGGCTTCAAAACGGTCAGTTTTTGATCGTTTAAGTTTTAACTCGCCTCAACATCAAGCTGAAGACCAAGAACATGAGCTGTCATATGTGTCAGTCAACATGGCATCTCATACTAATAGAGGACGACATCCAAGACGGAATATGTCCCAAACCCCAGGTCAACAACAGTTCAACAGGCTTCTTGATTCCTTTGAAGAAGTATATCAGAATACTCGATCAAGAAGACAAAGTCAATTGCAGACTTCTGATTCAGAAGCTGGGGGTACTCAATCTTTTGAGTCTGATACCGATAGTGTGGATTCATACTTCTATACTAATCCCTCTATATCTTCAAGAGAGGTTGAATCCTACGCTGTTGGAGATGAACCAGAGACATCATCTGCTAATACGGAACAATGTCTCACTGCCGTGGAGCAATCATTAAAAGACATGCTTAACATGGTGCAAAGCATGTATCAGATAATTTTGAATCAGCAAACTGCTCAACCTACAGTAATAACTCCGGTACCAGTAGAAGCACAAACTCAAGATAGTCAAGGGACTGATATACCTTTGAATATTCAAGAGCCTGTTGTTAATCAAAATTCTGCATCTCCAGATCCCATCATTCCAGAAGATGTACCACCTCTAGTGGGGGTTACGGTACATCCAACGACTAGTCAATCAAATGTGCTTCCTCAAACCAGTGAAGCCATTCAAGCAGTACGTGAACTCAAAGCACAGTTTGAAGTTTTGAGGCACAAAGATCAGCTCCAGAGGTTAGGGATTAAGCAACCTTATCCTCCTCATTAGAATGATGTACCCTTTCTACCGAAGTTTAAGCCACAATCCATGGTTTTATTCGATGGAAAAGCATCTCCCAGTCAATATATCAATTACTTTGATATTATGACTGTACACTTGCAGAAAAATGATGCTCTTCTCACTCGAGTGTTCATCGGGTGCCTGACGGATTCAGCTTACGACTGGTATCGTAGCTTACCCGATAACTCTATTTCGTCTTTTGACAAATTCAAGGCAATGTTTCTCTCCCGCTTCTATGAAGGAGGTATGGACATGAACATGTCCTCCTTGATAGAAATCAAACAAAAGGTGAAAGAAGATACTCGAACGTTCATTGAATGTTTCCGACAGGCTACTCTAAAGATGCCTCCTGGTATGCCAGATTCAGCGTTGATTGATACATGCAAGATGAATCTGCGACCATCCATTGCTGTCTTCACATGTTCCCAATTCATAGATTGGGCTTCGTTTATCATAGCAGCAGTTTCTGCCGAGACCAATGGTAGGTTAGCTCGTGAACACGGAATGATTTTCGCTTCAGAAGATAAAGGGAAGAAAAGTAATCCTGGTAATAATCCTGGCAATCGTAATGTGAAAGAAAAAGATACTCTTATGGTCAATCTTTTCAAGAACAAAATGATGCCAAATAATCAGAAATCTTCCAGGCCAAGGGAAGAATACTCTTTTGACGAAAGTAATATCCCAGAAATATTTCAATGTCTGGTGAAAAGTGGTAAACTTCAGATTCCAGAGCCAAAAAGGCCTAATGAGGTGAATCTGACTGACAATCCCAAATATTGTATCTATCATAGATACATTAATCATCCTACCAGTGCTTGCTATGTCTTGAAAAAGAAGATCCAAGAGCTGATAAATGGTGGCGCTATCGCTTTAACCAATGATGACCATACGGTTACGACTAATATGGTTTCTCTTCAGTTCGGAGATTTTCCTCCACAGCAAGTTCCAGATGGAATTATCCCAATTCTGAAGTCGACGATGAAGATCGTGAATATCCCGCCTGCCAGGGAAGAAAATACAGGATTGCTGCCGCTCACATTGAAGAATGGTAAAATTATGTGGGTACATCCTGACTTAGTACCTGAATTGGAAAATGAAGGTAAAACTTTAAAATCCAAGAAAGGTAAGAAAGTTAAAACCTGTAACATGATTTCTCATGTTATTCCAAATCCTGATGACTTGGATCATCTATGGGATGGCCTTCCTCTAGAAGATAGACTGAAAGGACTAAACATCTGTCCTACAAGTCTAGCTCCTCCTACCAAGCTCAAGCTTACTCATCAGCAGTGGCTAGCCATGAATAGTATTCCTTTATACCGGGCACAACAAGTCTTTGCTGCTTATGAAAAAGTTCCAACAGGGATTTCTCCTCGTATCCCGAATCCTTCTCCTCCCTTAACTACAGAGACGTCTATGCTTCATTCTCCTGTAGTTGCAGAGGTTTCTTCCTCTTCCTGTGCTGAAACACCTGTCCAAAGTTCACTGCCTATCCACTTGTATAGTCAGTAATCTGTCATTCTCATGAGAAAGATGGGTTACGACTTTCAAAAGGCAGAAGGTTTGAATTATGATAAAGGAATACGTCTTCCTTTATAAATTCAAAATCAGAATTCCACTGCTGGATTGGGTTCCGAAGTTCCTCGTAATAACCCTCACAAGAAGAAGGCTAAGGGAAGAAAGACTAAATCCTGTAATATGGTACTTTCTTCTCCTGAGTCTGAAGAAGAAACTTTTGCTGGTACAAGATCTGGAAAAGAGTACCACAAAGACTATGAGGGATCCTCCAAAGAAGCAGAAGATGTAGTGGAAACTCTACCAGTTCAACCTTCTCCTATTCCTGTTAAACCGTCTGTGGTTGAAAAGGGGAAACAGAAGGCAGTACGCTTTGATACCCCATTGAAGTCTGCTTCCAATCAGGGGGTGGTGATGAAGCCTTACAAGTTTGACATTCTAGCTCAGTTAGCCAATACTCCGGCTAGACTATCTATATTTGAACTGCTTCGCCTTTCCAGAGAAAGCAGAGAGACTTTGAGCGAAGCTTTACTTCAAGCAGATTCATGCTTGGCTCAACTCAAGACTCCTGATAATATACCAGTGTCATGTCCGCAATGTTATAGTGTGATGGAAGCAATTCCCAACATCACCTTTACACAAGAGGATATGCTATTGAAACACAACAAGCATGATAGGCCTCTGTGCTACACTAGATATATCGGATCCACTAAAATTGACAGGATTTACATTGATCCTGGGTCTTCAATTAGTATAATTCTTCAGAGTATGCTAAGACCCCTGAGGATTCCTACTAGTGAGCTGACTTACACTAGTACTACGACAGTCGGTTTTAACTCTGACAAGAGCAAACCACTGGAAAAGATACGTCTGCAGATTCAGATTGGTGATCTTCGAACTATGGTAACTTTCTATGTTATCAACTCGGACGTATCCTACAATATTCTTCTTGGAAGACCGTGGATTCATAAGCACAATATTGTGCCTTCAACTCTTCACCAATGTTTCAAGTATGTGGACTCCCAAGGAGTTGTGAAAACTGAGTTCGCTGATATTAATCCGTTCAAGGGTGTCGAAGCCTACTTCACTGATTCAAGGCTTTATAAACAAGAGCATGTGAAAGAGATATCAGACATGGCTGAAGATCAATCATTATCTGAGGATCAGTCTATTAATGAAGATCCGCCAGATAAGCAACTTTTGAAGATCATAGTCAAGGGACGAATCCAATCCCAACCAGTCAATGATCAACCTTTTATAATCAAGGTTAAAGGAAGAACTCAAACTTCATTTGAGGAATCAATAAATATTCCTGCTAAGAGCCAAGTTCAACCTTTTATGATCAAGGTCAAAGGGCGTACTTCTTGTACGAATAATCCAGAATCACCATTGATCGTCAATCTTGGCAAATCTACGCAGAAGACGGATGATGGTCCACTGTTGATTAATCCGAAGCGTAGCAATCAGATTGTAAATGATGTAAATATTGATCATTCTGTACTTTTTGATATCAATAAAGATTTCCTGTTCGAGTATATGGCTGTCAAGTTTATTGAGAGAATGACTTTATCTTCTGATAATCAAAGTCATCAATATAAAGACAATATAGAACCGGAAGAAACTTTATACATTGATCATAAAGAGAATTCTTTTCCTCCTCATGTTGATGTCGGACCTTATGCTCAAAAGTTCTTGACATCTTCTCCCTATCTGCTTCCTGTAGCCGCTTCATCACAAGCTTGCGTAACTTTCAGACATCACGAAGAATCCTATTTCGTGGTTCCGTCTGATAAGAAAAACAAACGCCAAATTATGTTTGGCCTGGCTAGAAATATCCCTGTTACTCAGACAGATAATCTGAAGGATAAAGATAAAGGAAGAATCCGAATTGACAAATATAGTCAACAATCTATCAAGATTATCCAGAATATGGGATATGATTTGAAGACTATGCAAGGTTTTAATCAAGACAAGGGTAGACGACTACCATTATGCGGTGATCCGTTTTACCAGAAGACTCGTCATGGGTTGGGATATGATCCGTCCCACATGTTTAATGACGATATACAAGAAGAATTCTCTTCTAGCTCTTCGCAATCATCAGATTCGGAAGAAATTCTATTCATCGAATCCGATATGTCTCGTTCCTCATATTGTGAATCTGGGCAAATATCCTCAGTCAATATGGTTCAAGCCGATGATGAATCAGAACCATTTGAGAATGATCCTTGAGGATGATATTTTCTTTCTTGAAAGATATATTAATTCATTCATTCTTTTATCAATAATGGAGTATATCTTCAATGACGCTTGTCTTCTTATTCTCCAGCTACCAAGGTTTGGTTAAGCTGATTACTCATCTCTTTCTTTTATCTTACCAGTTGGTATATAAATTTAGATTTTATTATCTATCATGTCCATTTGACCTCTGCATAGAAATTAATCTAATTTTCTTTTGAGTTCTCACACACTGTCATGTCCATATTACCTCTGATAGTATTGTATACTCTAAAAACAGAAAACAAGATTTTATTATCGATCATGTCCATATTACCTCTGGATAGATATAATGCATTGAGTTTAAAAGACTTGTCATGTTCCTATAACCTCTGATAAGTATTTTCTATCTCATACCTATTGTTCCAAATAAACGATAGGATCACAAAATATATATATTTCATTCATCTTAGAAACATTGCAAAATGGATAAAAGAAAAGATTACAAGGAGCTCTTTCAAGGTGGAGCAGAAATGTCTTGAAGTAACTTATGTAGCTCTTCTAGCCGCTTACCACGAGAGCTCATGACTTTCTTGGTAGCTTCGGCACGTCGAGCCTCAGGGGTGCAAATACAAGAAAGTTTGGCGAAGGTAGTCATCAGACCCTCTTTGGCTTCATCAAGGGTCTTGATAGTCGATTCAGCCCCAAAGGCTTTCTCTTCTAAAATCGAGCTCTGGGTGAGGTGCAGATTTCGATCTTCGATCATCTTCTCCCTTTCAGCCTTCAAGCGAGCTAATTCAGCCTCGACTGCACGGATTTCATCATTTTTGTTCTGAATGTCTATGTTCAGAGCATCATAAGCTATTCTGTGACCATGTAAGGCAGGCTTTATTCCAGTCAAAAAAGCCCTCTCTTTGGCAACCTTTAGACTATGTTCATGGAGAGATTCATTATAGGTGGACTCCCGAGCAAGGTAATCAGCTGTTAAGGCATCATATTCTTCCTCGATGAGACTTTCAACAGTCTTACTAGACAGATTAAGATATTCTCTGGTTGGCTGTTCAAGGTCCTCCACAATTTTCTCCAATGCGACAGCTCTCTCAGTATCGTTGAATAAAGCAACGTTCTTGATGGTCGAAGCCATTGCCGTCTTCAGAGTCTCATAATTGAGGCCCTTATTTAGGACCATTGTTATCAAGGTTGCCAGGCTCTTATAAAAGGTGTCAGTATAAATCTCAACGAGGCGATCCATTTCTGTGCTGGAACTTGGCGTGGCAACAATATCTAACAGATCTCTTTCTCGAAAATCGGGAACAGATGTTGGTGGTGCAACAGTAGGATGATACGAAGTTGTGTTTGCTACTATCGTTATAGCCAATTGATCCCTAGAAGCTTCAGGGATTATATCTCCAATCGGTGTAACAACAGACGGGGGTGGAGCTGGTAACGTTACTACTGTTATCTGGTTCCCAGGGACCTCAGCAGCAACGTCTTCAATACTTGTCACTCCAGCCGTTTCTGGAGTTCTGGCGACGGTAATGTTGGTGGATGTGGTGACAACTACAGGAGCTGGTTCAGATTCTGGCATTGGCTTGTCAGAAACTGGTACTGGATCAGTGACGATAGTAGAGGATGTTATTATTTCCTCAGTTTCTGTTGGAAGTTCAAGCATGCCTCCAACATCTTCTTCAAATGATTGCTCCACAGGATTTTCCACTGTTTCAGTTGTGGTGAAACTTTCTACGGCTGATTCTTTGTTCAATCCTGGGTCTCCTCCAGTAGTCCCATCATCATCTACAGTGGGGTCGACTCTAGTCTTCTCTTTGTGCTGGTCCTCAGCAAGAGAAGACAATTCAGATTGTGCTTGTTGTGCTTCAAGTGATGGAGGATGTTCTTCTTGAGGCTCCATCTCAGGTTTTTGCACTCCCTCCTCTTCAGCATCTGCATTTTCTGAAGAAGAAGCTTCCTCTTCAGACTCCTCATTTTCTTCATAGATTTCTTCTTCTTGAGGAGGAGGAGCTACAGGCTTTGGTACAATTATGACATCTACAAAATGAACAAAAATAAGTTAGTATACAAAATCATGATATATAATTCCGTATAGGTTTTGTATAATACTTGGAATATGTGCATTTTTTTCAAGATATGTATCATAATCACCATCCCAGTCATCATCCTCAAAGTCAAGAGCCGGTTCGTCTGATGGAATGCGATCTTGATCAGCAGTAGATACAGTAGTAATACCCTCTGTAACCTGTGCCTTGGACGGCAAAGATAAATGGAGTGAGGTGCTAAGACGTCCACGAGACAAAAGTGTTATAGCTCCTGATCCAACTATCGGTGGAGGGGCTGAAGATCCTTCTCCAGGGTGGATTGAGGAAGAACCGACAAGAGGATCTTCTTCAATCAAAATGTCCTCTTCTGGAGTGTGGGCTCTTGGTTTGGAGGACCCTTTTGTGGTAGACCTCTTCCTCTTTTTCGGAGATTTCATTGGAGATGTGACGGCTGCACTTTGTTTTCTTTTTCGGCCTTTGCCAATGATGATAGGTTCTGCAGCTGGTTCTCCAACTCCTGTTGGGATGACTTCTAAAAATGGATCTGGAATGCCAGTATCGTCAGGGATATCTGCTGGCACCCTGACCTGTTCCTCAATATCTCCTTCTTTAGGCCACCTCAGACTACCCTTCATATTGTAACCGTGGACAAAAGAACGAATTGAAGCGTAAAAGTGGGCGTACATATGGAGTATACGTAGTTCTGTAGTGCTAGTGGCAGTCGAAATTCTAAATTTAGCACCAGTCCGAGCAGCACCGAAATACCTCCAACCCCTAGCTCCGTCAAGTAATTTTCCGTAATGACGGAAATTAGTCGAAGGATTACCAACATGAAGTTGGTCATACCCAAATTGGCGAGCAAACCTACTGGGTAAGTACGGTTCAAATGCACAATTATCTTCATTTCTGTACATCAGATGAGAAGGTCTGATGCACTGAAGCCACCTAAAGACTGACTGTGGCAATACAACTCTTCCTTCAACTTCATCTTCAAACTGGACACCGAAGCAATCTGCTGGAACTTGCGGCCGGGTACAGAAGAAGTTCCAACCATAAGAATAATTCAGAACTGCTCGGGTATCCGCCACAGTCGTAGCGATCCATATAACTTTGCTGAATTTTTGGAGGAAGACCTCCGCATCATCACCTGGGCCTGGCGGTAACAATCTGCAGTTGTGATGCAACAGCCAGCCCATCAGATAAGTGTAGGGCATCTCTACTCTAGGGAAAACATTCCGATGAGGAGCATTGTTGATTAACTCCTCGCCGAAGGTCCTTAAACCTGCATTTATTCGACACACCATGGCTGACAGCAGGTTAATCCTGACTTTAAAAACCAGACGTACTGCTGGCCATAGCACACTACGGTGGATTCTGTCAACAGTACCAATACCCGGTACATCCCATCTTTTTAACCATAAAGAAAGAAAGCCTGCCAGCAAAGCTTTCCGAGAGATTTTCTGACTACCATATCTAAGGAAGCTCAAGGCTTCAGTTCCGGCAGAAAATTCTCCAGTCTTCGTAGACAGATATTTATTCGGGAATTTGTAAGTAATCATCATATCCCGAACTTTGTTAGAGGGGATTGTCGAATCTATGTTGATTACTGGAGCTTTATTTTCCTGAAACCTTTCTTTGTCTTCCTTGGATATCTTATCTTTATGGAAGAAGAGATAAGTCGTCCACTTGTTGATATACGCCAAATGGGATGTACTTTCATGCATCGTGGTACAAATCAGGTAGTGGCATATCAGTTCTTCGTATATCTCGATTAGCTGAGGGTTAACTCCTCTGATTTCAGCAAGCTCCCTGTTGGAGGGAACGTATTCTTCATATGGGGCTTCCCCCATTGGCAGCTTCGAGATAAACTGCATCTCATGAAGGGCAAGACCTATCTCACCTTTCGGGGTGGCAAAAGTTCCAGTTGAACTTATATATATCTCCATCAAGGCCAGAAATAAGTTTTCATTCGGAGGAATACCCTGACTGGTGGAAGCTACCGCTTCATACAAGCCAATATCTTTCAACTCTGCCTCAAAGTTCTTCATCATCCAAAGATTTATCTGGATCCAACTCTGGTTGAATGGAGTCAACCATCCTGGCAGTCTGGGGTTTGTTTGGGGATATAATACAGCATCCCTCATAAATTTGTTGACAAACATCTAGGTTTGTACTGGCTGTATTAAACCCGAATCTTCGCTAGGATTAGAGCCTGGCATAAGGCCAAAGATAGAAGTAACACCTCCATTGGGAACACTAGCAAAGTATCCCATATCATTGGTACGCTCTCTCTTGAAAACAATTCTACCCGGTCGTCCATGATTGCTGGGAGTCAAATTCCACAACATTTGTCGAGGATGAGTAGCATGGACGAATGCTGACAAAGGATAATCTCTGTCCATATCCGGAAGATACATGGCTCTATTTCTAAATTTGAAAACCCAAGACTCCTTCTTGGGGTGAGTCTGGGATTTACAATCAATGGCATCTCCAAATAGAAAGGCTGGTTTTACGAAGTATTGTCCATCTAGTGAACTCAACAATTTCTCATTTATCATGGATAGCAACAGCCTATCCCCTTGAGCTGCTATCAACTGTGCCCTCTCTACCGGATATTCGGGGTTCGACTGAGGAAATTGGACATGAGATAAATCTTCCAAATAGTTCGAACCCACCATGCCAACTGACGATCCGAAAACTTCAGCGAGAGGGTGAACTTGCAAATCCACTGGTAAAATAACAAAAGAGATCAAGTTAGTTCGAAGTTTTTTATGATTACTAAAAGTTGATGAAAAACTTATGAAGTCTTTGTTCGACAAAATCTCTCAATGATTGATGAATTTTACGCTACCACATAGTAATATGAGCGTAATACAACTTTTTACGCTGGCATGTATAAACATGAGCGTAGTTAAATTTTACGCTAGCACATTAACTGTGGGCGTAAAACAAAATTTTACGCTGACACGTGTAACGTGGGCGTAGTCTTTTTTATCTTTTACGCTGACACGAACAACGTGGGCGTATGATGTTGTTTCAGTTTTACGCTAACACGTACAACGTGGGCGTAAAAAGCTGAAAGTTTGGTTTATCTTCTTCTTCCTCGACGGTCTTTTCCCAGCCAAAGAATAGGGTTTTACCCATCATAGGCGGAGCCACGGCCGGGTTGGGATTTTGTTGTGGTGTTGATGAATGAGTGGGGGTTTTCACATGATCAGTCGATGAGGAATCAATGGCTGGTTTCTTCCCCTTGCTACCGGCGGCGGATGATTTCTTAGGAGCCATCAGATCAGAGTTTCGAAGAAAGAAAGGGCAAAGGAATTCAAGAAGATGAGTAAAAGTGTTTTCTCTCTCTAAAAAGACCTATTTATAGAGAGATTCAAAACCGACTGTTGGATATCCCCGCTTTTACGCGGATGACTGTTGCGTATCCCAAACTTTACGCTGACTCATCAAATCTCAACTTTTACGCTTCTGTTCAAAGTGTTTCAAATTTTGGAGATATTTGAAAACTTTGAAGGGGATTTTGTAGGAGCGTAAAAAGTGCTTCAAAGAAAGAGTCATCTCATTCATAAGTGATCTACTTTACGCCTAGCAGAACGGGTAATTTCTTTACGCCCAAGACTAGGCTAATCAATTTACGCCTAAGAAGGCTGATCATTTTACGCTTGGGTCTACACCTATGATTTTACGCCAAGGACAGAGCAGCCACTTTTACGCTGGACAAAGCTGTCAAATCTTGCATTTAATGCAAACTCTGATATGAAGATATTAATGATGGCATATATCACAAAGGGATTTGTCTTTACACAGAGACCAATGTTATCGTTTAGTGTGTGGATTGAGCTACTTTACGCTCATACTACGGCTTCTTTTACGCACGAAGATTATATGAGCCTTTACGCTCAACAGTCGACGTGTGCGTAAAGTCTATTTGAGCTGCTTTTACGCTCAAGGTTATTTAATAACCACTTTACGCGAAAAGTCTATGTCAAGGCTATTTTATGCCAAATCCACTGCTTTACGCTCAGAGTACATTGGGCTATTTTTACGCCCTATTCTCCTCCACCAGTTTGGAACGTAGTTTGCTTACGTAGCTTTCATGCCACTCTTTTCGAAGAACGTGTGTACATGCATCCTATCCTTACTGAAGTGATGGGACACACGTTAATATATGCAGAGGATGGCTTCGATCATGGGTGGCAGTTGTTAGCGTAAAGATGGAACTTTTGCTGAGTTTTTACGCACAAGAGCCCAAGTCTATAAATAGACTTATTTTTCTCATGGAGACAGACAGAAAAAAGACAGAGAGACAGGAGAGAATACAGAGATCAGGACTTTGAGATTTTGATTCTCCAGAGCATTCTTCTTCAACTTTTCTTTCAGAACAGAGTGAAGCAAAGCAGGAAAGCATTCGGCCTCGCCATCAGTGCCCAAGTGCGTCGATACCTTTCTGGTGACTTAGTTCTTCCAAGTTGTTCTACTTCAAGCAGTGATCTTCATCATCATCGTATGGTCCAAGGAACAAAGTGATCATTTACATATCAGACTTCCATAGTAATACTTTTCCAGAATCAAATTTGTACTTCTTGTACTTTTTCTCGTTTTATTTTCAAAATCCAACTTTTGTTTGGCAATTTTGTTAAGTGAAACATACATAAGCTGTAAAATGCAGTAGAACCATAACTAATCTCATCCACACAAGAATAAATGAATAAAGGATATCATATAATGATAATGAATTATCTTGATACAATATGTTAGGCGGAGACAAATCCACTACCAACAAGTAAGAGAAAAATACATGAGAAAAGAAATGATTTTTGGCGAGCGAAGCAAAGACGATCTAAGTGCAATCATCCTCGAAGTGTAAGCCCCAAAAATATATTTTTATCATTTAGTTATTTATCTATTTAGTTATTTAATAGTAATGGTAGATTAGTATTATATATTTTCACCTAAGAGTATTTGTACCCAAACCACATTGACGAGGCCTCATTCCTTGCAAGAAACCAAATGCTAGGGGGGCTATGTGTAAGTTCTCTTTTTTCGAATAGCTACAAAACGGCTAGCAACCAGTCCAGGAAAACCAGAGTAATACATGAGTTTAAATCCAGTCTCAGTGGATAAAACAAAACCGTGTTTCAAATCTCCTTTAAACACAAAACCTTAGTAGTAAATCCTGATTTTGAATCAACCGATTAAGAGGATCCCTCCAGATAGTTTCGAGCATGTATTCCTCCTGAAACTTGACCCTGAGCCTGATTCGAATTCAGAATAATTCAAAAATCTGAAAGATCAACCCAAATCTGAGATTTAAACCCCAACACCTATCTGTTCACTCCACCGCCACCAAGCCTATATATACAGAAGTAGAAAACTACCGATCCTTTTTCCAGCAAAACCTAAGCGTTGGCCCCTTGCATCAGAAGAACATCAGGAGGAAGGCTAGAGCAAAGGTTAGTTTTACTTAGCTTATTTTTCATCGGTTTGGTAAGCACAATGTAGTTGTTTAAATGCTTGAAAGAATTTTAGGAACTTAGAAGTTTATTCTTGATCACATGAGTAGAGATCATAATTCAAATATAGACATACCTGGGTTGAATCCTAAGAACACAGGTGATGGTGGGTGACCCAACTGTAATGACCAGGGAGAGGATGAATCATCAGTTCTAGGGATGCAAATCAAGATTGCCAGAGCAACCTGGGTCCTTCGATGCTAATGGCTACATGATCAGATTTGATTGGTAGCTGATACCCTGGTTAAACTTGAGTTCAGGGTTGATACCACTGATGTCTAGAGCAAGGGTTGGTGTGAAGTACCAAATAACCCAATAGCAGGATATACTAGACTTGATTTCCAAGAGGAACTCTGACCCAGGACTTAGATCGAATCCCGTATCCAGGTCCCTCATCTCCTTAAGATCCCTGTGTATCCTGAGACAAACAGGGTATCAGACCTGTTAGATGATACAAAAAATTATTGGGGTGTCATCTAGGTAATCTGGAGGGAACACACGGGTCAATGGTTCAACATATCAGTCCTGTACATACCTGGGTGTGTTTCAGCATGTATACTCTTTTAATAAGACTGATATCAGGCAAATAAACCATGGTGTCATCGAGTCACAGTCAAGCTTGATCCCAAATAGCTGTGACACCTTCCTGGTATCAGAACAGAAGAGTCCTGTAAACACCAAACCAAGATTATGGTAACTGATGAGAACCTTTGTGTGGAAAGATTAAGCCTAATGGCTGTACTGTCTTCCCACTAAAACCTTGTACTGAAATGCTAATTGAGACCCTTCATATATTTTATATAGGCACAAAACAGGATTCTTGTAACTCTAGTGATCTTGAACATTAAATGTAACCCAGGCCCTTCATACACTTACCATTTTGCACAGACACAAAAAAAGGGAGCCAGGAAATCCCAGGAAGGCACAAGACAAACCACTGTTTCAACCTTGTTGAGATAATGCTTGATGCAGTCAACACCAAGCCACACCCTGAATTCTGACATCAGTGCAACCTGGATACAAGAAACAGTACCCCCAAAACTCATGTATCAAGTTACAATAGTATAGCCTATGTGGTCCACACTTTAACCAAATCGGTTAAGACCCTGATATGCAGGTCAAAAACTATTAGAGGCCTTTACAGGCAGTCTTCCCAGAGTCATTCATCTCGTACATAAGTTCTTGAGATTGGCTAAGACTAGAAAACCTAAGGTTTTGGTTAGACAAGATCTGTTCATGGGTAGTTGCACTAATAGATGGATAGAGTAAAAATTGACTTAAGGAGAGAGTGTCAGTAGTACCACCATTACTGCTGATTTCTATTACACCCAACCCTGGTACTACGGCGATTTAATGATGGGAATACTTTGCCTTCATGAAACCAGTGGGTATGTGGAGTAAGTGGTTTAATCTATTGTGCCATGGGGATGAAAACATGCTGGGAAACCCCTTAGAAACCCACATCTGTGATGAGACTATCTCAATTATAGTCTTACGCAATAAGTCCATTAATGGAGTTTAAAACCAACTGCACCTAGACAACTCTCTTGGCTAAACCAATGAACAAAAGGGATAAAAGGATTAAGACTAGATTAAAACCAATAAAGCAAATTGTAGGTAAAATACCAACTTTTCATATTGAGTTGTATCTTGATTCCGTGGTTCTTTAAACAGGCTACTTGGATCTTGATACGGATTCTGATCCGTGCCAGCAGCTAAGGACCACAGGCAAGTATACCTTGCCTTCCTCTACAGTTTTACTTACATGCAGTTCTTTTCATTTTACTGTCTTGAATCTTATATGGACATGTGCTTTCGTGTTATATTCTGTGGAGTTGTTTTTATTGTTTATAGCCATGTTCATGTTTTGGCCTTGTGTTTCATATTTGGAGTTCTCGTCAGTTCCTTGCTTGAGTCGTATCATAGAACGAGTACATGTAGTGAACTGCCATAACCTTGATTATCGTTGTACACAACCAGAGAGTCCACACTCGGGACGAGGGTGTTTGTCGTGATCAAATAGCACCAGAGAGTCCACACACGGGATGAGGGTTGACCATTTACACCAGAGAGTCCACACACGGGACGAGGGTGTCTTGCCGTGAGCTAGCCAGAGAGTCCACACTCGGGACGAGGGTTAGTGCTTAGTTCAAACCCGTGAGTCCACACTCGGGACGAGGGTTTGGTTTCTTCCATTGATCTCGAGATTATAGTTCATCCGGCAGTTCATTTATACGTAGTTGTTCTAGTGTTCGTATTCGTGTTCGTCTTCGTGTTCGTGTTTGTGTTCGTAGTCATTTGTCTTGTCCTTGTTCTTTCTTGTTTATTTCCTTGCACATGATAAAACTGTTAGATAGGCATGTATATTATGTATCTTGCTATGTCCTCTGAGGACCTGATGATCTCCTCAGGTTAGCCGAGTTTGAGTCAGGAGCAGACGAGTGGATTGAGTTCGTTTCAGATCACGGTGCTTTGTAGTTTTGGTTACTTGGTTAGCGTGTTGTACTCATTTGGTTTATTTCTTGTATTTCTCTATTTTTCCGTCTACTGGTAGTGGATTTGTGTCCACCGGACGTGACATTGATTTTTGATACATTCAGTTTATATTCATTATTTCTTAGTTTCGTGGATATTCACTGATCTTGTTTGTGTCTTGATTATTTTCTGTGGATGAGATATAGATTTTCCTGTGATTAGAGATTCAGTGACTTGTGAGTATAGACAGCGTTCTACCGCCGACACTGCGGCGTAGGCTGGACTTGGACACGCTTCGTATCCGAAAAGCGGGTGCGGGTCGTGACACGAAGAAATGGCGATGAACACGGCTAGAGCTAGAACACCTGTGAAACACAAGAGCACACACCTGGCGAGATAACCAGGTCCTCAGAGGGACGTAACAAGACACATAATATCATGCCATATAAACTGAATAAATATTGCTCAAATAAATAAGTCAATCGAATTATAACATGGTCTAATACGCACCTATTGAACGAGCGTACCATCCCCCCAACCAAACAAGGACATGAGATGGTAAACTAATTCACGGTGACGTATCTTTCCATGCTATGAATCCAATATGGTATCCGGACCCCAACAAGGTTCAATACCTTCTCATCGAAGTAGTAAGCCACACCTATAACCAAACAAGGACAAGATGTGACGAACTAATCCGCGACAAGTTATTGTTCCAAGCCACGGTCAGATACAAGTACCCAAACCAAAAATACTCGTACCTAACGGATAAAGGTGCCTAACCGTTCTAAGTGAAATATAGTTAAGAACAATCCTTCCTACGCATGGGCCCTGGCTAAATAGGATCGACATAGTCCCCCCTTGGGGCACCAGAGGCCCTATCAGTAAGAGCATAACGTTCCGCAGAATGCCAGTGGCCGTTAGTAATCATGGGTCATCAACCCAGCAGAGAGTCCGGGTCACAAGGGAAAGTGCATCGAAGCCCATACGCTGAGGAATTGTCCTTTCCGCCCCATGCCTACTATGTCGTATCCACAACAATAAACCTCTATAACCGCTAAGTCAAACTAGCATGCAATTCTATTAGCGGTTATTCCTATCGCACGGCTTGTACGTACTGGTGGCCAGCCAATTACGTACTTTCGTATTCTACATACGACATACAACTTCGTGGTACAACATGTCAAGGCCATGAATACAACACACAAAGGTGGTCCCTTAAATCTAGGTTTAATGTGTAAGAAAAATAATACATAACAGGAAATATAAATGAACAGTAAGTTCTAACAGGTTATGCCATATATCACAGTTTATTTGCATAAAAAAATAAATAATGCATGAAATATGAGCTAAAATAATTAAACAGCAAATGACAAGGTGTCTTGCCTGGTAGTACGCCTGGTGTGCTGCAATGATCAGTGTGGTACGAACTGCAACTTCGGGTAACAACTACACAAGGTGAACTTTGTAGTGGCACGGACAGTTCCATCGGGTCCAGGACGGTCAATTTGGTTAGGGTCGATAGGAGGAAGGACATATTGGCGAGGGAATATGAGAATGGGTTTAGTCATGGAGGGAATGATAATCGAGGGAATTTGGATAAATAATACATATACGAATTTAGATAAAAAAATGTTTATAATCTTTTGAAATTATACTTTATTATCCAAAATAGTGTTAGGTAAAAATACGTACAAATATAAGGAAAATACTTGAAAAATCAAAAGTCTTTTATGCAAAATTTTTGTACAAAAAGATTTTAGACAATATTTAAAATCTAGAAAATTATTTGAACTAAATCCTATTGTTTGACAAAGTACAGTATTTAGATAAAGATTTGTCTTTAAGAATATCTAGAAACACTATAAATAATCTAATTCCTAATTTTGATAAATAAATAATTTAACAAACAAACAGAAAAAAAACAATAACAATAATAGTAATAATAATATTAACAATAATAACTATGGACTGCTGTTGACTTCCCAATTAATTAAAATAATAATAATAGTAATAATAATAATTAATAATATTAGTAAAATAATTAATAACAGTAATATTAATAAAATAATTAATAACAGTAATAATCATAAACTGAAATAATATACTGATAAACAGTTTTAATAATAATAATAATATTAAGAATAACAATAGGAACTCTTAAGGAGAAGCATCACTGATGTTCCCCTTTTGTTCTCGGGTGAAAGAAAATAAAAATAGAGAGAGACAGAGAGCTGTAGAGAGAGCAAGCGCAAGAGAGAGAGAGAGAGAGTGAGTCGGTGAAGAAGGGGAGAGCGGATGGCGGTGGCGACCGGCGGCCGGAGTTGCGGAGGAAAGTCGGCGAGATGGCCGGTGCTGGGGCGGTGACTCAAGGCGCAGCGGCCACGGCGAGGGCTGGAGCAAGGGACTGAGCCGGTGGCACATGGTCGGAGAGGGTCGGGAGGCTGCGACCATGGCGGCCGAAGGGTACGTGCGAGGGGGAGGAGTCTAGGGCGGTGGCGCGCTCAGACGGCTAGTGTCGGGTTCACCGGTGGGCGGAGGATCTAGGGCATGGCGGCTCGCCGGAGGTCGGCGATGCGGGGGTTCTCGGTAGAGGCGTGACCGACGGCACGGGAGTCGGGAGTTGTTCGGCGCTGAGGGAGGCCTGCGCTGCCGAGCTCTAGGCGGGAACAGCGGAGATGGTCGCCGGAGAGGGATGATCGGAGCTGCGGGAGTGATCGGCGGACGGCGCGGCAAGGCGCAGAGGCGCTCAAGGCTGACGGCCGGAGGCGGAGCGACGTCGAGGCGGTGCGGCGGGCTCGCGACGACCGGAGAAGGTGAGTAGGGTTTGTGTGTGTGCTTTCATTTTGGGATTTTTGGGTTTTCCGACGGGCCGGTACTGCGGTGGTGGTTTGGGACGGCGCCGTTGGTGGCGTTGGTAGAACAGGGGGTCGGAGAGGAAATTACTGGTGGCGGTGGTTGTGTGCTCGGTGATGGTGGTCGTCTATGGAGTTTTAGGAGCGTGACGCCGGTAACTGATGGTGGTTGTTGTCTATTGCTGGCATGGTATTAGTGGGCGTGGGGGAAGTCGGTCTGTGGAGAAATAACATTGGCGAGGGTTGGCTCCGGTGAGGAGGTCTGTGATGGTGATGGAGTTTCGGTATTTGGGAGACTGGCCAGGGATGGCCAAAGTCGGAAGATCGGCACGAGATAGAAGTCATGAGGGTGGCGAGGCGGGTTGTTTGCCGAGACGGCAGTGAACATGGAACGATGCGGTGGTGATGATAGGCTGGGACATAGGATTAGGAATTCGATTGTGTCGGGATGTGTCCGACACGGAGTGGTCGGAATTGTATATGTAAAAAAAATATGGAATAAGAAGTTGGATGGACACAGACACGATGCACGTAGATTTGTGGAGAAAATTATTGTGGATGAATTGGAGGAGTACCTGCCTATTTATAGGATGTGAGAATTCCCAATTGGACAAGGATTAGGATTGATTTAAACCCAATTTAGATAATTCATCTATTAATTTAAAATCAATCAAATCCAATCCAAATTCAAATCCAATTAAATCTAATTAAATTCTTTTATCTTAAAATCAAATCAATTTCAAATATAGATATTAGTTTAATATTTAAATATATCCATGGAATCAAATCAAAATTTAAATTATCACAAATATTTCAAAAATATGTTTTCCAAAAATGCTAATAATAATAATTTCGAAAATTATACAATTTATTTAAAAATAAGGTAATAAATAATTATGATATATGTATGCACAAATAATATTTACATAAATATATTTTTCTAGTATACAATAAAAATATTATTTATTATTAGTAGTTGAAGGGCCTTTAAAATGAAAAGAACAAACTTTGCAATTCTTGTATAATAGCAAAGTATTTATTATATAAATTATTTTGAACTATAAAAATTAAAATTAAAATATTTTTCTAAAAATATATACGCTCGTCCATATTCGTACTCGACGAGCAATTACGAAATACGTCGTTTGCGCACAACGTACAATACGACTACGCGACGTACAATACAAAAAATTTTAAATCAGTACCATAATCGAAAAAAAATATAGTAGAAATTTAGGGGTTTTACAGAAGTGGATGTGACATATCATTTGTATTCGAGGGGTTTCATGCCAAATTATTATCAGTGGACCGCATACGAAGAACTTGTGCATTTAGCCTCCGAGCCGGAGCCTTATGTGGAGCCTTATATAGATGTCCACGAGCATGCTGATTACGACCAAGGGTGGACGAATATGGTTTTCGATGCTGCGGGGCCTAGTTTCGATCTAAACAATCAATATGCAGCTGAGGAGGCACCGAATGCCGATGCTGCAAAGTTTATGGAGTTGCTGGAGAATGTGAGGACTCCTTTATATCCTGGTTGTGATGACCATTCACCGTTGGAGGTGATTACAAGATTGTTGAGCATAAAATCATATTTTAACATGTCTCAAGAATGCTACAACCGAATCCTGGAGTTAATTAAAGATATATTGTCGGAGGGTGACAAGTTACCTAAAGACTTCTACGATCCAAGAGAATGGTGAGATCGCTCTGGATGGGGTATGAAAAAATTGACGCATGTCGCAACGGATGCATGTTGTACTATAAGGACGACAAGGATGAAAACGCCTGCAGATTTTGTGTTGGCGATCGCTTCAAGGCAACGAGTACAACAAGGACTTCTGGTGCACGCAAGCCAACAGATTCGATGCACTATTTGCCTTTGACGTCGCGGTTGCAGAGGTTGTTTATGGCAAAGGAGACAGCTGATAATATGAGTTGGCACAAGCGGGAACAAATAGATGGAGTACTGGATCATCCATCCGACGAGGAAGCATGGAAGCACTTTGATCGAGTGTATCCCGATTTTGCTTCGGAGCCGTGCACTACTAAAATCTGTCAAATCATCGACGCCTCAGGACGTCGCTAAAAAGGAAAAAAATGTCGCTAATATCTATTAGCGACGTATTTAGCGACGTTTGCACGTAGTCGCGATTAACCTAGTCGCTAAACCACAAAACGTCGTAATACGTCGCTATTGCGACGATATTTAGTGACGCTGACACGTCGCTAATTCAGCGACGACTAGCGACGTAAAACTTCATCATTTACCGACGTAACCTAGCGACGTTGAGCGGCTTGACATGCATCGATGCTGACCTGGCTTGAGAGACAAATGGCGACGTTCTGCGACTTTGGTACGTCGCTATAGTACCGACATATAGCGACGTTTAGCGACGTCATACGTAGCGACGTTTAGTGACGATCAGCAACGGTATTCATCACAGTTAGCGACGTTGTGATACTGACTTAGCGACGTTACCGTCGTCGCTGGACGTCACTGAGAGTCGCTGAACGTCGCTAATCTTGAAAATAAAAATAAAAAAATACAGCATTTGCAGCATCCCCTGTAGCATTTGCAGCATTTGCAGCATCCCCTACACCATTTGTTACAACAACGACGGTATGTATCACGAACACAGTATCAAACAACACAGATACACACAATCACGAACACGTTTGAAACACAATCTCATCAATCAACACAGATATATGAAAATTTGTAACAACAATGTCAAACATAATGGTCCACAACTTAATTGCCAAGTATGGGAACGAATGGCTCAGAACACAACCCAAAATTTATTCTAGCATACATTAGTGTGAATCATCTATGTTCTGTACATATGGTGTAGTATATGTTCTTATCGTATCTAGTATCTGAAGAATGTAACAGAATCAAGATGAACTCACATAATGTAATACTAAGACATCATCTACTACTATATAAGATATAATGATAGGTTGTCGTATCATCATTGCCGAGGGATGAGGGTCGGAGGACAAATACCGCTCGAGTGAGCCAAAGGCATGCAGCCACTTCCCTCCCTCTCTCACGCTATCAATGTCACAACTTTTCCACCTCAAGTTCTGATCAAGCATCTTCCTTCTCATCTCCTCCACTATGGCTTTGGACCCATCTGCTCCTCCCTACTTCCCTTCTTCTTATTTGACTCTCTCAGCCATATATGATATCCACCTCAAGTGTAGAGTCGGGGAAGAAGAAGTGGGCAGGAAGAGGAGGGGGAACCAGCACAGCCGGCGGCATGACCCGGAGGAAGTACAGAGGTTTTCTTCAACATCCGTAGGAAAACTATAAGGATATATCTTTTCACAATATATCACCTTGTCAAAGACCATTAATGTGACAACCATGTTATCGCGGTGTCGGAAGACTAACATGTAATAATTTTCTAAGCCGTGTGTTTTGACATAATCTTCCAAACTCTTTCCTGCTATGTAGTAATGCAAGATTACTACAGAGGAGGAAAGAGTTGGGAGGATTATGTCAAAACACACGGCTTAAAAAATTATGACATGTTAGTCTTCCGACACCGCGGTAACATGATATTCACATTAAGGGTCTTTGACAAGGTGACATATTGTGAAAAGATATATCCTTATAGTTCTCCTACGGATTTGAAGAAAACATCTGTACTTCCTCCGAGTCATGCCATCGGCTGTGCTGCTTCTCCTCCTCTTTCTGCCCACTTCTTCTCCTCCGACTCTACACTTGAGGTGGATATCATATGTGGCTGAGAGAGTCAAATAAGAAGAAGGGAAATAGGGAGGAGCAGATGGGTCCAGAGCCATGGTGGAGGAGAGGAGAAGGAAGATGCTTGATCAGCATTGTCTTCCGGATCGTCCTCATCAAGGCATAACGGGCTGCTCAACGGTGATAACAGATGATTGCAAGACAGGGAGTCATCGGAGAAGGAGTCTTCCTCCTCCTTCTCCTCTTTCTCCTCCTCCTCCTTCTCGGAGTCATCGGAGAAGGAGTCGAATGAGTCGGCGGTGATAGCAGATGATTGTAAGACATGGAGCGAAAAGACAGGCGAAGAAGAGGACGATACGAGTCGAAGGGGAGATTCGAGTGACAATGTAGGCACCGAGAAGTTGGATAGCGTCACAGACGAGAAGGCTCGAGTACAAGGCGGCAATGATGTTTATGTAAAGAAGAGGTACGAAATTTTTTTTCTTATGACCCGCGTCAGAGGAGGAGAGAAAACCGGTAGCTAGGCGACGAGTGCGAGTCAGAGCTCCGAGCCGGCAAAGAGGACCCGTTTCCATTTCGACTCTGCAGCCAGCGAGAAGTTGAAGAAGCTGGGCACGCTGAGCAGCCCGTTATGCCTTGATGAGGACGATCCGGAAGACAATGCTGATTCAGTTTTGCCTTCCTTAGATGGTATTGATTCTGTAGATCCGTGTATAAAAGAGGAAGGGATTGGGAGTAGAGTGGACCCGGAGGGAAATAAGAGATTGGAAGCTGGGTCAATATCTAAGAAGCGAAAGAGAGTCGAGGATTCTGATTTTGATGGCATAGAGGAAGAGGTTCGCGACATAACGAGAGGGACAGGGAAGGGAGAAGATGAAGTGAGGCCGACGACGTCGAAGAGAATGGCAGCACGGTCGTTAAAGGAAGGCGAAATGTTCAACATCCTCAAGAATACCATCTGGAACGACAAAGGATACTTTGACAAAGGAGACCACCATGCTGTCAGGAACATCATCTACTACTATATAAGATATAGTGATAGGTTGTCGTATCATCATTGTCGAGGGATGAGGGTCGGAGGACAATCAACTTTATCTACGGCTACATAGTTTCTGCCTCACCAGTCAAATGGCTGCAGGGACTATGTTCTGATCACCATGTCGTTCCGTAGATTAATGCAAATGGAGCTGGAGCCAAAATACAGAAACCAAAATACAAAATACAGAATCAAATCCCTGGGTTCGCCGAAAATACAAAAAACAGTTCTAATTTATATGTATTTTAAGTGTGAGAACGGATGGCTCAGAACACAACCCAACCGGAGAGGATACTCTGAGAGATCCATCTGAGTAGGACGTATACTCTGAGAGATCACCTTTACAAGAATGATATCAGTAGTGGGATTGAGTGTGTACGTCCTACTCAGATGGGTCTCTCACCGTTACTATTTTTTTCTGGCAGCATGGTGGATGTGCTCCGTCAACAGATTCTTGTTCCGAGCTAAAACTTTGCCCCGGAGCTCAAGTGGACATCCTTCGTGTAGAGCTCGAGTGAGAGGTTCCTGATAGCATGGTGGTCTCCTTTGTTAAAGTATCCGTGCTCGTCCCACAACTAATGTGTGATGAGCACGGATACTTTGACAAAGGAGATCACCATGCTGTCAGGAATCTCTCACTCGAGCTCTACACGAAGGATGTCTACTTGAGCTCCGAGGCAAAGTTTTGGCTCAGAGCAAGAATCTGTTGACGGAGCACATCCACCATGCTGTCAAAAAAAAATAGTAACGGTGAGAGACCCATCTGAGTAGGACATACACACTCAATTCCACTACTGATATCATACTTGTAAAGGTGATCTCTCAGAGTATACGTCCTACTCAGATGGATCTCTCAGAGTATCCTCTCTGGTTGGTTGTCGTATCATCATTGCCGAGGGATGAGGGTCGTAGTACCAATATAATCCAGAGATTGACACAGTACTAATTCATATATGTAGTCCAATACCAATAGTCTAATACAAAAACAACCCAATATAAATAGTCCAATACAAATAAGTACTAATAGCTAATGAGAACCACGCAGCTCACGCAAACGCTCAGTGATACGATCACGCAACCACCTCGAAAAAGCGGGATCTTTGGCGTGAGGAGAGATGTAGTCCCTTGCAAGTGCTGCATGAATAGAACTCCCGGTCTCACTAGCTACCGGTGCTGGATGAATAGAACTCTCGGTCTCACTAGCAACCGGTGCCACTTCCTCCTTAACTGTAGGAGGAGCCACCTCAACATTCACTGTTTCTCTCAAACGACGTGCCGCTCCTCGGGTCATGGGTGCCATCTGGTAAGATCGATATTCACAAATAATATAATTGTAACATAAGCAAGCTAACTAAAGGAACCATCATGTAATTTGAGTACATTTTTGAAAGCAGATAAAGTACAAAAAATTCAATTTTTTGCTAAGTGTGAGAACGGACGGCTCAGAACACAACCCAAGATTCATTCTAGCATACATTAGTGTGAATCATCTATGTTCTGTACATATGGTGTAGTATATGTTCTTATCGTATCTAGTATCTGAAGAATATAACAGAATCAAGATAAACTCACATAATGTAATACTAAGACATCATCTACTACTATATAAGATATAGTGATAGGTTGTCGTATCATCATTGCCGAGGGATGAGGGTCTGAGGACAGTCAACTTTATCTACGGCTACATAGTTTCTGTCTCGCCAGTCGAATGGCTGCAGGGACTATGTCCTGATCACGATGTCGTACCGTAGATTAATGCAAAGTCCTTATAGCAAATATCGTACATAGATTTCTACCTCGCCAGTCGAATGGCTGTAGGGACAGTGTCTGACTTGGTGTATCTCACCATTTTTCTAAAATGCCTGATATTCTACCTCGCCAGTCGAATGGCTGTAGGTGTATTTCTACCTAGGTATCCAGTCTCTCATACAGGACCTACCTATCTGCCTTTAACATTAAATTATACAAATTAAACTAGTCTTAAATACTGGTACCAACTGCCTGAACATGACAGTCCCTAATTTGTATTGGATTTATCCTACCTCTGAGTTTCACACATATTAAAAAGGAAGGCATTTACTGTTAACAAGATAACCTGTCATGAATTGAACAGCAGGCAGACTTAGATTTAGGATTTAAAATATGGTATTCAGGTCAACTTAATTCAGTCAAAGGGTACTGAACAGAAAGTCTAATTAAGACTTTCAACTAAGCAGGCAGCCTGGACTACTGTTCAGAACTTGGCAGGCAAAATCCCATACCATCTGATGACAAACCTATACACACCCTTGTCCAAACCATTTGTTTCAGTAGGTAAAACATTCCAGGTTACTCAAGTAACCTGTCGTGCAACATTTGGTGTCAACAGCATTCCTCGTTAATTGTAACATACATACTATCATATCCCAACTCTGCCAAAACCTGACCAACCCCTACACTAATCATTCCATATTTCAGTAATGTCAGTGAGCTAAATCATACTCAACTATCGAGAATACTTAGGAGAAAACTCATTCACGGGATTAGTATCCATCCTTCGTGACATAGCTGAAATTTTATAGGGCTCGATAATAATTATTAGTCAATTTATTCATCATTTCAAAACCCTAAAAATGCCCAAAAAACTCCCAGTATCAGTAAATAGGGCTCGAACCCTAAATTAGAATTTGAATCCAAGCAAAACATCAAATTGACAGTTGATATGACCAAAAAACTCCCAGTATCAGTATATAGGTGTCACACTATGAGTCTCGTGTCCACACAGTGGGACACGACGTATCCAAACCTACAAAATAGGTGTCACACGAACTAGAAACGAGTCCACTATGAGTCTCGTGTCCCCCGCAGCAAGTCCATGCTCTCGTGGACACGAACTAGAAGCGAGAGAGAGAGCTAGAAGACGAGGAAAAACTGGGAAGCGGGGACAGGGGAGAGTTACCTGAGGAGGAGCTACCTGAGGAAGAAGGAGGAGGCCAGAGGAGGGAGATCGCCGGAGAAGCGCCGCGGAGGAGGAGGCCGGAGGAGGAAAATCGCCGGAGGAGCGTCGCGGAGGAGGAGCGCACGAAAAATTGGAGGGAAAAATTTGTGAATGATCGAAAAGGAAACCCTCGCCGCCTATATGAAACATTTAGCGACATCATTCTCTGCCGTCGCTAAACGTCGCTGATATTTAATAAACGGCGACGCTGCTTAAAATGCGTCGCTACACGTCGCTATATCAGCGACGTGTACCGACAAACTTGCGACGCAGATTCCCATTTAACAAATTGTAGCCGCTAGACGTCGCTATTAGTCGCTGTTGGCGACAAACAGCGACGTCTTAGATAAACGTCGCTAAACCCCCAAATATTAGCGACGTTTTATCTTGGAGTCGCTAAATACGTCGCGGATATGACTTATTTTGGTAGTATAATGTCAGATTGGGGCTTTCCTCCGACGGTTGTACCCCATTTGGACTTTCGGGCTCACAATATTCTTGTTGGCCTGTAATTGTTACTCCGTACAACTTGCCGCCTTGGATGTGTATGAAGACTCCTTACATGTTCCTAACTGTTATTATTCCAGGTCCGAAGAACCCGAAGAGGAACATCGATGTGTACTTACAGCCCTTGGTAGATGAGCTAAATCAGTTGTGGGAAGTAGGTGCAACCACATATGATGTTTCCAGAAAGTAGAACTTTCAGATGAGGGTCGCACTAATGTGGACCATCAATGATTTCTCGGCCTATGGAATGTTATCGGTTTAGAGCACCCATGGTCGTCTCGCATGTCCGTATTGCATGGATCGCACTAAGGCTTTCCGTTTGAAACACGGAGGAAAACCGTGCTTCTTCGATTGTCATCGACAGTTCCTGCCAAAGGATCATCCGTACCGGAGGAACATGAATGCTTTTCGTGCTGGCGTGGTAGAGAAGTCCAGTCCACCACCACGGTGGTCCGGGGACATGATATGGAAGGAAGTTAAAAAATTGTCAAGTGCTATTGAAGAGCCTACAGCGGGGTACAAGTGTGATGGATTTGGCCGCGCTCACAACTGGACGAAGAGGAGTATATTCTGGGACCTACCATATTAGAGTGACCATCTGCTCAGACATAACCTGGATGTCATGCATATCGAGAAGAATATATTTGAGAATATAATAAATACTGTGATGGACGTAAAGGGGAAGACGAAAGACAATTCCAAGGCCAGGTTGGACTTAGAAGAAATATGTAGACGTCCAGAGTTGCATTTGATAAAGGAAGGTAGTGGAAAGTATAAGCAGCCCAGGGCCATTTTTTCACTGGACAAGGAGGACAAAGGTAAACTTTGTAGGTGGATCCAGGGCCTAAAATTTCCAGACGGATACGTATCGAATTTGAGAAGATGTGTTGACTCGAAGGAGAAAAAACTACAGGGTATGAAGAGCCACGACTGTCACGTTTTTATGGAGAGGTTAATCCCGATTGCATTTCGAGAATTCTTACCTCAGATCGTTTGGGATCCACTGACAGAGCTTAGCATATTCTTCAGAGATCTTTTGTTTAATGTATTTCAAGCCTCATATTGCTACAAATAGAACAAGAGCTCCGAGGAACGACGATGGAGATATAGAATATAATGATGCATTATTAAAAGTCTTTAATGCTCTTGGAAAGCCTTCTGGAAAACTGAAAAAGAGATATTTGAATGATGAGGAACTAAAGGCTGCCCAGTTATATATATTACTCAACTGCGAGGAGGATGAAGTAGAAAAGTTAGAGTGGTAAGTGAAAATCTTCAACGTTCAAGTCATCTATTTATTGATTACGTTATTATAATTTAACGAGTATATCCCGATATTTATTGGTTTTCAGCAAATTTAATGATGAGGTGAGGTCAAGTAGACCATATATTGTAGATGAAGAAGTAGAAGAAGAAATGAGACTTCATTTTCCATCTTGGTTGAATGCATATGTACGTAAGAAGCTAGTTAGAATCTTCCTCCATTTGTATTTACATAAGAAATAACTTAACATTGAACTTAATTTTGTATCTTATCGTATTTAGGTCGATCGTCCGGACGTCATCCTTGAGAATGAATCTATTAGAACTCTCGCCAAGGGACCAATTTATGCCGTCAAAATATGGCCAAGTTATTGCGTGAATGGGTTTAGGTTCAAGTCAACAAATGCTCCCATCAGAGATAGCTTCCTGGATCTTGATTCCACAAAAAAATAGTTGCTTGTGTATCAAATCTACAAACTACAAAGATGTCACTCCAGGCAATGATTTCTATGGCGTCTTACGGGAGATCGTGGAATTGACGTACAACTATGGCATAGAGCCTGCCAAGATCGTGTTGTTCAAAGTTGATTGGTTCGATCCGATACAAGATCAATGATGGAAAATTGACAAGCATGGTCTTGTGGATATTAACTACCGTCGTCGATACCAAGGATAAAACCATTTATCCTAGCAAGTCAAGCTCAACTCGTATATTTTACAACATATCCTAGACGGAAAACAACGAGGTACGACTGGTGGGCAGTATGCAAGACTAAAGCCAGAAATACCTACGACATCGATGAAGTAGCTTATCAGGAGGACGAGCTGCCTCTTGTACCAAATACAGTTGATGTCGACTCAGCAGAAGTTTTTCGTTCAATATCTACTTGTGTAGAAGAGGTACAAGTATCCGAAGGGGAAGACGAAGGAGATGCTAGTGACGATGAGGAGGAGGAGGAGGAGGAGGAGGCAAACGAAGAAGATGAATTTTCAGAGGATGATTGAGAAACTGTGATTTTAATGTATTCATATTTCTGTAATCTTAAATTATGAACTATGATCATTTCTATTAGTATTCAGATTTTTGAAAACTTAAATTATGAACTCCAATATATGCAGATATTTCTAAACTGTCATTGTATTTATTTATATTTTTAATCATATGTTATTATCAGCATGGCAGGACGGGGAGATAGGTCAGGACGAGCTGTGTCCTTAGGTGGGCAGAGAGCTCCATTACCAGAGGATGGCTCCGGACCATCGTCTGACCCGAGCACTCCATTGTACCATACGGTCGCAGGTCTGAGTGCAGTACACCTGCGACGAGTAGTTCCAGGCTTGCTGATACTCCTTTCCCTAGCCTTCCTACTGCTGACAGCAGCATGGCGAGTGGGGAGCAGGTGGAGGAGGTAGTCCCTACTCCCGCCCGGGCAGATCCATACCAGAGCGACCCTCCATGCGCACCTCAGGACGAGACGAGGATGGAGATTTGGGCCGATGGTCCTACGAAGTAAGTTAAATGAATATATATATATATATATATATATATATATATATATATATATATATATATATATATATTCATTAATACGTCGGTTATCGTTGTATACAGATATCGTCCCTCGTCGGTACAGAGAGCGTTGGGCTCCTTTCTAAGGTCCAACTATGGGGGTCCGTGGATCAACTACTCGGATGCCTCAGAAGAGAGGAAGGCATTCTGGTTTGCCCACTTCAAGGTAATTAAAGATAGTTAATTTAGTATGATTAATATAATTTTAAGCATTTTTTAGAACTTATTATTTTAATTTGTAATTCTTGTAGAGGACTTATTTTTATCCACTACACCGAGCGGAGCAGATTGAGAGGCAGTTTCCTGCCGTCGTCGCCAAGTTGATCCGTGATGCAATTGATGATCAGAAAAGCTCGTCAGCGCTCCGGAAAGCCGATTGCTGGTTGGATCATGCCTGACCAGTGGACCACGATGAGGGCTCGATTTGAGGAGCCCCGGTACAGAGAGCGGTCGGAGAAGGCGAAGGCGGCTAGGACGAGGGCCGGAAAGTGGTATGGTGGATCGATTCCTATGACGGAGCATTTTTGTCGTCTGGTATGTAATTTATTGTAATATATAAGATTTTATTGATAGTAGGAGTATATAATTTTTTATTTTACTAAAGAATAAAATATAACAAACATGCAGGTACAGAGGGGTGAGGACACAAACATGGTAACCGTCTTCCTGGCCACCCATTAGAAGGACGGGAAGCTCATCGACGACCGGACTACTCAGAGCTATATAAGTACTAATTTAGATTTCGTTAATTTTTAACATAACTTGAAGAATATACAGATAACCATATAGTTAATAATAATTAGATGCTTAGACGTTTATTAGGCTAATTTAGGTAAGTACTAATTTATAGAGATGCACAATAATTTCTAGGACGAGTTTGTTAGGCTACGTGGGCGTGCGAGTGCTAGTGCACCGGCAGAGGAAGGGGTTGGTACATCGCAGCCCTTTCCGCTTCAGTCGGAGGACGAGCTCTGGAAGACCGCAGTTGGTGGTCTTCATAAAGGTACGTACTACGGTACGGGGTCCTACGTCGCATTTTTTGCGACGCAGGCATCCAGGGCTCCCTCTGCCAATACGCATTCACAGCCATCACAGGCCGAGTCGTCCCGAGTCGAAGATACCATTGCCCGCCAGATTGCTGAGCTGCACGACGATATCCTGAGATGGATTTCTGAGCAGCCAGGGTCTCAGGCGCAAGGGGACGCTGCGTCGGTCACCGCACGCTTTGACGAGCTCGAGCGCACCGTGAGGGACGTACAGGAGATGCAGGAGTCCATTCATGGTACCGTTACTAGGATAGCGGCTTGTATGGAGCAATGCAGCACCAGACTGCTAGCCCTAGAGGAGACGCGGACGCACCCATCTTCAGCGGTTACACCCAGTGGTTATACTATCTCCTTCTACAGCAGTTGCATTGCCTCCTCCTTCATCGTCGTCGGTGGTTTTTACACCGGAGCAGTATGCTTACCTTCTTTCCAGGAGCGGTGATGCTCCTCCTGATCAGCCGTAGTCGACATATATATATATATATATATATATATATATATATATATATATATAAAATATATATATATATATATATATATATATATATATATATATATATATATATTGTTATGTGATGGCCCATTGTTGGGTCTTTTATGTGTTTATACATACATTATTCTTATGTGGAGCATTATGTTTGACATTGTTGTTAAAAAAATTCATATATCTGTGTTGATTGATGAGATTGTGTTTCAAACGTGTTCGTGATTATGTATCTGTGTTGTTTGATACTTTGTGTTCGTGATGCTTTAGGTGCTTTAGGTGCTGCTGCAAATGCTGTATTTTTTTTATTTATTTTTCTAAATTTAGCGACGTTCAGCGACATTTAGCGACGTCCAGCGACGAAAGTTAACGTCGCTAAGAAAGTATCGGAACGTCGCTAACTGTGATACACACCATCGCTGATCGTCACTAAACGTCGCTACATACGACGTCGCTAAACGTCGCTATGTGTCGGCACTATAGCAACGTAAAAACATCGCAGAACGTCGCCATTTGGCTCTCAAGCCAGGTCAACATCGATGTATGTAAAGTCGCTAAACGTCGCTAGGTGACGTCGACAACTGCAGTCGTTTTACGTCGCTGGTAGTCGCTGAATTAGCGACGCGGATGCGTCGCTAACCCCAGTCCCAAAATACGTAGGACTAGGATACGTATACAAGCCAGCTACGCATCGAGAGGACTCCAGCCCAGCTCAAATACGTATAAGCTGTCTGGTTTTCTAAAACAATCTATCCATTCAACTACAAATATCTCAATCTACTGAAGATAAACTCTTGTATAAACCAAGTAAACTAATGCTGGTCAGACATTAGCAAACCGATTACTACAAGTAACAAGAAAAAATAATATACAATAAAGTGGACCAGACTCTAATACAATTATCTTGAACAAGCTTCTAATGAAAGATAAAGCTTGTAAAACTAGGCTATACAGCAACAATGTCAAAGTAATCTAATATAGGACAAAATCTAATCACGGAAGATAATGATAAAACATCAACTAAATATACCTGTAGTCTTGGTGTAGCAATCATCCTCCCTAAGTGTACCATACCTTCACCTAATACCTGGAGAGATCACCAGGTCCTCAGAGGACTAGCAAGACACATAATATACATGCCTACTGTATAATAAATAACATACGAGAAAATAGAAAATGGTACAAGGAACAATATGAGACTAAATAATAAGTATAAATGGAATACCGCCAAAGATAATGCTATCTAGCGTGACTAATAGTAAGTCGGAGTAACCGCAGCCCGATGGGAGCTCACAGTCCTATAGTTAGTAGCCGATGGAGAATCTCTAACTATAGTAAGGCTCATTCGCACTCGATGGGAGCTCACGAACGAGGTGGTCAGGTATAGTCACGTCTAATAACAGGTCAGGGTCAAATCAAATGATCATGATCGGGTCAAGTCAATCAAGTACCGAAAATCATATTAAGTCAAGTCCAAGTCAAACAGGTCAGAAGATCATGGCATAGACAAAACAACACTATCACTAGACATGAATAGGATAAGAAAGTAGAACAAGTAATATGGAAAAGAGTAAAAATCCGTGCACATAAAACTAAAAACTAACAAGAACACGGAACAGAAGAAATATAGAACTAAGTAAGAGATGAAAAATAGTAATATGGAAAAGCATATAAGTACTGTAGAGTTTGGCATGGTATACTTGCCTGGGTCGTGAGCACTATGGTGATGAAGATCAGACAGGAGAGTAGGTGGAACAACGGATGCCGAGAAACTAAGGTCCAAACAACGTCTCCGGATGCTGAAAATAGTCTATTATATAATTATAATTAATATTGTACCTACTAGATTTATTTAGTTAGGATATGGTATAGATCTTCGTATCAGCTTTCCGAAAAACTAAACGGATCTCATTTTCGTGCCTGGAATCTCCAGAAATTGCAAAAATATCGAAATATGTTTATTTTTTGGGAATCTAATACTCAAACAGTTTTACAGAAATCTACAGAACGAATTTTGTCTATTATAATATGTTTTTGAAAAGCTTACCTTGATACGCTTCCAACAAAAAAACTGGGACGCATTTCGAGTCCCGAGCTAGGAGATATGACCCTTCTAAGTTGCTTTGTCGGGTAAAAAATGTGGCTGACTTTTCTAGCGAATTTGGAGAATATTTTTGGACGAAAAAAAGAAGGTGTGCATGATTTTAATATAATAATTATGAGATACTCATATATATATATATATATATATATATATATATATATATATATATATATATATATATATATATATATATATATATAATTAAGATAGATATGTATTATTTAATTTAAGTATGATTAGATTGGAGATGTTAGAATAAGATAATCTGGATAGTAGTAGGATTACCAATAAGGCTAAATTTGGAATATAATTTGTTTAAATATTATAATCAATGGTCATTATTGAAGGAGGCTTAATTTAAAATCTATGTGCTGCTATTAGATAAGAAGCATATAAGTTTTAAATATTAAATTTAGATTTAATTAAAATACAAAGAAGATTTGCATGGATGGTTTCCTAATATGGAACTAGTTAGATTTCTAAATATAAATGCAATCTAAATCTGAATAAATATTAATATATATGGTTATTAATATGTATTAATGCACAATATGCCTACATAGGTTTGGGTTGGACTTTGGGTCAAATATAATCTAATGCCAACTAGGATTACACGTAGACACTTTCTATAAATAAAAACTTTCCAAAATTGAAAACATATTAATATTAATAAAATATATATACAAAATATATATCAACATAAAGGTATTTGAGAGTACTACATGTTTATTTAGATTTGGATTTGGTTCGGGTCAAGTCGGGGCTAAATTGGTACAACCGGATCTCCTAGAAAGTCATTAATCTAATAATTAAATAAAAAAATCATCGGTGGGGGTTAAGTCGCAACTTGGCCTGGTTTTCCTAGTTAGAACATACCTATGGCTCGGCCTTCCCTACCATGGGTAATAGACTAGTCAAAGTACACGACTATACTATCCATGCTAAAATTCCTAGTCGATATGTATCTCAAACTTAACCATAACTAAGGCCATATATATATATATATATATATAATATTAGACTATTATAAATATAATCATATACAAAAAATTGTATTTTAATCTAATTGACTGTATAACATCCCAAAATAAATCCATAATAATTATACTGTCATGGCAACCTAACATGGCTTCCTACTAGGTGGGGTTGGCTAGGTTAGGGTCCAAATATATTTTGTAATTTAATCGAACTCTAAGAGTCAACCAATAAGTCTCTCGTGCCATTCGCAAATAAATAGCACATGAGAACTCGATTGAGTGGCACCCCTTTGGCATGTGTGTCGTAGACTCAAAATGGGTCAAAACCATATATTGGGTCAAATGGTTTTGATCTATATCGAGTTTCGAACTCACATGGGAAGCTAGGTATGGAATTATGGTAAATAATCTAATTGCCTAAATTTGACTCAAAGTTGCGCGAAGTCAAAAGGATGCTAGGGGACAAATTTGGATGGGACACGATATACCAAATTGAAGGTCATCATGTCGACTACAAAAATAATTCTAAAAAATTAGGGTCTTCACAGTGTCGTCGCAATAGCGACATATTACGACGTCGTGTTGTTTAGCGACTAGGTAAATCGCGACTACGTCCAAACGTCGCTAAATACGTCGCTAATTGAATTTAGCGACGTATTTTTCCTATTTAGCGACGTCCTGTGACGTCGCTGATTTGACAGATTTTAGTAGTGCATGAGGACATCGTCTTCTTTGTAGTGCTGTCTACCTCTCTTTATTATAATTATCATACAGCATTAGGCTACCTGCCTATTTGCGGTACTATTCCGCCGTGACTTGGCTCACAAAGTCGAGGCATTACCCCTAACTAGGAACCTCATGGTGGAGTCACCCCACTATAGCATGGAGTTACACTCCTTGTAGTGCTACGCTACCATGCTTCCTGTAAAGCACCCCAGGCATTCACTCTGCTTGAGAACTCATTAAGACATTTAAGCCAACCTTCCAACAGGATCCGTTTTTTGTAGAAAACAATAGTAGACAACAGTGGTTGTAGGTCCGTAACCTCTCCATGCCACAGAGGATAAGTATCCATCGTTCCTGATATTCTTCCGATTAATAGTCCTCCCTTGAACCAAAAGCTAGATGTCTAGTAGATTTCTCTTTAAACTAATAGCATAAAACTTTATGGTAGAAATATAATAACACAATATCAGAATACCTTCAAGCCTATTTTACAAGCTGTGTCATCGACCAGCTGGCGCTTGAGGCCCTTGGTGAATGGATCCGCCAGGTTCTCCTGACTCCGAACATCAATCACTGCAATAACACCCCTCTTGATAAGATCATATACTATCCTATGCTTCAACCGCACAATCCTTTTCTTCCCGTTGAAGAGGTCATTTGATGCCACCGCCAGTAAGTCCACTTTCCAAATTTTTAATTTTTTTAAATTTTATTTGTTTATGATTAATTTTATGGTCATTGGGAGTCATACAAAAGCTTGTAGGTGGAATAAGACTATATTAAGGTCATATGACCTCTAGATAGCTTACATATGTATTATTTAGCTATTTTATATTTTTCTATAATTTTTGGATATTTTTAGGTATTTAATATTTAAGGTTTTATTATTTTTAAGGATTTTAGGATTTACTATAAGGTCATACGGGGGTATTTTTGGACCAAATATTTTTATTTGGGCTCTAAATGACTAAAAATATTTTTTAGAATATTTTAGAATTTTTCTAAATTTTTTAAGAATTTTTGGGAATTTTTATATAATTAAAACCTATAGAAATTATATTTTAAAGGCTTTGGGAATTTACTGTGAGGTCACACGATGATATTTTGTGTTAAAATATTTTATTTAGATTCTAGACACCTAAAAATATTTTCTATAATTTTTTAGAATTTTTCTGAATTTTTTTGCAATTTATTTTGATTTATTTGGACTTAAAATGATTTTTAAATAATTTTTTGAATTAAATAAATAAATACCCAAAAATTCACCCAGGGGGCCCACCTGTCGGCGCCAACTGGTACAGTGATCGCCTCTCTCTCCTATATATATATTATTATATTCGCCCACCCTAATTAAATTCCAGCAGCTTTTTGTGGGAGAACTCATCTAGGGTTTTTGACTTCCCGAAGCGATTTCCGCCAACCCCGACGTGTTTTTTGTGCGCCGTTTTTTTCGTTGGAAGCGTATTGAGGTATAGTTTCTGAATATGTAATTTATTTTCATAATTTATGAACCTAAATTTTTGGAAAATTCGTAGAGTGCTAGTTGTCCGAAATTTGACACGTTTTGATGTTTTCGAGATTTCGGGAGAACCAGAAATCGAAATCATGAACCGTTTAAAGTTTCGGAAATCTAACACAGAGCTCTACGACATATAATTTTTTCAGAAATTATTTCATTCATATAATATTTTAGTTATTCTGTTGAACTCAGAATTTATCGGTTGATTATCGTTTTGGTCACGATTAGCCATAACGGCGATATCTTTTGACCAAAATGTGATTTTGTGGCACGGTTGATTTCGACGCACTCGTGGCACTAAAATCTACCAAGGTGCACTTTCAAAATCTAGAGTTCATAATATTTGACCAGATAGTCAATGGTACGCCTCGATTTGCGTGCCATGGTTTCCAAAATTAAAAATATGACTTTTGATGGCCAAACTTGCATGTTTAGATTATATTTAGATTATTATTAGGTTAAATAATATTTTAAGTAATTTATTCCATAATTAACTATTATTAGGTTAGTAACCCAACTAGCCACTATTCCATGAATTTAGAACTATAACATTAGAATTTATTTGTGGTTTTCGTGCACGGTTCGTGGTGCGATATGTATTATAGGTTGACAGCTTCTAGATTGGCAATCCTCTCATCATCTACTTGTGACTACGGTTTGTGCAAGGACCTCAGGCGAGTACATCTCTGATAGTTTTTATATTTGATTATCTCTATGATTCTTGTACGTAGTAGTATTTTACATTGATATCCTGTTGATTCTTGATACAATGTTGCACGAGATAGTAGGTATGAATTCTTTACATGTTGTTCGTGACCAATCTATTACCGTGTTCATGACCTGTTTGGATCCATGAGTACTGGTTGGACGGGAAAATACTCTAGACATGTAAACAAACCCAAAATTATACTTGCCTAATAGCAGCCTCACACTTCACGTACGGATGCCGGATCTTATTCTTGCCTAATAGCAGTCGCACATTTCATGTGCGGGGTGCCGGATTTAGCCTTAGCCGTTTACATGTCGAAGTAGTATTTTAACTCACTAGATAGGTACAGTGTCTGGTTCTACAGTTTACATTGCTAGTTACAGGTCTACTCTATTTTAGTACTCATTTATCTTGTTCACCATGCTCAGTTTCTGTCATAATTCTATCCTTGTCTTTGCGTCGTGTATTTCATTATTATTTACAGATTTATGGATTTCGTCACTTATTGAACCTGTTATGAGATTGTACTCGTTTCATTCCTGATTGAAAACAAACATTTTTCAGGTTTAGCCGCGACCACTCTTAGTATTGGAAAGACTTGGGTATGCTGAGGTCAACCTAGAAATAGATAGCAGTTGTATCATTTTCATTAATTGTGAGAACTTTGTATTTTTTTAATTACAAATATTGTAAATGGTGTAATCAAATTTAGAAATGTGAATGAGCAATAAAGTTTATTATGAGCATTTATTTCTTGCGAGCTTGACAGCGTTCTACCGCCGACTCTGCGACGTAGGCTGGCTTGGACACGTCTCGTATCCAAAAAAAGGGTGCGGATCGTGACAAGTTTTTGTGGTGGCCCATGCAGGTCATTTTCGTAAAAGATTGCGAACTTGTGGTGGTACTTAAGTTAGTCGTACTACTGCAAGCCTACGACTAGAAAATTGCTCATTCATAATTAGGATTGATTTAATTTTAGGGAATGACTAGAACTAGGAGTCCCTTATTCAATTTGACCCTTGGGTAGTTAAGGTTGCTAATTAGGACATATGATTTAGCCAATAATTTATTGAATTTTAAACCCTATTAGATATTTGATACGATATTAGGATCAAAGTGGGTAGACTATTCACTTGGTAAGTTAGGCCTTCATAGAATTCAATTTCTAATTTTGATCATTTGTGCCATTTTATCTTCTGCCTTCTCTAAATCTCGTTTTATTTCCAAAACTATTTTGCGATTGTTTTATTTTCAATTCCTAATCTTGGATAAATTATCTATATATTAATTCAAGTCGTCTTCGTTCATTTTGTGATCGTTTTGTTTTCAAAATTGATACTTTTACTCAAGGACAGATACTTATATTTTCTTATCATGATCGACTTATTTGAATTTATTGAAGTTCCTTTGAAATTCTTATGGATATAGTTAAAATAATTTTCGGTGACATACAATGGTAAGGCAGATGTGCACTGTCCCCATTTATTTGAATTATGGAGACTGCGGGTTCACTGCAGTCAGGAGCGCACTGGCGTGGCATAACCCCTAAGTTGAAATAATTTTAAGTATGCGTAGGTTGTCGAATATTACTAAAATTATATCCTAGTTGTATTATTGATCTTTTGATTTATTATGTCAATATTGGGTAGAGTTGATAAAGTGTTCGATAACATATTATACTTGAGTCATGAAACCAAGGGTTCACGGCAGCCAGATGTACACTGGCGAGGCATGGATTCTCGGTTAAATGACTTCGGATATACTTATGATTTTCGAATATCATAGCGACTATATCTTTTATTGGCATACGACTATTAAAATTTTTTTCTTTCAAATTTATTAGATGTCTTATTTCTTGTTACCACCTTCTCTACAACTAGTAGTTCTTTATTTCTATCATATTTTTCTATTTTCGTCGTCATCTTTTAAACCTATTTTGATTTCCTTCCATTATATTTCTAAAACGTATTTATATTTCGATTCTATACGCCTGATCAATTTCGATCATTCATCACATTATTTTTTTGATTATATTCTTTGTCGTGCTTATTCATATCGATTGGTCATGTCATATCTTGATGATATTCTTGGTTGTGCCTATTTGTATCTTTTGAAATTTCGAAGACGAAATTTTTCTAAGGTGGATAGATTTGTAAGCCCACTTCCCAAAATTTTAAATTTTTTTAATTTTATTTGTTTATGATTAATTTTATGGTCATTGGGAGTCATGTCAAAGCTTGTAGGTGGACTATGACCATATTAAGGTCATATGACCTCTAGATAGCTTATATATGTATTATTTAGCTATTTTATATTTTTTTACAATTTTTGGAGATTTTTAGGTATTTAATATTTAATGTTTTATTATTTTTAAGGACTTTCAAGATTTACTGTAAGGTCATACGGGAGTATTTTTGGACCTTTTATTTGGGCTATAAATGACTAAAAATATTTTCTAGAATATTTAAGAATTTGTTTGGATTTTTTTAGAATTTTTGGGAATTTTATATAATTAAAACCTATAGAAATTATATTTTAAAGGCTTTGGAAATTTACTGTGAGGTCACACGATGATATTTTGTGTTAAATTTTTTTATTTAGATTCTAGACACTTAGAAATATTTTCTACAATTTTTTAGAATTTTTCTGGATTTTTCTGCAATTTATTTTGATTTATTTGGACTTAAAATGATTTTTAAATAATTTTCTGAATTAAATAAATAAATAAATACCCAGAAATCCACCCAAGAGGGGCCTACCTGTCGGTGCCAACTGCTACAGTGACCGCCTCTCTCTCTCATATATATATATTATTATATTCGCTCACCCTAATTAAATTCCAGCAGCCTTTTGTGGAAGAACTCATCTAGGGTTTCCGACTTTCCGAAGCGATTCCCGCTAACCCCGACGTGATTTTTGCGCGCCATTTTTTTTTGGAAGTGTATTGAGGTATAGTTTCTGAATATGTAATTTATTTTCGTAATTTATGAACCTAAATTTCTGAAAAATTCGTAGGGTGCTAGTTGTCCGGAATTTGACACATTTAGGTGTTTTCGAGATTTCAGGAGAACCAGAAATCGAAATCATGAACCGTTTGAAGTTTCGGAAAGCTAACACAGAGCTTTACGATATATAATTTTTCTAGAAATTATTTCATTAATCTAGTATTTTAGTTATTCTATTGAACTCAGAATTGATCGGTTGATCATCGTTTTGGTCACGATTAGCCATAACGGCGATATCTTTCGACCAAAACGTGATTTTGCGGCACGGTTGATTCCGACGCACTCGTGGCACTAAAATCTACTAAGGTGCACTTTCAAAATCTAGAGTTCATAATATTTGACTAGAAAGTCAATGGCACGTCTCGATTTACGTGCCATGGTTTCCAAAATTGAAAACATAACTTTTGATGGCCAAACTTGTATGTTTAGATTATATTTAGATTATTATTAGGTTAAATAATATTTTTAAGTAATTTATTCCAGAATTAACTATTATTAGATTAGTAACCCAACAAGCCACTATTCCATGAATTTAGAACTAGAACATTAGAATTGATTTATGGTTTTCGTGCACGGTTCATGGTACGATATGTGTTATAGGTTGGAAACTTCTAGATTGGCAATCCCCACATCATCTACTTGTGACTATGGTTTGTGCAAGGACCTCAGGCGAGTAAATCTCTGATAGTTTTTATATTTGATTATCTCTATGATTCTTGTACGTAGTAGTATTTTACATTGATATCCTGTTGATTCTTGACACGATGTTATACGAGATAGTAGTTATGTATTCTTTACATGTTGTTCGTGAACAATCTATTACCGTGTTTGTGACCTGTTTGGATCCATGAGTACTGATTGGGTGGAGAAATACTCTAGACATATAAACAAACCCAAAATTGTACTTGCCTATAGCAGCCTCATACTTCACGTATGGGTGTCGGATCTTATTCTTACCCAATAGCAGTCGCACATTTCATGTGCGGGATGCCGGATTTAGCCGTAGTCGTTTACATATCGAAGTAGTATTTTAACTCACTAGATAGGTACAATGTCTGGTTCTACAGTTTACATTGCTAGTTACAGGTCTACTCTGTTTTAGTACTCATTTGTCTTGTTCACCATGCTCAGTTTCTGTCATAATTCTATCCTTATCTTTGCATCGTATATTTCATTATTATTTATAGATTTATGGATTTCGTCACTTATTGAACCTGTTATGAGATTGTACTCGTTCCATTCCTGACTGAAAACCAACATTTTTCAGGTTTAGCCACAACCACTCGTAGCATTGGGAAGGCTTGGGTATGCTGAGGTTAACCTAGAAATAGATAGCAGTTGTATCATTTTCATTAATTGTGAGAACTTTGTATTTTCTTTAATTATAAATATTGTAAATGTTGTAATCAAATTTAGAAATGTGAATGAGCAATAAAGTTTATTTTGAGCATTTATTTCTTGCGAGCTTGACAGCGTTGTATCGTCGATTCTGCGGCGTAGGCTGGCTTGGATACGTCTCGTATCTGAAAAAGCGGGTGCGGGTCGTGACACCGCCGTAGTCGCCTGGTTGTCGCAGTATATCGATATCCCCGGTATTTGTGCCCCAACCACTGGAAGATCATACATGAGCTTCCGAAGCCATTCTGCTTCCTCCGCTGCGGCATCAATGTAACCTCGCTTTCCCAATTTTAGAAAATTTTAAATTATTATGATATTTAAAAAATAGGTTATATTCAAGTTTTTGTTTTTCCTAATTTAAATTTCATGACTAGTATTTTAAGAAGTTATATCAATTGGCATGGTTAGTTAATTAACTAACTATTTGGGATAATAATTAATTTAGAGTGTTCTTCAAGTTTCCAATCACTTGTAACCACCATAACAACTTTCTAACCAACTTTTGGGGAGAATGTGTGATTAATCAATTTTAATGGGGGGTTCTTTACAGTTTTCCCTTTCCCCATTTCTTATATATTTCAGACAAGGAGAGAGAGTGGAGCTCTGCTCATTATTTTTCTTCAGCTAAAATTCCCAAAGGTCGAGCTCTCTTTCACTTCCCTTCCTTCTCCCAAATCCATCCCCAAACCCTAACCCTAACTTCGTGGAGCCGGCCATAGCGGTGGTGGTCGCCCCCGCGGCATATAGCAGCGATTGATGAGCTTCCTCTCCAACGGCTTTCGTTTCCACGACAACGATGACCACGACGAAGAGAAACACTCTGCGACGCAGCGACGAGTCTCTTCCGATCCAGGAGTCGATACGGGGGTGAGTTCATTTTGATATCTAAATTTCCTGAATTGTCTGGTTTCGATTGATCCGTTCGTTTGATTTCATTTCTTAGATCGGTCGAATTTGCTTCGAATCGATCGAATCGATTGGGAGATTCCATCTCAATCAAGAACCGCGCCAGATCTAGTGAGAATTCTTTTTTTTTTCCAATTTCTTTCGCTTGTGTGCACAGATCCTTCCATATTCTAAATTCTTAATCGATGGGTTCAGGTTTTGTTGTGGGTTGAATTAGAAATTAAGTTTGAATCTAGTTCGTAATCTAGCCGACAATTGGAGAACGATGAGTTCGTTGATCTGAGACCTTCATTTCTTGACATCTTGGTTTATTGGTATTCGAAGGATAATGACAGTTCTTCTAAATGAACTTTTCTCTTCTTGTGCACGATATGTGTTTGTTGGAATGCTGCAGTGAGCTCTTTGGATTCAGAATCGTATGTCCGATCCTGGAGACGTGTCCTCGTTCGGTCTGATCTTTCCTTCAGGTAATTCCTTGTCTTTTAATGATTCTAGAGTAATTTTGCCATAGGTTGTTGATGTGTGTAGTTGTGCCAGGCCGTGACCGTGTCAGTTGACCTGTGTTCAGGATGTGTGCGTGTTCCTGTACTGCTCATATTCAGTATTGAGTGTGTCCGGAGTGGTGTTGTGTCCAGCGGGTTCGTGTCCGTTTGTGGGACGTCGAGTACAAGACTGATCAAGAAATAGCAGTTGGCGGGCTTTGGGAGAATTTAATTTGATTTTACATTTTGTATATAATTCATGTATAATTTTCCTTATGGATTTTGATGGGATTCAATTTATATGTGTGTTCTCTGCTCTTCTTCTTATGTGGAGTGATGTTATAAAGTTGGAGTACTAGCCGTTAATTTCAAATATTTTGGGCTAAGCTTAAGTAATGCATTCTTGCTGAGTCTTGTGTATGTGTTCAGCTGGTGGGCTTTGGTTATACTAGTGATGGTGTTGGATACTAGAGCTGGGTATGGCCATAGACATTAGTGTGGGTTTGTAGTATGTTTGGGTTGGAATGACTGTAGGTTCGATTTGTATAAAGTGGATTTTTCAGTTGTTCATAGTGTTAGTTGCTAATGGGTTGTATGGGTTATGAGTACAGTCCTTGTTTTGATTCTAGTTGGGTTCTTGAGATTCAGGTGAAAATCAAATTGTCCAGGTTTATGTTCAAACAGGGAGTTGAATCAAGTATGCAGGTTCTCTATTTGCTAGTGTCCTGAACATTTGGTGAAGCATTAGGATTGTGGTTATATTGCAGTTAGTTGTGGCAGTTGTAGTAGGTTCAAGTTAGTAAGCTTGGATCTTATGCAAGAGCAGGTGTTCAATTAGAAACATTGGTTGTGGTTCAATGATTTAGATGGTTGCCTGTTTAGTTTGGGTTGGGAAAACATTTTTTTGGCCGTTGGCTATATATAGATTTCAAGTTAAAGTTGAATCACTGTGTTGTGGCCTGGTTGAACTTTCAAACTACATATAGTGTGTCTAAACTCTCAGGGAAGGATGATTAGGGCTTGTGTGTGTGGCAGTTAGAAAATATTGTAATGCATATTTTTAAATTAACTATATATAATAAGTATCAGTTTAAAAGAGGTAGTCATTTATTGCTAAGTATTTATATCCTAGTTATTATTTTGTTAAACCCTTTCCTTGCTACTTATATATATATATATATATATATATATATATATATATATATATATATATATATATATATATATATATATATATGTTAATTCTTAAGCTAGTTTGTGTATACATATTTAGTTTATTAGTAGAATTGAATTATTAAATTATTTAACTAGCTAGAAATAGCTAAGTTAGTGCCATTATTTAGATTTTAATCAAATTCCAAATTGTCAAGGTGAACCTACAGATCTACTACTACTACTCGATCACCATGAGCAAGGCAAGTATACTCCTCGGACTTGTCCATTTTTTCATGTCTTGTACTCATGCTTGTATCTTCTGGTTGACACGATATTTCACGAGATTGTCTGGTATCTGGTTCCTTGAGTTTACTTGTGTCTGGGAGGGGAAATACTACAGATGTGTGATCAAACCCGAGTTACTATTTATGTGAATAGCTTAGGTCCCGCATCGTGCACGCGGGACCGAAGCCGTACCATTTCATGTTCCCTGAATCTACCCAAGCCGATCACACACTCTGGATGTATTTCGATATATTGCACACTTCAGGTTCATTGTGTATTTCATGTTCAGGATTAATTTTATGTTCCCTGTTGTTTGCAAAAACAAAAAGTGTTTAATCCAAACTTGTAAAAGAATAGTACAAAGTACAATGAATTCTGGGGAAGTACAACTGTAGGAATCTGATCAGAAGACGATCACTTTATCCCTTGGACTATGTGAACTTGAAGACTGTAGCCTCTGGAGAATGTAGCAGCAATTTTGCAAGAGTTCTTGATCTCTGTGCGTATGTATCTGATCATTTCACAATGATTGGAAACTCTATTTATAGAGTTCAGGAAATAACTGTTTTAGCAGTTATTCTGATGTGCGTGAAGCTGGATTGCGCCATACTGGGTTGCGCCAACCTCCTGTTGCACCAACTTTCATTCGGTTATAAGTCGTGTACTAACTGTATTTAGACGCGTGGCATCATGTGATTGAGATGCGCGTGGTCATGTACAGGATAGTAGACACATCTTGAGAGATTAGTGGCATGTGCGCCACGTCATCCTGCTTTAGAAATGAAAATTGTCTCAACTTTATCAGGTTGCATGAACTTCAGTCAATGAGTAAAATTGCGCCTGATTGAGCCGCGCCTAGACACATGGCAACTTTTGAGCAGAAGTCATTCAGATTGCGCCTACGCGCAACTAAAGATTTTGTCTGGATTGCGCCTAGGCGCAACTTACAAAGTGTACAGGACAGTTGTCAACGAACTCCCCTCGAGCAGCACAATTCACGGGATTCGAAGAGATTTCTCTTGTTCACTGTGGTGTCAGTTGTCAGTGTTGTCAGGTAATGATGGCCATTAAATGTCAGACGCCACGTAGATTTTGGCGTAATAAGACTAGGCGTAGTCTGATATCAGGCGCAATCTGATCAGTGGCGCAGCTTGATCTCTGAGCTTAAAAACAGTAGCGCAACTTAATTTTTGGGGGGCAACTTGATTACTGGGTAGTAGATTCATGGCGCAACTTGATTTTTAGGCCCTACAAGACCCCCTTCAAAGTTTTCAAAACTTAAAAACCATTTCAAAGTTTTGAAATACTTTGAATTTATAAAAGTTTTGACTGAGTCAAGTTGCGTCAGTCAACCGCAGTCATCTCAATTAAATTTCTTTCTTGAAAATACTCAATCTCCTCTTCGTCTTCCTGAGTTTCATTGATGATTTTTTCAGTTTCCCATAAGGAATATGACGAGTCAATTTAGTGATATATATATATATATATATATATATATATATATATATATATATGGGCAGATTTTCATACTTTGTTCTTTACTTCTGTAATTCCGATGGCGTCTAAGAAGGAAACAGAGGCCAATGCTGTCACCAACATCAAGTCTCCTGAAGCGAAACCCGACGTCATGCCTTCAACTTATTTGTTGGAGACTGACCCGGCACTGAGGGCGACGAACTTTCTAGACTGCTTTGGGTTAACCCCAACTGTCTTTAATCGCTCGAGTGGTGGGCCATCCTTTGAAGAGCGCGGCGATTCAGAGGGATTCCTCAATCTAATGCGTCGCTCGGGAATCCGCAACATGCAAGAACTGGACGCCGCTCTTCGTCAGGCCGATGAAGACAAGAAAAAGGAATAATATTTTTGTATAACAACTTTTATTCTCTTTTTTTTCTTTGGTCTTGTTGAATGCCTCAGCCAACCCGTTAGCCGTAGGATTATAGGCCGTAGAGGCAACATTATTGATTCTGTTGTCATCACAGAATCTATTAAACTTCTGGCTGATAAATTGTGGCCCATTATCATGGATGATTCGGTGAGGAACACCAAATCTGTATATCACATGATGTTTGATCAAGTTGATGACACTACTCATTTTAACTTCCGTCAAAGGTATGGCTTCTGCCCACTTAGAAAAATAATCGGTTATAGCCAAAATGAACCGATGCCCTTTAGATGAAGGAGGATTGATAGGACAATTATATACATGCCCCAAGCTTCGAAAGGCCATGAGGCAGCAATCAGATGAAGAAATTCCGACGGTTGATGGATAAAATCTGCATGAATTTGAAATGCACGACACTTCCTTGCATAGTCAATAGCATCCGATACCATAGAGGGCCAGTAGTAGCCCATACGTCGAATACGATCCTGTAGCTTAGGACCAGGCTAATGTGCTCCACAAACACCATCATGAGCTTCGCATAATATTTGCTTTGCTTCATCACCAGCGAGACATCTCAAGAGTAACCCATCAAAAGTTCTTCGATAGAGAGTTTTAGTAATATGATTATAGTAGAATCGAAGCGATCGGCGACGGATACTTGTAGCTTCCTTAGGATCTTCTGGCAAGATGTCATGTACTGCAAAATCAATGAAAGGTGCTCTCCAGTCCTCGCAAGTGACATTGACTTCAGTTAGATTGCTGAATTTAATGTTGTGGTTGTTTTTGACACAAAATAGTTCTCTATTAGAGATAACAACCATTTGTTGTCTTTTGACTGGAACTGCCAATACTGCAGCTAGGTTAGCTAAGGCATCAGCTTCTGTATTGCATGTGCGACGTACATGTTCAATGAAGAAACCTTTAAACGAAGAAGCTATTCTGATTGCTGCTTCATGTTATGGTACCAGATCTTGATGTCGGACTTCATATATACCTCTAACCTGATTAACAATCAGCTTAGAGTCGCCATAGACTTCAAGATATTCGATATCCAGTCGTTTGGCTAATTGGAGTCCGATGAGCAAGGTATTGTATTCTGTGTCATTGTTAGAGCATGACTTGTCTAAAGAATAAGTCCTTTGAATAGCTAATCCATCGGGTGAAACGAGAACAATTTCCACTCCAACCACAAGGGTACCTCCAGGTCCAATTCTAGAAGCTCCATCAAAGAACAACCTCCAGGTAGGAAATTCTTCTGAGATCATATTTGATTCCAATGTTTTATCAGGAATTTTATCATAGAGTTTAGATATCTCAGGGACAGGATGAGCTGCTAAAAAGTTAGCAAGTGCTTGGCCCTTTACAGACTTTTGAGGAACATAAACCATATCATATTGTGCTAGTAATATGGCCCATGTCGCAAGCCTAGAATTAAATGTACTTGGCTTCTTCATTAAGACTCGAAGAGGATTGACTCGGGATATGACATGAATAGTTTGGCCTATGATGTAATATCTTGTCTACTGAACAGCAAATATTAAGGCTAAACATTCCTTCTCTACCGGACTATAACGATGTTCAGCTCCAATCATCGTTCGGCTAAGATAGTAGATGGCTTGCTCATGACCTTCCTTGTTCTTCTGAGCTAGCAAAGCTTCCAACGAATGATCCATTGTCCGGACATACATTAAGAAAGGTATTCCTGAGATCGGTGGTACAAGAACCGGTGGACTCATTAAATACCACTTTATGTCGTCAAATGCTCGTTGACATTCTTCCGTCCAAACGAAAGATATACCTTTCTTCATTAACTGAGTAAATAGTCTGCAACGTCCAAATAAATTCGAAATAAACTGCATGATGTACGTAAATCGACCTTGGAATCCTCGTAGCTCTTTTAGGTTGCGTGGAGGACGCATCTCTTGAATGGCTTTGATCTTCTCAGGATCGACGTATATACCCTTAGAGGTAATGACGAAGCCGAGAAACTTACCACTAGAGATACCCAAGAATGACTTGGTGGGATTCATTTTGAGTTGATGCTGGCACATTAGATTGAAGATAGTTCTTAAATCTTGAATGTGATCTTCCTTGAGACGACTTTTGACAGCAATATCGTCAACATAGCATTCGACAGCCTTTCGTAGATGATCCCAAAAGATAGTGCTCATAGCCCGCTGGTAAGTTGTACCTACATTCTTAAGACCAAATGGCATGACTGTATAATAGTACACTCTACGAGGAGTACGAAACGAAGTATGTTTCTCGTCTTCAAAATTCATCCGGATTTGATTACATCCAGAAAACCCATCCATAAAAGAAATCCGTTCGAATCCACATGTATTGTCGATCATGACATCAGTAACTGGGAGAGGGAATTCGTCTTTAGGGCAAGCATCATTAAGATCCCGAAGGTCTATGCAAACTCAAACTATTTCGGTCTTCTTCAGGACTGGGACAATGTTGGCTACCCAGTCAGGATGCTGTTCTACTCTGATAAAACCGCAAGCTATAAGATTTTTGACTTCATCATCAATTGCATCCATCATTTCAGGCTTGAATCGTCGTTGTTGTTGTTTGACCGACTTGGCATTCGACAAGATATTAAGCTTGTGAGTTACAATTTGAGGATCTAATCCCGGCATATCTTCATAACTCCAGGCGAAAACATCAATATATTCACGAATAAGGTGAATCAATTCTTGTTTATCATCCTCTGGGAGATTTTTGCTAATGAAGATTGGTCGTGATATGCCCTCCTCTCCAATATCGATCTGGACTAGTTGATCCTCAGTAGGTGGCTCTCGTTGTTCAAAACGAAGTTCCCACTGATTGTCCATCTTTTGTGCCCAAGGGTCCACTTCAAGAGCTTCTTCAATATCATCTTCATCATCTTTCAGAAATTCGGCAGACACCATGTTAGAAGATATTATCACTCTATGAACATGACTAATACTGGTGTCAGAATCCCATGAAATAGAATCAGAAGAGTTTGATCGTTCTTCTTCATCAGATTCAGAAGGTTCTAGAGTTAGGAGTGGTGAAGCATAACCTAGTCCCCGTTTTGTTTTACTGTGGAATTGTTGTGATTTTCCTTTTGGAACAGCAATACGAAGAGGAGTTCGTCTCCCTTTATCGTTGTTGAGGCCAGTTTTGAAATCATAGCCCATTTTACGGATGATTGCTTTGGATTGAGGACTATAACGGCATAATTGTAGCCTTCCGGAATCATCTCTATTATCGTTATAGAGCATGATTTTTGGCTCCTCTCTTTTGTTGAAGAATATAGGCTTTTCATCTTTCTTTCGAGACGATACTAAAAAGTATGACTCTTGTATTGAATCCAGTGATACCGTATTTCGAAGAGATGATACGACTTCTATTGTAAGTGGTTTAAAGCTATCTAGCATGTCCAAATAATGCTGAGTATAGTAAGAGACATCACTATACTGCAAAGGAGATGCTTTATTGATTTTTACACCATCATTTACAACAGGAACTTTAGCCTTAGCAGGCTTAGTCAGATTAATGACAAGAGGAGGAGAAGAAGAACAAGAAGGCGAAGGAGGCTTTTTTCGACGAAGATCGATTACAAGCGGCTCAGAAGAGGTGAGCTCCCTTTGTTCCCGACTATCACTCTTGGGCTGCTTCTCATAGGAAGGAAGATAGATAGTCAGTAGTTTGGAAGACTGAGGACAAGAGGTACGTCCTTTGACCGGGATCACCAGTGTATCATTCGGCACATTTTTTCGTTCTTCATCCGTGTCCATTGCTAGTACCACCTTCATGAATTCATCCTTGTACATGCGAGAATCGTTGTAGTATGCTTCAACCCCTTTGAAAGGATTCAGATCTGCAACCTCTTTTTGGACTTCTCTATTACCATCCACATATTTGAAACATTGGTGGAGAGTAGAAGGTACAATATTGTGTTTATGGAGGAATGGCCTTTCCAACAAAGCGTTGTATGAGCCATGATTGTCGATAACATAGAAAGTTACCTTTGTACGAAGATTGCCAATTTGAAGTTTTAGGCGTATCTTCCCCAAAGGTTCACTTCTTCCTTGATTGAATCCCAAGATGGTAGTGATATTTGTAGAGAGGTTATGCACTGGGATTTTCAAAGCATCCAGTAAAGACTTCGGCATGATGCTAAGTGCAGACCCGGGGTCAATCAGAATGCGATCGACTTTCATAGTATCTACATACCCCATGAAATAGAGAGGGTGATCATGACGATTATCTTCTAATAACATGTCATCTTGTGTAAAAGTAATATTGGGTATTAGTTCAAATACACTATGACAATGTTCACAACTGACTGGCTCCTTTTCAGGCTTCTTGAGAAGAGTAAGATAAGCGTCAGCCTGTATCAAAGCTTCACTTAACGTCTCTCGAGTCTTTTTTGAGAGACGTAAGAGTTCAAAGATTGACAATCTTGCAGGAGTATTGGCCAATTGAGCCAATATGTCAAAATTGTAAGACTTTTCAAGTCCAAGAGATGAGGACTTCTTCAGTGCTTTGTCAAAGCGAACAGGTTGCTTCCCCTTATCTACTGATGTTGGTTTAGGAGGAGATGGTTCAACCACAGGCAGGGATGTAGATGGTATATTCTCAGCAGGAGAAGATGATGTAGGAAGAGCATCAGGAGATGGAGCAAGATTCTCTTAATTTTCGGGATATTCTCGAAGATAGGGTTTTCCAGATCTAGTGCCCATTAGAATTTTTTCTTCTATTACTGGTTCAAAGGATACCATGTTGCAGTTCTTAGTTTTGGTGTGCTTCTTTTGCTTAGAAGAGGAAGGTGTTTCAAACTCTGCTACCAAATCTGGATGAATCCACATGATCTCTCCTCTGTCAGTCGATAGTAGAACAAGACCTTCATTTTGAGGAGGTGGGAGATTCACGATCTCAAGAGTAGTCCTTGGAATGGGGACAACACCATCTTGTACAAATTGTGATAGAAAATTACCGAATTGTAGAGAAACCACATTAGCGGTCACCATTTTCTCGTCCTGCTGAAGAGTAATTGCTCCAGAATTGACCAACTCCTGGATTTTGCCCTTGAGCACATAACATGCTCTGGTGGGATGCCCTATAAATCTGTGATAAACACAATATTTAGGGTGATCGGTTTTACCCACTTCTTCTGGCCGTTTTGCCTCTGGAAGTTGAAGTTTATTACTTTTGATCAAGCAATCGAAGATGCTCAAAGTATCACCTTCATCGAAAGAATACTCTTCCTTTGGACGAGTTGTCTTCTGTGGTGGTGCTGATAGAGTGGGCACTATCTGAGCGACGTTGACAGCCAAAGACTCTTTGGCCTTGAGATTGATGGCCAGTGTTTCTTTACTCTTGCGGTTATTCTGGCGATTATTACCCCCGGGTGTAGAATGTTCGTCTTGGTTAGGATGAGTCATCTGAACTCCTAATTGTTTAAACTTTTCGGCACTAACCTCTGCCGCCTTTGTATTTACAATGAAAGAAGGCCAATCCTGGAATTGTGTAGATCCTGTCCACATACTGATAATAGGCAACAAGTTTGATTTACAAGTGTCTATTGTTACAGCAGATGGAGTTCCTAAAGGCATTTTGAGTGCCTCTCGGTGAAATCTTTCAATAAAACTTTCCGTAGATTCATTGTGCCTCTGTTTAATCTTAATGAGGGCAAACATTGTCATATCGTTGACTCCCTCATAAAATCGTTCCAAGAACATTTGCTTGAAACCAGCAAAAGAAGTTATGCAGCCATCAGACAAGCTGCGATACCAGTCATATGCTGCGCCGGCTAAACAACCGACGAATACTATGGTAAGGAGAGCATCATTTGGCTGTAATTGATCAGTCATCACCTTAAAATAATTGATGTACTGACTTGGAGAGGTAATGCCATTAAACAACATAATGGTGGGAAGCTTGTATTTAGGAGGGAATGGAACTTCCTTCCATTCTGTAGGATACGGTTGCTTTATGCCCAGTCTTTGTAGGCCATCCTTATGCTTGAAGGCCTCAAATTGAGTGCGTAATAGTTTCACAGCTTCATTAGCATCCCCTGATGTTTGGGAATTGATGGGTTGGTTAGAAGTATTAGGAGGAGGAACAGCGTGGTAATTACCACCCCCAGCACCAGACTGAATGGGATCAGCTTGAATTGGCACAGAGGCAACTTGAGAAGGTGGTACCCCCAGACTAACAGGTACAGAAGATGCTATAAGCTCAGGATTTATAGCAGAATTTACAATCGGTGGTACTGTATGTTGAGCCACGATTATAGTGTGCATGCTAGCAACCATTTCTGCCATGGTCTTCAATTTTTCCTCTAGTGCAATAATTCGTTGCTCTTGACTAGTTGAAGTAGAGGCATCTTGATCTTCCGTAATGGTATATGCCGCCACTTTTCTTGCTGCTATTGATGAGATAGTTTGTTCAAAACTTTCACTATCTGCATCAAACTCTGAAAAAGAGTCCTCTCCTACATGAGTGATGGGGAGATCTTCTTGATTAAAGACACCTTGGTTCAAATGTCAATTTCTCGATCTAGTGTATTGAAAGACACCTTCACTAGATGCATGAATCCGATCTAAGTATTGCTGACTGGGATTACGGGATGCATTACGTCTTGGACGTTTCCCACCCCCAGTGCCTTGAGAAGTCATGTTGACAGAAGTATATAATAGCTCTTCTTCGTCTTTTATTATATGTTCAGGAGTTGGAGCATAGTTCAGACGATCGAAGACAGATCGCCGAGCCGATTGGCAACAACAGTTGATGACGACTTCATGAAGGCAGTGGCGATCTGAAGCATGATTTGGGGGTGAGGGAGACATCTTTGTAATCTTCCGTCTTTGTGTAAGACGTTGCCGGAGATCAGTTACAACTACAGGACGAGAAAAAGTTGGAGGAACATATTCCTTAATGATGTTAGAAACATGTCTCCTATTCTTCAGATGTTTTGTTCCCTGAGTGTACAAAGATGTACTCAACTCATTAGTATAAGTGGTTGGGTCCTTCTTTTTAAAGTTTGGCTTCTGGTATAGATTGGCCTTTGGCATAGGGTTCTTACGTTTCACCAAAGTTGATACTCGTTGACGCCTATTGAGATAAACACGTAAATTAGAAAATTCTGCTCCAGGTGTCTCTGTTTGTGATACGCTCAATTTTTCTTGCTTAGATCTTAAAATTTGCAAGGTGGGAAGGTTTTGACCAGACCCCATAGGGGTAGGTAAGATACCTCTTTGATAAGTATTCTTTTTGATATCAGAGATTCGAAGACCTCTGTTTAAAGGAATAGAATCTGATGTGTCTTCCTCTGAGTCATAGACCAGAAAAGTTTGAGAAAAGACCAAAGGGTGCTTTCCTTTATTTTGTAGAGGGTTAGTTAAGAAGCGTTCCCCTTTGTTCTGTTGTGAGACCATTTTAGGCACAGATTGCGCCAATTGAGGAAGTGTCAAAGGACTTTTCCCTTTGTTCTGTCTAGTATTGGCACTAGAACATTGATTCTCTAAGTTCAGAACTTGAGAATTAGAAGAGGGAATAGCCAAAAGACTAGTTTCCTTGGGTTGCGCCAAAGCAGCAGACTGCGCCTGAGTTACTGATTGCTTGGGTTGTGCCATAGTCCTACGGGCTACTGGTTGCACCTTAGTAATATAGGCTACTGGTGGCGCCTTAGCAGCAACATGGGTAGTAGACTGCACGCGGGCAGCAGGAAGAATGGATTGTGGCCTGGCAGCAGAAGCAGGCTGTGCCGGAGCCACTGAGGCGAATTGTGCCTTGGCCACTAAGCACTCAAGTTACGCCTGGGCAACACCAACTACGAGAGATTTATGAGTCCACACAGTCCTATTCTTGGCGATAGCCACTGTGCGCTTGGTGCTCTTGGCGTTGATCATATTCTCGTAGGCTGTCTGGTTGACTTGAACAACCAGAGTCTTCTGCGTCTTGCCGATCGACGCAGTGTCACATTGAGTTGTCACCTTCTCGTCGGAGGAGAAGGATTACATCCCCAGCAGAGTCGCCATTTTGTTTGCAAAAACAAAAATATTTATTCCAAACTTGTAAAAGAATAGTACAAAGTACAATAAATTCTGGGGAAGTATAACTATAAGAATCTGATCAGAAGACGATCACTTTATTCCTTGGACTATGTGAACTTGAAGACTGTAGCCTCTGGAGAATGTAGCAGCAATTTTACAAGAGTTCTTGATCTCTGTGCGTATGTATCTGATCATTTCACAATGATTGGAAACTCTATTTATAGAGTTCAGGAAATAACTATTTTAGCAGTTATTCTGATGTGCACAAAGCTGGATTGCGCCATACTGGGTTGCGCCAACCTCCAGTTGCATCAACTTTCATTCGGTTATAAGTCGTGTACTAACTGTATTTAGATGCGTGGCATCATGCGATTGAGATGCGCGTGGTTGTGTACAGGATAGTAGACACGTCTTGAGAGATTAGTGGCATGTGCGCTACGTCATCCTACTTTAGAAATAAAAATTATCTCAACTTTATCAGGTTGCGCGAACTTCAGTCAATGAGTAAAATTGTGCATGATTGAGCCGCACCTAGACACGTGGCAGCTTTTGAGCAGAAGTCATTCAGATTACGCCTAGGTGCAACTAAAGATTTTGTCTGGATTGTGCCTAGACGCAACTTACAAAGTGTACAGAACAGCTGTCAACCAACTCCCCTCGAGCAGCACAATTCACGGGATTCGAAGAGATTTTTTTCGTTCGGTGTCGCTTGTCAGTGTTGTCAGGTAATGATGGCCATTAAATTTCAGACGCCACGTAGATTTTGGCACAATAAGACTGAGCACAGTCTGATATCAAGCACAATCTGATCAGTGGCTCAGCTTGATCTCTGAGCTTAAAAACAGTGACGCAACTTAATTTTTGGGGCGCAACTTGATTACTGGATAGTAGATTCATGGCACAACTTAATTTTTAGGCCCTACACCTGTATTTACTTTCTAGTATTCATGTTCAGGATTTATGTCATGTTCTCATTTCTCGTACTTTATATTTTCATGTATTCATTTTCATACCATGATGTTCATGTTCATTTCCTTGGATTAGCTCCGCTCCTGACTAGGATATGTTGCAGGTATACTTGCAGGACATTGTTCTACATTATGGGCCAGAGCCCGGGATCTTAGCTGAGCATGATGGAGTCATGACTTAGCTTGAGGTTTCAGGTTTAGATTATTTTAGCTGTGCCTCTAGATATTGTATGCTCTTAGAATTCACAGTGTATTTCTTTCTTGTTGACTCTAGTACTTTTACGATATTATGATCGGTGGATTATGGTGATCATTCTGGGAACGTCTTATAGATGCTGTGATTGTGCACATTTATGTTTATCTGGTTAGATTTTTTTAGCTTGGTATAACTTATTTTATCGTATCTATCGACGAAGGCTGGGCGTGTCCGACTCGTGTCCGATTATTCGGGAGCGGGTCGTGACATGTTTTTAGTGGTGGCCCATGTCGGTCTATCCTAATGGTACCTAGGTATTAGTGTACTATTGGGGAACTTAATTTAAACTAGGGAAACTTGATCACAGCATAGGAAATCGGATACATCGGGTATATTGATATTCTATAAACACTTGTTGTTGTTTAGGTCTAGGTTATTTTAACAGTTTTATGTTTTTCAGATAGTTCAAGCACGCAACACCGGAACAGTCGATCCACCTACACTTGAGGGCTTCGAGTTTCCACTACCTTCTGTTTGCAAAAACAAAAGTCTTTTTATTTCACAAACTTTAAAGAATAGTACAAGAGTACAATAAATTCTGGGAAAGTACAACTATAGGAATCCGATCTGAAGACGATCGCTTTATCCCTTGGACGATGTAAACTTTGAAGATGATAGCCTCTGAAGAATACAGCAGCACTTGGACAAGAACTCCTGATCTCTGATGATCTTGAATAATAATCCTCCATAATGAAGAACTTGAAACTCTATTTATAGAGTTCTAGAAATAACTATTTTATAGTTATTCTGGATTGCACACAATGAACTGCACTAGAGACAGACTGCATAGACTACAAACTGCGCTGGCCATTGGGCAGTTGCTCAATCGTGGGCTAACCGTATTCAGACGCGTGGCATTGTTTGATTGAAATACGCTTGGTCGTGTATAGGCGGTTGCCACGTGGCGAGCAATTGATGGCATGTAAGCCACGTAATAAATGTCAGTTATCTTCAACAAATTTGATGGATCGCGTCACTTGAATAGCGCTAGCTTTAGACTGAGCTCCCTTCTAGTCATTGGATAGCGCTAGGATTCAGACTTGGTCAAACTGCGCTGAGGTTGGGCTGGCAGACTGCGCTCATATTGGACTGGCAGACTGCGCTGGACTGTACAGCTGTTCTTGAGCGTCGTGCTACACAAGAAACGAACAGACTCTTCGCTTTTCGAGCTGTCAGGCTGTCAGAAGATTTGATCTTCTTGTCAGGTAATGATGGCGTTACCACGTCAGCGTAGCGCGCTCGGGCGTAAGCGCAGTTCAGCCTCGCACGTTTGATTTATAGCGCAGTCTGTCTCCAGCACAGTTCATTGAAGGGTGCGCAAATTAGACTTCTCTGCCTATTTGATGGATGCAACTTGATTTTAGGACTTACAAGACCCCCTTCAAAGTTTTCGAAATTTAAAAATATTCAAAGTTTCGAAATACTTTGAATTTTGAATTTGAAATCAAGTTGCGCTTTGGTTGCGCGTTTGGAGGAATTAGCTCCGACTTTCGCGGCACAATCGGAGGCGACTGTTATGTTTCTGTGAGAAAACTATAAATAGTTTCATCTTCTATTCTTTTAATCTTTACTTGCTTTCGATTTCTCAAGAGAAAGAAACTCCTCTCCTACTCCGACTTCTTCTTCCTCCTCTCATCGTCGACATCAAAGGCGCCCAAGCGATCGGCCACTGAGAAGGGAAGGGCCCCTGCCGAACCTTCGACTCGTGTTGCACCGCGAGTATCTCGTCACGAGACGGGCCACCCAGCTCTTCAAGGTGAATGATGAACCATGATCGAAACCCTTTTTAGGGTTTTTTTTGATGTTTTCGAACCTTCATGCCTCTCTCTTTTTAGAGATTGATGGTATTCTCAACCATTTGTGCCACCCTATTTAGGGTTTTGGCTGCATGTACAACAGTTTTCATTTTATGAAAACTGTATCTTTGCACAATCGGTTGGAAAGCACTGACAAAATGTTCAGCACAATCCATCGATTTGCGCATCGATGCGCAAACTGATGTTTTGTGCAAGTCGGTTGTGCTAGCACAATCTGATGTCTTGCACACGTTGGTTGTGCTGGCGCAATCTGATGTCTTGCGCACATTGGCTGTGCTGGCGCAATCTGATAGATTGTTTCACACAGTGCAATTTGGATAAATTGTGAAGTAGTTTTTTTTAATTTCTTTTGCACATACTGATCTTTGTCTCTTTATTGATGCAGTTAACCTCATAGAAAACCCAAACTATGAGATTCTTGCAGGATCTCTGTCCGAATCAGAATTCAAGGAAGATCTCTCACACGTCTCCTTTTCTACAGTATGCTTTACCATCATCCCGGCAGGATGTCTTGGTTGCGCAAGATAATGATACTTTATTGTGTCTGATGAACGGACAACCTCTTCAGACTGCTGACACTGTCACTCACAAGAAACCTTTGTTTTTGTTTGGTGAGGCTTTTGATAAGAATTCTCAGCCAAGGCCTCGCATGGAACAGAGAATCTTCCAAAGGGGCGAGAAGACGATATATTTGACAGAGATCTCCAGATGTCTCTCTCTGTCCAGATATGCTTTTACGAGCTATCCCCGAAGAATGGAATGGGACATAACTCCACTGCAGCAGGCCCGAGTGGGTAATATCTGTGTTAAGAAGGGGCCAGACCATAAAGATGTATTCTACAGTTCTTCTGAGCGACATAGCTCCCTACTCAGAGGAATAAAACCCGGTTGCATTCCGCCGGAAGATTCTTCTATGCTGCTACCAGTAAGAACTCCAATATTCACAAATGTGTTTACAAAGGTGGAAGGGAGGTATCCAGACCAAGATCTACGGTTGACAGGTCTTGTGAACCCGGACAATAAAAGGTGGATCTGTGTGGCCAATTGGATATTGGTCCAATTTGAAGATCAGCTTAAAGAAATTGATTTGTATCAGGCAGTGTACGCTACTGTCTATGGCTTCTTCCCTAATCCACATCTATTCCTTGCGTTGGCGGAGAGATATAATTATAGGACTGGGACTTTCATGACATCGTGCGGGGAAATTGGATTAGCCTTGCATGAGATAAAATACATCTCTAATCTGCCAATGGAGGATATCCCCTATGAAGAGTTTGTCCCAACAAATGATGAATTGGACAAACTGCACAAGGAGAACACCAGTATGGTAGATGTTTTTGAAGAGCTACTCTGCCATTACAAGATTTGTTCTCTATACTACAAGAGTGGTACGACCAGCACTTGCTATTCGACCAAGTGGTTGCCGTATCTTTTCCTCAACCATATTATCGAGAAGAAGACCAAAGAACATGAGAACTGCAATCCTAACTTCTTCAAACTGCTTAGCAATAGCGAGGTGATAGAGTTGATGGAGACGCACAACGATACGGATATCAAGATTGAGGATGATCTTCAGTATCCTCCTTTCAAGAAAGGAGACATCGTCGAAAGCTACATGAGGATGGGTTACAGGCCCATGTCGAAGGAAGCCCAACTGGCAAGTTTCCTTACTTACTGGCTTCGATGATATGTCGTACCTGGGGCCAGTGCAGTTGACCGCTTCCATCGCGGTGTACTGTTTGCTGCCGTCCGTCTAGTTTTCGGCTACCGAATGGATTTGTTGTCAGCAATGACATGCAGGATGAACGCCGGCCTCCATCTCTTCGTTGATTCGATGATTCGAGGAAAAGGCGAAAAGGGACATTTTCCTCGGCTGGAACTATCGTATACATATCTGTTTGGATGGCTGCTTCTACACCATCCTTCCTTAATGAACCCTGCTATGGGGACAGTGAGCGGCAGTTTTCTAAGAAGATATTCTGGATGTAAGTGGATCTATACCACTTTGAAAGACTGCAGGCGAGTCTTGAATCTGGGAAAAGGATGGAACTTCTACTGTGTTCCACCTCCAGTCGGTTATGAATATGTATCGACAAATATGATCGACTCGGTAAGAGTGCCACCCTTGGGCCGTACCACCTTCGATTGGCTGAGGACGATTCGGCCATCACATCTAGTATACCGGTTCGAAGATGAATGTTATCTTGAACCTTATCTCCCAAGCCATTTTGCACGTCAATTCGGCTATGACCAATTTTATGTAGGCAATGCCATAACATATCTTCAGGAAAAAGGTTATTTGATTGATGGAGCCCGGGCTTGGGCCTATTACAATGCCCGTGACACAAAGACAATGTTCTCGATGCCGACAAGGAACGACCGTGGCCCGCGCATGCTGTATACTTATTCGATCTTTTATACATCAGCAAATACTTTTGCTGAGAATTTCAATTTAACAGACAGATTTGCGACGGTGACACGATTTAGAAAAGGAGCACCTGTTTTGTTGCCTTTTGGTAATGATGAAGAACACGAGCCGGCTGATGCGCCTCTAGAAGCTTTGAGGGAAGCCAACTTCCCTGAAGAAGTCTACGAACCGCTGCGTGTTTTTTTGAAAGTTGTAAGATCTCCGATCAATGAGAAGAAGAGGAAGGCAGAAGAACCATCTTCTCATGTCTCTAAGAAAAAGATCGCTATAGACTCTTCGAAAAGAGTCACTACTCGATCGTAGTCTCGATAACAGGCTGAGTCAGTCCACAGAGAAGAGGCGACGACCCCGACTTCCATCCAAAGTCAAACACACGCTGCAGACGTAGAGAGCCCTGAAGAACCTCTACGCAGGAAGAAAATAGCTTTCAGAAAGAAAGTGACCACTTCCTCAAAACCTATCCATATATCTGCCCTGATAAGTGCTGCTACCGGGGTTATGATGCCTTCACCTACGCCTGCTCCTGAGCCTAGGCATGTGACAGATACACAAGAAGGAGCTACCAGTGCAGAGATGAGGGACAAGGTCGCAGACACAAGAGAAGAGACCGCGGAGGCAAAAGATGAGGCTGCAGAAAGAGAAGCGGCTGTAACTCCGACCCCAATCAATGAGTCGGAATCATCTGTAGAAGTATTGCCATCTCCCACACTTGCAATGGAAGCTGCTCATCTTCCAGCTACACCAAGATCGCGTCACGCTGAAGAAGATCGACTGATGATCGAAGCTCTGGATGGGTGTGACTTCGGCTTCCATGACATAGATCCAGTCGATACAAGTGATGATGAGAAAGCACAAAAAGAGGGAGCAGATGACGAGGAGACATCGGCGGAGGATGTTAATGACCATCTTATTCCGGAAGAGGATGCTGCTGTCCATGCATCCCAAGAGAAGAATGCTGCTAATGAAGTAGCACCGGAGGAAGCTATTGTCATTGATCAAAGAGGTATTGACTGATTTTGATAATCTTCATTTATAGATCAAATGATTGATATTTTAACTTTCATTCATGCAGAAATTCAACCTTCTCCGATTCTTTCTGTATGCACTGACATAGTACAGACATAGGCGATAGCCAGCGACAGCCGTCATCTATCAGGCGGCTCCGAAGCGGGAAGTAGTCAGGCAGTAATGTCTGAAACTACTTTCCGAGGCTCCAGCCTATTTCATTAAATGACAATCTTGTCACTAAAGCTAGTTTTGGTAAGCTTGCCTTCATTTTGATCTTTTTTTCTGATAGTTCTTAGTGACAGCAAACTGATGATGTTTACTTGATTTCACAGAAGAACATCTAGGAAGGACAACTAGCTCTACAATGGCTCTTTTATCAAAAGAGGCTACGGCTGATGTTCAAGAAGCCGAACTTCCGCCTTCACAAGCGTCTGCTGCTGAAGCTTCTGTTGGAATAGCTGCTACACCTAGTGCAGTAGCTACCAATAAATTTGTAGTTGGTTCTTTCACCAATTTTTTTAAGTTCCTTGGGACCTTTAGTAGAAAGGGTAATGGAGAAAGAAAATGTTGGTTTCATCACTGTCAGAAGTCCAACTTCTTATCTGATCGGCAGAATCCGAGATCAAGGTGATGAAGCTCAGGCTGCTGGATGAGCTGGAGGAATCAATCAAGATTTACAAAGATCTTAACCGAGGGGAGGTAGAGCCACCGATGAATGCCGAGTTCGAAAGGATGACTCGAGAAGCTGAGGTCACGAAAGCTGATTTCAAGAAATTTTTAGACACTTTTGCCACAGAATCTTCAGAGTATGATTCTCAGATGGATATAGTAGCGTCTACTGTTGGAGAGAAAGAGAAGAAGGTTGCTGATCTGAAGGCAGAGTTTGTTCGACTTCAAGAAGAGTTGAGAATCGTTCAACTTGCTCTTGAAGAAGAGACTACATAGCATCAAGCCACAGTTCAGCAACTGGACATTCTGACCCATGAGAAGAATGAGTTTATCAAGTTTTATCAAGATGAAATCGTTCGCCGACTAGTGATCTTGCCAACATTTGACACTGGATCTGGAATGGCAGAGGCTAGAAGACGGGTGCTGGATTCTCGTAAAGAACGACTCCAAACCTTGAAGCAGCAAATAGCTAATCTGATGACCCCTCCGACTGAGTGAAAGAAAACCTTTTGTATTTTCTTCTTTGTGAAATGTCTTCTTGTAACGTCTTTTATCTTGATCAATAAAAAGACACTATTTTGTGGATCTATTATTTGTTGCATATCCCGTTAACGATATAAGTAATAGCGATAGAAAATATATTCAGAGGTTCAAGATATGATATATTTCTTGGTTTAGAAAATAATTATATTTATTATATCTGCTCAGAGGAAAGGTGGACATGGCAGAATATAATTTTCTTTTTGAATATTATTATTTTGGTAAACAACTTAATCAGAGGTAATAAGTACGTGACAAGTTGTTGATATGGATGAACGGATGAGTCATCAGAATGTATGAACGAAGTGAATCGTCGGGATGAACGGATGAACCGTCAATTGGATGGCGTGAATAGGTGAATGGGTGAACCGTCGGATGAATAGAATGAACGGATGAACCGTCGGGTGAATGGAATGAACAGATGAACCGTCATAATAAATGGAATGAACGGATGAACCGTCAGATGAGTAGAATGAATGTTGTGAAGAATCCGTCGCTTCGGTTCGCATAATCGACTGTCTCAAGAATCTTTGTCTATAAGTAGAACAGAAATTTTAGATGGAGTGATCAGTTTCAATTGTAACATAAAATGTCGTCTGGAGATGCATCCGAGAAGGCTGAGGTCATCCCGAAGGTCGAAGAAGTCGCTGAAGAACGTCCAGCCGAGCCAACCCAGCCAAAGCAGACGGAGGCGGGCAAAGGTTCGTCTGCACCCAAACCATCACAGGATATCTTGGACTTCCTAATTGAGCCAGGAAAGACTGAAGAAGAGGAGGCTATGAGGATGGCCGCATGCGCATTTCTAGTAAAATCGAGCAAGGATGTCCTTGGCTCTTTTGCCGACTATATTTTTGAAAAGGACGGTAGTGGTCCTTGTCCTGTCTTTAAGAAGGACGATAGTGATTCTTATCCTTGATATCATGTAACATCGTTTATGATAAAATAAAATCAAAATTTATTTATGAACTGTCTTGTCATATTTACAAGAAATCCCTTTTACATTCATACATAGTACTTTTAAAGAAATTTGCCATTGATAGGCATCATCGCCACTCGATCGTCCAACTCTGTGAGTTGATAGGCTCCATTTGAGAAGACTTTACTCACGATATAAGGCCCTTCCCATTTCGCATCGAACTTGCCTTTGCTCATGTGAGTCATAGTCATGGGACGTCTGACTGTTAGAACGAGTTCTCCTTTCTGAAAGGCTCTGATTTTAACTTTGCGATTAACGGTCTTCGAGATACGGGCTTGATATAATTCAATATGTTGTTGAGCCAATAGCCGCTTCTCGTCGAGCGCCTCCAGTTCTTGAAGTCGAAGAAGATCATTGTTCTCCGTAGTAAGTTCATTAGCAATGGCAATTCTCAAGGAAGGAATTTGAAGTTCCAGAGGTAAGACTGCTTCACAACCGTACACCAGAGAGAAGGGTGTACAGCCTGTGGGGTTACGGACCGTAGTACGGTAGGCCCATAGACATTCTCCAAGCTTTTCACTCCAATTCCGTTTGTTAGTAGACACAAACTTCTTAAGGAGTTTGATAATAGTCTTGTTGAAGGCTTCAGCCAAGTCATTAGCAGCCGGTTGTAAGCTGTAGAAGCGACATTGTCAATCCGATGATCGTCACAGAACCTGGTGAACTTTGACTGATGAACTGAGGTCCATTGTCATGAACGATTCGTCGAGGTACACCAAACCTGTAAATAACGTGGTGTTTGACGAAGTTGATGACGCTGCTAGTTTTGACTTCAGCCAAAGGTATAGCTTCGGCCCACTTGGAGAAATAATCAGTTATTGCTAATATAAACCGATGTCCCTTAGAAGAAAGATGATTGATAGGACCTATAATATCCATACCCCAAGCTTCAAAAGGCCAAGAAGCAGCAGTCGGGTGAAGGAATTCTGACGGTTGATGGATGAAATCTGCATGGATTTAACAAGCTCGATATTTCTTTGCATATTCGATGGCATCAGATACCATAGAGGGCCAATAGTAACCCATTCGTCGGATACGATCCTGTAGTTTAGGGCCGGGTTGATGTGCTCCACAGACACCATCATGAGCTTCACGCAATACTTGCTTTGCTTTATCACCAGCAAGACAGCGTAAAAGTAGGCCGTCATAAGTCCGTCGATAGAGAGTCTTGGTGGTTTGATTGTAGTAGAATCGAAGAGATCATCGACGAATACTCGTAGCCTCCTTAGGATCTTCAGGAAGTATGTCATAAACTACGAAGTCGATGAAAAGAGCTCTCCAATCTTCATTGATAACATTGACTTCGACGAAGTTACTGAACTCAATGTTGCGATTATTTTCAATGCAGAACAACTCTCTGTTGGAAACAACAACCACTTGTTGTCTTTTGACGGGAATTGCTAAGACTGCTGCGAGATTAGCTAAAGCATCTGCCTCAGTGTTACAAGCTCGTCGAACATATTCAATAAAGAAAGCCTTGAATGATGTAGCCATGTAAATTGCAGCTTCATGATAGGGCACTAGATCTTGATGGCGAACTTCGTATGTTCCTCTAACCTGATTGACAACCAGTTTAGAATCGCTGTAGACTTCAAGATATTCGACTTCCAACTGTTTTGCTAATTGGAGTCCAATGAGCAAGGTATTGTATTCAGCCACATTGTTAGAGCATGGTTGATCTAAAGAATAAGCTCTTTGGATAGCTAATCCTTCTGGAGAGACTAGTACAATTCCAACTCCTGCAACAATGGTCCCATTTGGTCCGATCCGGGACGCTCCGTCGAAGACGCCAGGTAGGAAATTCTTCAGAGATCATATTTGATTCCAATGTTTCATCTGGAATTTCGTCATAAAGCTTAGATGTCTTCGGAACAAGATGAGCTGCTAAAAAGTCAGCCAGTGCTTGACCTTTAACAGACTTTTGTGGAATATAAACCATGTCGTATTGGGCTAGCAAAATGGCCCATGTAGCCAGTCGAGAATTGAGTGTGCTAGGCTTCTTCATCAATACCCGAAGAGGATTAACTCGAAAAATGACGTGAATAGTTTGGCCAATAATATAATGTCGAGTCTTTTGAACAGCGAACATAAGAGCTAGGCATTCTTTCTCAACCGGACTATAACGGTGTTCAACACCGATCATACTACGACTAAGATAGTAGATGGCTTGTTCATGGCCTTCTTTGTTCTTCTGGGCAAGTAAAGCACCCAATGAATGATCCATAGCACGGACATATATTAAGAATGGTATGCCTGAGATTGGTGGCACTAAGACTGGCGGGTTCATCAGATACCGCTTTATATCATCGAATGCTCGTTGACATTCTTCGGTCCAAATAAAAGGTACACCCTTTTTCATTAACTGAGTAAACGGTCTACAGCGTCCAGACAGATTTGAAATGAACCTCCTGATATACGCAAGTCGACCTTGGAATCCTCGTAGCTTTTTTAAGTTGCGTGGAGGATGCATCTCTTGAATGGCTTTGATCTTCTCGGGATCCACGTGTATACCTTTAGAGGTAATGACGAAGCTGAAAAATTTACCACTAGAGACATCCAAGAATGACTTGGTGGGATTCATTTTTAACTGATGTTGGCGCACTAGATTGAAGATAGTTCTTAAATCTTGAATGTGATCTTCCTTTAGACGACTCTTGACAGTAATATCGTCGACATATCATTCGACAGTTTTGCGCAGATGATCTCGAAAGATGGTACTCATAGCTCGTTGGTAAGTTGCACCAGCGTTCTTGAGACCAAATGGCATCACAGTGTAACAATAAACTCTGCGAGGAGTGCGGAAAGAAGTATATTTTTCATCTTCAGGGTTCATCCGAATCTGATTGTATCCAAAAAATCCATCCATAAAGGATATCCTTTCGAACCCGCAAGTGTTGTCGATCATGACATCTATAATAGGGAGAGGAAATTCATCCTTTGGACAAGCTTCATTAAGATCCTGAAAGTCAATACAAACTCGAACTTTGCCAGTTTTCTTCAAGACTGGGATAATGTTGGCTACCCAATCAGGATGTTGTTCTTCTCGAATAAAGCCACAAGTTATGAGCTTTTTGACCTCATCATCAATTGCGTCCATCATTTCTGGCTTGAATCGCCTTTGCTGCTGTTTGACTGGCTTTGTATTAGGTAAAATATTCAGTTTATGAGTAGCAACTTTAGAATCTAAACCTGGCATGTCTTCATAATTCCAAGCAAAGACATCAATATATTCTCGAATAAGAAGAATTAATTCTTGCCTATCTGCCTCTGGGAGGTTCTTGCTGATGAATATTGGGCGAGGTGACCCGTTTTCTCCTACATCAATGTGAACCAATTGATCTTCGATAGGAGGTTCTCGTTGTTCGAATCGGAGTTCCTATTGGGTATCCATTCGTTGAGCCCAAGGATCTGTTTTAGGATTTTCTTCTATGTCTTCATCATAGCCTTCTGGGAGTTCAGCGGAGACCATGTTAGAAGATGCGATCAATCGATGAACTTGACCGATGCTGGTATCAGAATCCCATGATCTGGAATCAGAAGAGTTAGAGCGTTCCTCATTATCGAATTCGAAGACTTCTGGAGATAAGACCGGAGGTGAAGTATATCCGAGACCTATTTTCGTCCTGCTGTAGTACATCTCTGATTTTTCTTTCGGAACAACCGTACGGATAGGAGTTAGTCTACCCTTGCCATAATTGAGGCCATTCTTGAAGTCATAACCCATCTTTCGGATGATGTCTTTTGATTGTTGACTATAACGACGAAGTTGGAGACGTCCCATATCGTTATTTTTGCTATTATCCATATAGCTGAATTTTTGTTCTGGCCCTTTACTAAAAAGTATTGGACTCTCACCTCTCTTTCAAGAAGGGACAACAAAATAAGAGTTATTTGGATGTTCAAATAATACTTTCGTCTGAAGGGATTGTACGACCCCTATTGTAAATGACTGAAAGCTGTCTAGCATATCCAAATAGCATTTAGTATGATAAATGACATCAGTATACTGGAAAGTAGATGCTTTTTTATTGATTTGTACATCCATATTTACAACAGGACCTTTAGCCTTAGCCGACTTGGTCAGATCGATTACAAGAGGAGGAACAGAAGAGCAAGGAGGTTTAGGCTTGTTGCGACGAAGGTCGATAATAAGTGGCTCAGAAGAGGTGAGCTCCCTTTTATCCTTGTTACGACAGAGGTCGATAACCAGTGGCTCAGAAGAGGTGAGCTCCCTTTTATCCTTGTTACGACGGAGGTCAATAACCAGTAGCTCAGAAGAGGTGAGCTCCCTTTTATCCTTGTTACGACGTAAGTCGATAACCAGTGACTCAGAAGAGGTGAGCTCCCTTTTATCTTGATTATCACCAATTGATTGCTTCTGGGCTGGCAGATGAATGGCCAGTGGTTTGGAGGATTGAGGATGAGACACACGCCCTTTGACAGGTATGATGAGAGTATCGTTGAGCACTGCTTCTTATTCTTCCTTACCGTTCATGGCTAATACTACCTTCATAAACTCTTCTTTGTACATGCGAGCGTTATTGCAATATGCTTCAACGCCTTTAAACGGGTAGAGATCTACAACTTCTTTTTGGACTTCTCTTTTGTCATCAACATATTTGAAGTATTGATGGAGAGTAGAAGGAACAATGTTGTGTTCATGAAGGAATGGTCTCCCTAGAAGAGTATTGTAGGAACAACCATGGTTGTCTATAATGTAGAAGGTCACCTTCGTGCGAAGATTGCCAATTTGGAGCTTTAAGCGTATCTTGCCTAAAGGTTCACTTCTTCCCTGGTTGAATCCCAGGATGGTGGTGATAGTGCCGGAGAGGCTATGTACTGGAATCTTCAGTGCATCCAACAACGTCTTAGGCATGATGCTGAGTGCTGACCCTGGATCTATCAGAATACGATCGACCTTCATGGTGTCGACATATCCTGTAAAGTAGAGAAGACGGTCATGTCGATTGTCTTCCATCAACATGTCATCCTGTGTGAAGGTGATGTTTGGAATTAATTCCAGCACACTGTGACAGTGGAGACAAGAGACAGGTTCTGACTCAGGTTTCTTGAGAAGAGTTAGGCAAGTGTCTGCCTGCATCAAAGCCTCACTCAGTATTTCTCGAGTCTCTTTAGAGAGGCGTAAGAGCTCGAAGATGGATAGCATGGCTGGTGTGTTGGCTAATTGAGCCAATATGTCAAGGTTATATGGCTTTTCAAGTCCAGAGGGGGAAGACTTCTTCAAAACTTTGTCGAAGCGGACTTGTTGTTTGCCTTTGTCGGCTGCTGTCGGTTTAGAAAGAGTTGGTTCCACAATCGGTAATGATGTATAGGGGATGCCCTCTGTAGAGACAGACTGTACTGGAACAGCCTCGGAAGACGAAACAGGATCCTCCTGAGTTTCGGAATGCTCCCGTAGATAGGTTTTCCCTGACCTGGTGCCCAATAGGATCTCTTCTTCAACTATGGGGTCAAAAGACACCATATTGCAGCTCTTTGTCTTGCCATTAGAGCGTTCTTTTTGCTTGGAGGAAGAAGGAACTTCGAAATCTGAAACAAGATCAGGATGAATCCACATAATCTCGCCATTATCAAGGGATAAGGGGACAAGACCTTCACTTCATGGAGGAGAAAGATTTTCAATCTCCAGAGTGGCCATGGGAATGGGGATGATGCCGCTCTACACCACTTGTGGCAGGAAGTCACCAAACTGTACAGAAATCATATTGGCTGTAACAGTCTTTTCATCCTGTTGGAGAGTGATAACACCGGCGTTGACCAACTCTTGAATCTTGCCTTTGAGAACATAGCATGCTCGAGTAGGATGCCCTATGAATCTGTGATAAACACAATACTTAGGGTGGTCAGTCTTACCGACTTCATCAGGCTTCTTCGGGTCATGGAGTTGCAATTTATTGCTTTTAAGCAAACAGTCGAAGATGCTCGCGGTATCATTTTCATCAAAGGAATACTCTACTTTTGGGCGAGGTTCCTTTGGTGGAGGTGCAGAAGGAGTAGAGGTAGACGTAGGTTGTGCCACGTTAACGGCTAAAGATTCTTTGCTCTTGAGGTTGATGTTCAAGGTTTCTTTGCCCTTACGGTTATTTTGGCGATTACCGCTACCAGATGGAGAAGACTTATCTCGATCAGGGTTAGACATATGTACCCCCAACTGTTTGAACTTCTCAGCGCTAACTTCGGCTGCTTTAGCATTGACGATGAATGACGGCCAATCCTGGAACTGTGTTGACCCCGTCCACATGCTGATGATAGGCAATAAGTTTAACTTACAAGTGTCTATCGTTACAACAGATGGGGTTCCGGGAGGCATTTTGAGTGCTTCTCGGCGGAATCGTTTAATGAAACTCTCAGTAGTTTTATTATGTCTCTGTTTGATCTTGTTGAGGGCGGATATAGTCATATCGTTGATACCCTCATAGAATCATTCCAGGAACATATGTTTGAGCCCGACAAATGAAGTGATAGAGCCGTCAGGCAGGCTGCAGTACCAATCATATGCTGTGCCGGCTAAGCAACCAACGAAGACTCTGGTAATAAGAGCATCGCTTGGCTGGAGCTGGACAGTCATTACCTCAAAATGGTTAATGAACTGACTCGGAGAGGTGCTGCCGTCAAACAGCATGTTCGTAGGAATTTTTTGAGGGAATGGAACTTCCTTCCACTCTACTGGATAAGGTTGTTTGATCCCCAGCCTCTGTCGACCATCTTTCTCTTTAAAGGCCTCGAACTGATTACGTAGTAGTTTTATAGCCTCATTGGCATCTCCTGAGGACGGAGAAGTAATAGGCTGGCTTACTGGATTAGAAGGAGGAACAACATGGTAAGCACTACCCCAGCTCCTGAATGACTGGTGTAACTTGAATAGGCATTGAAGCTACTGGAGGAGATGGTACCCCCAGACCTGTATTGACAGGCACCGATGATGCTATAATCTCGGGATTGACAGCAGGTGCAGTCGGTGATACTGTATGTTGAGTTATGATAACAGTATACATACTTGTGATCATTTCAGCCATGGTCTTCAACTTATCTTCCAGTACGGCAATTCGTTGCTTTTGACTTGCCGAACTAGAAGTGTCTGGATCTTCAGTAACAACATAGGCTAACACTTCTCTGGGTACAGTAGAAGACACTGTCTGCTCAGAGCTTTCGCTATATGCGTCATAATCAGAGAAAGAATCATCCCCTGAATGAGAAATGGAGAAGTGACCAGAGGGATCTTGGAGAAGATCCCTATGACCGACTGTATCTCGACTTTGGGATCGGGTGTGTCGGAATACTCCTTCAGAGGATTCATGGAGTAAATCCAGATATCGTTGACTGGGCTTACGGGGTTTGCCGTGCTTTGAACACTTCCTACCCCCAGTGTCTCGGGAAGCCATATTTACAGAGGCATAGAGCACCTTGTCTTCGTCTTCTGACATTGGTTGAGAAGTTAAACGATCGAAGACAAATCGTTTTGTCGTCTGGCAACATTACACTTAATAACCACCTTATGATTACAATGGTGTTCCAATGGTTGGATTAAAGGTTTTGAGGTGTTGTTCCGCTTCTGCTTGAGGTGTTCTCGAAGATCTTTGACGACATTCGGAACATGATTCCGATTCTTCAGATGCTTTGTCCCATGAGTATACAGAGAAGTACTCAACTCGTTGGCATAGGTATCAAGATTTTTCCTCCTGGAAGTTTGTTTTTGAAGCAAGTTTGCCTTCGGCATTGGTTGCTTGCGTTTATTTAGATAAGTTCGTAAATCGGCAAATTTACCCCCAGGGACTTCTGTCTGAGATACTAGCAATCTCCCCTGCTTTGAGCGGGATATCCGAAGAGTTGGGAGATCTTGGAAGTGTGCTACTGGAGTAGGCAAAATGTCTCTCTGATCAATATTCTTCTTTTTTGCAGGGAAAGAAGAACTCTTGTTTGAGAGAGTTTTTGTATTGTTTGGTGCCGAGGCACGTTCAGATGGATCTTCTGAGGTAAAAACCGGAGAAGACTGAAAAAAAAACCAAAGGGCCTTTTCCTTTATTTTGTGAAGAAGGGTTGGCTAAAGAGCGTTTTCTTCTGTTGTTTTCCAAATTTTGGACTTCGAAAGATTGAGAAAAGACCAAAGGGCCTTTCCGTTTGTGCTGAGACGGAGGAAGAATAGTCAAAAGACTACCCCCTGTGGGTTGTGCAGGAACAGAAGAGGCAATAACTTGCCTTCTGGAGATGATGACAGAGGGCTCCTTGGCCATAGAACAAGCAGAAGGTTCAACCTGGGTTCTTGAAGAAGCAGCAAGTGAAGGCTTGGCTACAGAGGGCTTAAGTTGCGCTCTGGCTGAAAAAGTAGTAGATTGCACAAGAGGAAAAGAGGTCGTCAACTGCGCCAGAGGGAGAGGGGTCTTGGGCTTTGCCATAGCAGCATAAGTTGTAGATTGCGCTGTGGCAAGAGGAGCAGTATGCCGCGCATGGGCTGTAGGAGCTCTGGATTACGCTTTAGCAGAGAGGGTGATAGATTACGCAGGAGCAGAAGTGGATACTGGCCTCCTGTTAGACGAAACAACAGGTTGCGCAGAGGACTTCGGGGTCCACACTGAATGGACCTTGCTCTTGGCAGAGGCCACAGTGCAACGAGTAGCCCCAGAGTTGATCATCGCTTCGTAGGCAGTCTGGTTGACCTTCACAACCAGCTTCTTCTGCGTCTTTCCGATAGACGTAGCATCACAGTGAGTTGTCACTTCCTCGTCGGAGGAGAAAGTCGTCCCCAGCAGAGTCGTCATTTTGTTTGCAAAAACAAAAGTCTTTTTATTTCACAAACTTTAAAGAATAGTACAAGAGTACAATGAATTCTGGGAAAGTACAACTATAGCAATCCGATCTGAAGACGATCGCTTTATCCCTTGGACGATGTAAACTTTGAAGACGATAGCCTCTGAAGAATGCAGCAGCACTTGGACAAGAACTCATGATCTCTGATGATCTTGAATAATGATCCTCCATAATGAAGAACTTGAAACTCTATTTATAGAGTTCTAGAAATAACTATTTTATAGTTATTCTGGATTGCGCACAATGAACTGCGCTGGAGACAGACTCCGCAGACTGCAAACTGCGCTGGCCATTGGGCAGTTGCTCGATCGTAGGCTAACCGTATTCAGACGCGTGGCATTGTTTGATTGAAATACGCTTGGTCGTGTATAGGCGGTTGCCACATGGCGAGCAATTGATGGCATGTAAGCCACATAATAAATGTCAGTTATCTTCAACAAATTTGATGGATCGTGCCACTTGAATAGTGCTAGCTTCAGACTGTGCTTCCTTCTAGTCATTGGATAGCGCTAGGATTCGGACTTGGTCAAACTGTGCTGAGGTTGGACTGGCAGACTGCGCTCATGTTGGACTGGCAGACTGTGCTGGACCGTACAGCTGTTCTCGAGCGCCGTGCTGCACAAAAAACGAACAAACTCTTCACTTTTTGGGCTGTCAGGCTGTCAGAAGATTTGATCTTCTTGTCAGGTAATGATGGCATTACCACGTCAGCATAGCACGCTCGGGCGTAAGCGCCGTTCAGCCTCGTGTATTTGATTTGTAGCACAGTCTGTCTCCAGCATAGTTCATTGAAGGGTGCGCAAATTAGACTTCTCTGCCTATTTGATGGATGCAACTTGATTTTAGGACTTACACCTTCTATCACCCTACTATCCCCATGGGTAGTACGCAGTTGACGGAGACGTTCCAAGAGTTCCTTGACACCCAGAGGAGCAGGCCGTTCTTTTTCAAGCCAGACTTGTAGATACGTTTTTCGAGCCAGAAAGGACTTCTGATTTCCAGACTCTCGAATCTTTGGACTTTTTTGACATCGAGCGCATACCTTGCATCGAGAAGCAGATCGAGAAACTGGAACCGCTACTGAAGATCATCCAAGTCATGGAGGATCCGACTCCTCTGAAGATTGAAGTTACCAACTGGGAGATCCAGCTCGTAGCACCTACAACAAGATGGGAAGCTGAAGCCCAGGAGAGACATAAAGACTTATGACGAAGACAACCACCACCCTGGACCCACAAAGTATTGCAACACTCAGACAGCGCTTATTCAGTCACATCATCAGCTGCATCATCAGAGGCAGATTCAAGCCACATTCGTTGTGTGTTCTACAAAAGGATGGGACATCATGATTGACGAGTGCCGCAAGAGGCTCAGACTCTGTTTATACTACGGAACTTTTGCCCACCGAATGGAAGATTGCCAGCAAGTCGCGGATTACAATGGCCGAAGAGCAGCAGGATCTCAGCAGCCAGCACGCCCGCAGCCATATATTCCTGCCAGAGCCCCTGCACTTCAGCCCCAGCAGAAGATTCAGATTCAGATTCAGCCGACGATCATTTGTATTTTCTGTCGTCGCCAGGACACCACTACGGCGAGTGTCACAAGAGACCGAGGCTATGCTTGTTCTACGGATTGCTTGCCCATCAAGTCAAGGATTTTCTAAAGGTCGTTGATCGTACTGTCAAGGAAGAGCACAAGGGCACTAGTACCACAGAAGAAGGATCCGCCTCTCCAGATTCATCAACAGCATGGAGCAATGCCGCAAGGACCAGCCTATGTCAGAACAGCTGAAGAAATTAAAGTGATTCCAGTTCCGGAGGAATACTGAAGACAGATTGAAGATAGAAGACTATTTTGCATAGTTGGAGAAAACCATGTATCTTGATTCGCAATCCAGTCTTTTCTTAAATTTCTCTTAAGCACCCAGATCATTTCTTGAAACTTCTTGTTTTCTATTTTGAACCTTTGGTTGATGTTCGAAACTTATTCCGAGATATTGTTTCTCATTCGGCAAACTTGTTTCAGATCCATAATTCGATAAATGTTGGAGTCCATTATTCGATACCCTGTTTCATATTCATTATTTATGGCTTTGTTTTTTTTGGCTTCCATTTGAAATTTTCCTATTCGAACTATGTGTTAATCGAGATTTTATTCCTATCTAAAATTTTATTTTAAAACTTGTCCCCAATCAAATATTGTTTGAATCTTTACTCCTATCTTGACACTTGCTTGAGATTCAGTCCCTATTCGAGACATCGTTTGAAGATTTTGTTTTCTGTTTTGAGACTTTAATTAGTTTCCTATATAAATTCTATTTCCTATTCATGACTTATTTTCTGTTCGAGATTGATCTCTATTCGCGATTTTGTTTCGACCTTATTTAAGAATTTGCTTGTTCCATATTCATGATTCAGAACCTTGTACCCTATTCATTGATTGATATTCCTCCATTCACTCTTCGTAAACTTGTTTCTTATTCGAAATTTATATTCAAGATTTTTGTGACTTTGTTGATGTCTGATTTTCTATCCAAGATTTGTTCCTGTTGAAATTCCTTTTTCATTCGAGGTATTGTTCGAGACTTCGTTGTTGTTCGAGAATTTGTTATATATTGATTCATGTACAAGATTTTTGGTCCTTATTTTGAAACTTTGTCTCCTATCTGATACTTTGTTTCTATCCATCCTTTGAGACTCTGATATCCCTTCAGGATAACGTCCCATATACGGGATCTTGTTACCATCCCGATTTTATTTGATATTTTGGTTACTATTTGAAGCTTCGTTTCCTGTTCGAGATTTAAAATCTCCTTGTTTGTCCCTTTTAGTACCCGCTACCCATTGTTGGATCTTTTGTTGCTTCTTAGTACCTAGTGAAACTTCTTATTTTGTAAAGGACATATGACATCATTTTCTATCATGATTTAGAACTCATATTGGATTACTATGAACCCTTTGGAAATTCCATGGACAAGGTTGAAAGAATATTCGACTATCTATTATGACGTGGCAGTTGTGCGCTGCAGCCATTATCTGGATTATGGAGACTGCGGATTCACTGCAGCCAGCTGTGCACTGGCGAGGCATGAACTCCAAGTTGAAGTGATTTCAGACATTCATAGGTTTTCGGGTATTATTGAGACTTTGTCCTAAACCCTTCATATTTGGATCTCTTGAGTTGCTTCGTCAATAATTGTTTGAAAATGGATAAAGTTGATATGTTATTCGGTAACAATCGTTATTTAAGTCATGAAACCGAAAGTTCACTGCAGCCAGACTTACACTGGCGAGGCAGGGATTCTAAGTAAAGTGACTTCAAATATCTATATATTCTCGGATACCATAGAGACTATATTCCCTTTTTATATGATTATTAATTTTTTTTCGAGAATCACAAATCCTTGTACTTTCACTTTGATTTGACACTAACATCTTCCTGGAAGACTCTATACACCCTCTTGATCAATCTTGGCAAATTACCCTTGCATCTTATGGATAAATTATTTGATTTTCTCAATAAATCGTACTTATACTTCGATCGTGTTTTGTTTAAACTTCGATTTTGATCATGTCTATCTGACCGTGACTTTTCCATCTTGTTCTAGTCCACTTGTGCTAAACTCTTGATTTTGATCGTACTTAACAGATTGTGCCTTCATGGTTTTATGCCTCTAAGTCGTAATTAAAACTTTATTTCATCTCGTGCTTATTGGATTTTTGATCATTTTAGATCATGACATTTCAATTTCCTGTCTGAAATTTTGTGCTTGGTCTTAACTTATTTCATTTCACATTATGCTTGACAAATTTTATCATTATCAATCGTGCCCTTGTATCCATTAATTTTGTTAGGATATTCAAATCTTCATACCGGTCATTGACCCTATTAACACTCATGCCTAATTAATTTTAAAACCTGGTGTCAATTTCTATATCGTGTTGTTCCTTTGAATTTCGAGGACAAAATTTTCTAGGGGGAGATTTGTAACCCTGCTTTCCCAATTTTAGGAAATTTTAAATTATTATGATATTTAAAGAATAGGTTATATTCAAGTTTTTGTTTTTCCTAATTTAAATTTCATGACTAGTATTTTAAGAAGTTATATCAATTGGTTTGGTTATTTTAATTAACTAACTATTTGGGATAATAATTAATTTAGAGTGTTCTTCAAGTTTCCAATCACTTGTAACCACCATAACAACTTTCTAACCAACTTTTGGGGAGAATGTGTAATTAATCAATTTTCATGGGGGGTTCTTTGCAGTTTTCCCTTTTCCCCATTTCTTATATATTTCAGAAAGGGAGAGAGAGTGGAGCTCTGCTCATTATTTTTCTTCAGCTAAAATTCCCAAAGGCCGAGCTCTCTTTCACTTCCCTTCCTTCTCCCAAATCCATCCCCAAACCCTAACCCCAACTTCGTGGAGCCGTCCATGGCGGTGGTGGTCGCCCCCGCGGTATATGGCAGCGATTGATGAGCTTCCTCGCCAACGACGTTCGTTTCCACGACAACGACGACCACGACGAGGAGATACCACTCCGCGACGCAGCGGCGATTCTCTTCCGATCCAGGAGTCGATACGGGGTGAGTTCATTTTGATCTCTCAATTTCTCGAATTGTCTAGTTTCGATTGATCCGTTCGTTTGATTTCATTTCTTAGATCGGTCGAATTTGCTTCGAATCGATCGAATCGATTGGGAGATTCCATCTCGATCAAGAACCGCTCCAGATCTGGTGAGAATTCTTTTTTTTTTTCCAATTTCTTTCATGTATGTGCATAGATCCTTCCATATTCTAAATTCTTAATCGATGGGTTCAAGTTTTGTTGTGGGTTGAATTTGAAATTAAGTTTGAATCTGGTTCTAATCTAGCCGACAATTGGAGAACGATGAGTTCGTTGATCTGAGACCTTCATTTCTTGACATCTTGGTTTATTGGTATTCGAAGGATAATGACAGTTCTTTTAAATGAACTTTTCTCTTCTTGTGCACGATATGTGTTTGTTGGAATGCTGCAGTGAGCTCTTTGGATTCAGAATCGTGTGTCCGATCCTGGAGACGTGTCCTCGTTCGGTCTGATCTTTCCTTCAGGTAATTCCTTGTCTTTTAATGATTCTATAGTAATTTTGCCATGGGTTGTTGATGTGTATAGTTGTGTCAGGCTGTGACCGTGTCAGTTGACCTGTGTTCAGGATGTGTGCGTGTTCCTGTACTGCTCGTGTTCAGTATTGAGTGTGTCCGGAGTGGTGTTGTGTCCAGCGGGTTCGTGTCCGTTTGTGGGACGTCGAGTACAAAAATGATCAAAAAATATCAGTTGGCGGGCTTTGGGAGAATTTAATTTGATTTTACATTTTTTATGTAATTCCTGTATAATTTTCCTTATGGATTTTGATGGGATTCAATTTATATGTGTGTTCTCTGCTCTTCTTTTTATTTGGAGTGCTGTTGTAAAGTTGGAGTACTAGCCGTTAATTTCAAATATTTCGGGCTAAGCTTAAGTAATACGTTCTTGCTGAGTCTTGTGTATGTGTTCAGCTGGTGGGCTTTGGTTATACTAGTGATGGTACTGGATACTAGAGCTGGGTATGGCCATAGACATTAATGTGGGTTTGTAGTAAGTTTGGGTTGGAATGACTCTAGGTTCGATTTTTATAAAGTGGATTTTTTCAGTTGTTTATAGTGTTAGTTGCTAATGGGTTGTTTGGGTTATGACACTACCAAAATGCAGGCAATTAGCGACGGCTATTTAGCGACGGATTTTTTCCGTCGTAATTAGCAACGGACTTTTGACAAATCACCGACGGATTACCGACGAGAAGTTGATAAATGTTTATTTTTATTTTAAGGGCGAAAAAAGGTCGCCAGTCCGTCGCTACGGCGTCGGAGAAATAGCGACGGATTTACATTCGTCGCTATGCAGTCGAATATTTGGCGAAAAATGTTGGGAGAAGTGGCGGGACAAATTTACGACTACGTAGCGACGGATATTCCGTCGGCAGTTATCTAGTATAGCGTCGGCTTAGCGACGGATATTATCCGTCGCTAGTCCGTCGCGACCCTGACTTAAATTGAAACGACGGAGAGAATTTTTCATTCCCCCCAAATTTCACTCTCTCCTCTCTCTCTCTCTCCCGCGGCTCTCTCTCTCTCTCCCAAAGGCGATCGGCGTTCTCTCCGGCTGTAACTCCCTGAATCATTTTTTTGTAAATTGGAGATTTTTCTTATTTTTTTGAATTTAATATTGTTTTCTTATAAATAAAATAATAATGAAAATTTCGATTGAATAATTGATTAATATAAATTTGACTGTAAATGAATTTTCTTTATTAAATTTATTATGTAGCGATTAATCTTAATTATTCTTTAGTAATTTTCAAATATTTAAGTTATATATAATTCTTAGTAATTAAGCATGATTCTATAGTTTCTTACTAAATCTTTTATTAGAATATTCTTAATTAATTTACCAGTATTAGAATTGTTAACTTGATTCTCTAATTAATTTCATAGTTAATTATTAGTCAATTTTTGGAATAACTGTTTTTATCTTGGAATCAGTTGGCGGTTAGGAATATGTTATTTCATTAAATAATTATTGTAGTTAGTTAGTAACTAATTTTGAAATTGTGGAATCTGTTTTGAAATCTATTTTAAATCTGTTTTGAATATATTGAATTAAAAAAAACTATTTGATTTTGAATTGTGAAATCCCTTTGAAAACTGTTTTGAATTTTTGATTTTAAAATCTGTTAGAATTTGAAAATATGTTGGAAAACCATTTTTGATTTGAAATTCTGTTTAAATATTCAAATTTGAAAATATGTTACATGTGTTTCCAAAAGACCCTCAGATCTGCATTTAATTACCAATCTGCCACTATAGAAATTTGCCTCAGATCTATCACTAATTACTACATTGCCACTGTCCCTACTGGACACACACACACACACATACATTATTTTACTATAAATAATATTATATTATTACACAGTTCCCAACATTCTGAAATACTCTCTCTACATTCTCTCTCTACTCTCTCTCTACTTTCTCTCTCTCCTCTCTGGACTCTCAGACTGAGCACAGCCGTGCGTCGCCGGAGTCAGACCACCGCCCGAGCTTCCTCGTCGACCACGAGATCAATGCCCCGACGTTTGAGCTTCCCTCGAAGGATGTGCTGTCTTCTCAAAATCTGAGCTGCCACCTCGACTGTCGTGCCACCATTGAGCCTTGAAGACTGTGCCATTCTCGAAGATCATGCGCGCCCCTTCGAGTCTCGTGCCGACTCTTCGGTTCCTGCGTCAACGCCCAAGCCTCGAGGAGGCACCTCCTCGCGTGCCGAGCCACCGGGCGCCACCATCTGGAGAGATCCGCTACCGATCAGTGTCTCGTCTACCGCCGATCGGACGCACCGTCGGAGATCGAAGCTGCACCGCCGTCCCCTTCAGATCCGGTCCGGATCTGAGGTTCTCGAGCTCCGTCGAGAAGCTGTGGCCGACCGGATCTCGAAGCAGTCGCCGGATCCAGCCGCCACGATGCGCCAGCAGCCGCCTGGAGCCGAGGATCGACATCCCCACCGGCCTGAGTAAGCCCCGCCTCGATCTTCTTGATCTCCCTTCTTTTTGCGTTCTTCTTGTCTGGTTAGGGTTTCGTGGTCTGGAGGAGAAGGGGATGATAGCTAGGGTTTCGGTTGGAAGTTGTAGAGGAAGGAGACTAGGAAATTAGGGTTGGGACTAAGGTTTTGTGTAGCGGCCATGGAAGAATTTCCTATGATTAGGGTTCGACTGAACTAATAGTTAGGAAGAAGAATAAGAGTAGTGAAGATGAGAGAGAGAATAAACGAATGGGGAGCGGGTGGTTTCTGTCGGTTGAGTGTGAAAAATTAGGTGAGGAGAGAGAAGAGTAAGGTTAATGTGGGGTTTTGATGTAATTGTAGGCCGGGTCAGCCACAGCATGGGTGGGGAATTTTGTATTGGCTGAGAAGTAGAAGTGGTGTAGAGGAAACCACTTGCTGGTTTTGACTCTTCAACATTGGAAGAGCCAACTTTGAACAGTGGCTTTTCGAATAGAAGCCAGTACATGTGCCTCTTTTCGGGGAGTTGGCCAGTTGTTGCTTTTCAAATATTTGAAGTGCATTGGGACACCTACTGTATAGAGAAGGGATTGAATTATATTAGTACTAGAGTTAAGAAGTTGGGCTGGTATTTAGTTTGATTAACCAGTATTTTCGGGCCAGTGGAAAGAGTGTGGGTTGAAGTTGATTTTATTTTTGTTAATGAATTGTGGCCTGCTAGCCTATGGGAGAATTTAAATAGGAATGAAATGTTAGGTTATGTAGTTGGGCTGGTATACTGGATTTGTCTAGCGGGCTTGGACTAGATTTTGGGTTAGTAAATTTCTATTACTGATCCTTGTTATTTTTTAAATAAAAGTTAGTTTGGCCAAATAGGTATAAAATTCTTATCTAGTATATATATATAGATATTTTGGTTAAAAATATATACTGCTAGCATATATGTGATAATTAGTTAAAATTGTTTTTCCATAAAAATGCTAATATTAATTGTTATATATTATTTGATAAATATTTAGATAAAAAATCCTATTATCTTTATCTTGTAAATAGTTTTGCTAGTAAGATGTTTATAGTAATATTTAATTCTAAGAATGAATGATTAAGGAATGTTTTTAAACTCTAGTTACCTTCTAGAAGGTAATATATTATTTTAAAAGTGTAAGGCTAACTAATAGGTATATCTATCTAAACTTATTTTGGTTAAACTAGATTATATGTATACAGTATTTGTTTAAACTCTTTCCTTAAATTATATATTAAATGTAGTTATTTAGTTAAAGCATGTATATAGTTAGCTAGTTACACCTATAATTGGACTAAGTAATTATTTTGGTTTATATATATATATATATATATATATATATATATATATATATATATATATATATATATATATATATATATATATTTCTGAAAATATTGTTAACTAATTTTGACTATATTAGAAATAGACAGTTATTTAATTGGCAGTAGTTAGTTAATATTTTATATTTCCAACCCTAACAAATTGTACAAACTACAAGGTGATTCATTCACATCCATGCAATACTACTTCCGTGCTTCCAAGGCGAGGCAAGTACACCGACTCGACTTGTACTTTTTATTTCTGTCTTACATTCATGTGCCATATTCTCATATCGGACACGAGATACACACGATTGTCTTGTACCTTGTTCATTGCTTGTGAGTCATTGTTTATTGTGGGGATTGGGAGAAATATTAGCTTTTGTGTGACCACACCCAAACATAGGTATTGTGGATAGTCTAATCGTACACTTTACCTACGATGAAGTCAGATCTTGTAGAATTGATTGACTCATTGATTGATTGTGCTCCTTAGTCGGTCACACATTAGTTTAATATTTCAAATTGTCACACTTGCATATTGATTATCGTGTTCATTGTCTTGTACATTGATATCCGTGTTCATTGTCTTGCATATTGATTGTCGCGTCTATTGCCTGCAGTTTTAAAATTGATTTATGGTACCGTAGTTTCATTTTCATTTTTGGTATTCTGGTTTCACCTTGTATTCTGTACTATAGATTATATTGTATATTATTTTTGTCGGGGTTGTACTTTGCTCTTTTCCTGACAAGATACGTTGCAGGTGAGCGTAAGGCCACATGGAGCATGATGTGATTGCATTGGATATTGCAACTTTATTTTATTTATTTTTCTGGAGATTGTATTTTGGATATTCATTATTGTATATTATTTTATTTGACCGGATTTGTCTCCGGATGACTTTGTACTAAAATGACTTGATGGATTTTGGTGATCATTCTGGAAACGTTATAAAAGCTGTGGATGTTTACATTACATTGTGACTTAGAGTTTTTTTTAGTATTGTACAGCTTACTTTGTCGTGTCTATCGACGAAGGTTGGGCGTGTCCGACTCGTGTCCGATTATTCGGGAGCGGGTCGTGACATGTTTTTAGTGGTGGCCCATGCAGGTCTATCCTAATGACACTTAGGCAATAAAGTGTTATTGGAGGACCAGTGAAGCTAAGGAAAACTCATCACAGTATAGAAACTGCGAAAAAATGGTTATGGTTATTGATATTTTTGAAATTTGATTTACTTATGATTTTTAGGTTTAGTTTATGATTTTCTAAGACATAGCAATCAACAGTTTATTTTTCTGTTACAGGATGGTCGCCACGACGAACGCGGGGACCAGCGAGCAGCCTGCACCCAATGCACAAGAGCAGCTTCCACCACCTCCATCTCAGCCACTTCCTCCGACGATGACGTTCGACGGTACGCAGATGATGGCAATATTTCAGCAGTTCATGGAGGCACAGAACCATCAGGCCACGTAGTTCCGAGCAACGATCATGGACGTGCTCCGAGTTAGGGAGCCAGTTCCACCAGCTCCGCCAGTACCACCGGCACCACCAGTACCAGCAGCGCCGAGGCCAGGGACTGCCAAAGACTATCAAAACCTCTGCCCGATCGATTTTTGGGGTCATGAGGGGATAGTCTACGCAGATGAGTGGCTAGAAAATGCTGAGCGAACATTGAAGATGGCAAGGGATGATTTGACGGTCGAAGTTGCGAGCATGCAAATTTTCGACATTGCTAGAGCTTGGTATAGGGAGGAGCCTCAGTTGGCAGAACCCCAAGTTCTATGAAAGGATTTTAAACTGCTGTTCCAGGAGAAGTTCTTTTCGGATGTGGAGCGGGATGAGCTTCGGATGCAGTTTGATGCATTGCAGCAGGGGAGTATGACTGTGGCACAGTATACATCGGAGTTCATCCGACTCAACAGGTTCGCATAGAACCCAGTTAGCACACCGCAGGAGAGGGCTTGAAAGTTCAAGAAGGGCCTCACCAGGGAGTTGCGACATGCAGTGGCTATTAGTCAGGCTACTACTTATGCGAGCATCCTTAAAGTTGCTCAGGGAGTGGAGAAGGAGATGGATCCGAAGCTTAAGCGGGACCAAGACATTAGCGCCAGCAGTTCCCAGGGTCCATCGAAGCGGACCGACACTCAGCAGCGGCCAGCACATCAACATCATATTTGAGCTCTGACATCACCGAGGCAGCAGAGAGAGATTCAGACTCCGATATATTTTTCTTGCGCATATTGTAAGAGGTCGGGACACCATATCGAGGAATGCTGCAAGAAGTTAGGGCAGTGCTTGGTTTGTGGATCTGCCACTCACCAAGTGAGAGATTGCCCTGCAGCTTTCACTCGTCAGGGACCAGCACCAGAGCAACAGCAGGAGGACCCAGTCTTTGAGGATCAGTAGTAGCCGCAGGAGCGCAGTCGGATGGACCGTTATCTTCTTTACTTGCTTGTAGTAGCTAGATTTCTTTTGTATTGCCTATTTTGAGGCTTGTCTCTGAGTTTTCTTGCATTTACTATTTTCATATTGTCTAGTGACTACTTGTTAGTCCTTGTTACATTTGTTATCCAAATAAAAATCTTTCTACTCAATTGTTTCTTAAAAACTTTTTTTACTTGATTTTGTGCACCTTTACAAAACTTTTGAAATTTCGAGGACAAAATTTTTATAAGGGGGTAGATTTGTAACTCCCTGAATCATTTTTTTGTAAATTGGAGATTTTTCTTATTTTCTTTGAATTTAATATTGTTTTCTTATAAGTAAAATAATAATGATAATTTTGATTGAATAATTGATTAATATAAATTTGACTGTTATTGAATTTTTTTTATTAAATTTATTATGTAGCAATTAATCTTAATTGTTCTTTAGTAATTTTCAAATATTTAAGTTATATATAATTCTTAGTAATTAAGCATGATTCTATAGTTTCTTACTAAATCTTTTATTAGAATATTCTTAATTAATTTACCAGTATTAGAATTGTTAACTTGATTCTCTAATTAATTTCATAGTTAATTATTAGTCAATTTTTGGAATAACTATTTTTATCTTGGAATCAGTTGGCGGTTAGAAATATGTTATTTCATTAAATAATTATTGTAGTTAGTTAGTAACTAATTATGAAATTATGGAATCTGTTTTGAAATCTGTTTTAAATCTGTTTTGAATATATTGAATTTGAAAAAAAACTATTTGATTTTCAATTATAAAATCCCTTTGAAAACTGTTTTGAATTTTTTATTTAAAAATCTGGTAGAATTTGAAAATCTGTTGGAAAACCATTTTTGATTTGAAATTCTGTTTAAATATTCAAATTTGAAAATCTGTTACATGTGTTTCCAAAAGACCCTCAGATCTGCATTTAATTACCATTCTGTCACTATAGAAATTAGCCTCAGATCTATTACTAATTACTACATTACCACTGTCCCTACTGGACACACACACACACATTATTTTACTATAAATAATATTATATTATTACATATTTCCCAATATTCTGACATACTCTCTCTCTCTACAGTCACTCTCTCCCTATATTCTATCTCTACTCTCTCTCTACTTTCTCTCTCTCTCCTCTCTGGACTCTCAGGCTGAGCACAGCCGTGCATCGTCGGAGTCAGACCACTGCCCGAGCTTCCTCGCCGACCACGGGATCAACGTCCCGACGTTTGAGCTTCCCTCGAAGGATGTGCTGCCTTCTCGAAATCTAAGCCGCCACCTCGACTGTCGTGCCACCATTGAGCCTTGAAGACCTCGCCATTCTCGAAGATCGCACATGCCCCTTCGAGTCTCGTGCCGACTCTTCGATTCCTGCGTCAACGCCCAAGCCTCGAGGAGCCACCTCCTCGCGCGCCGAGCCACCGGGCGCCACCATCTGGAGAGATCCGCCACCGATCAGAGTCTCGTCGACCGTCGATCGGACGCACCACCGGAGATCGAAGCCGCGCCGTCGTCACCTTCAGATCCGGTCCGGATCTGAGGTTCTCGAGCCCCGCTGAGAAGCTGTGGCCGACCGGATCTCGAAGCAGTCGTCGGATCCCGCCGTCACGACGCGCCAACAGCAGCCTGGAGCCGAGGATCGACATCCCCACCGGCCTGAGTAAGCCCCACCTCGATCTTCTTGATCTCCCTTCTTTTTGCGTTCTTCTTGTCTGGCTAGGGTTTCGTGGTATGGAGGAGGAGGAGATGATAGCTAGGGTTTCGGTTGGAAGTTCTAGAGGAAGGAGACTAGGAAATTAGGGTTGGGACTAAGGTTTTGTGTAACGACCATGGAAGAATTTCCTAGGGTTAGGGTTCGACTGAACTAATAGTTAGGAAGAAGAAGAAGAGTAGTGGAGATGAGAGAGAGAATGAACGAATGGGGAGCGGGTGGTTTCTGTCGGTTGAGTGTGAAAAATTAGGTGAGGAGAGAGAAGAGTAAGGTTAATATGGGGTTTTGATGTAACTGTAGGCCGGGTCAGCCACAACATGGGTGGGGAATTTTGTATTGGCTGAGAAGTAGAAGTGGTGTAGAGGAAACCACTTGCTGGTTTTGACTCTTCAACATTGGAAGAGCCAACTTTGAACAGTGGCTTTTCGAATAGAAGCCAGTACATGTGCCTCTTTTCGGGGAGTTGGCCAGTTGTTGCTTTTCAAATATTTGAAGTGCATTGGGACACCTGCTGTATAGAGAAGGGATTGAATTATATTAGTATTAGAGTTAAGAAGTTGGGCTGGTATTTAGTTTGATTAACCAGTGTTTTCGGGCCAGTGGAAAGAGTGTGGGTTGAAGTTGATTTTATTTTTGTTAATGAATTGTGGCCTGCTAGCCTATGGAAGAATTTAAATAGGAATGAAATGTTAGGTTATGTAGTTGGGCTGGTATAGTGGATTTGTCTAGTGGGCTTGGACTAGATTTTGGGTTAGTAAATTTCTATTACTGATCCTTGTTATTTTCTAAATAAAAGTTAGTTTGGCCAAATAGGTATAAAATTCTTATCTAGTATATATATAGATATTTTGGTTAAAAATATATACTGCTAGCATATATGTGATAATTAGTTAAAATTGTTTTTCCATAAAAATGCTAATATTAATTGTTATATATTATTTGATAAATATTTAGATAAAAATCCTATTATCTTTATCTTGTAAATAGTTTTGCTAGTAAGATGTTTAGTAGTAATATTTAATTCTAAGAATGAATGATTAAGGAATGTTTTAAATTCTAGTTACCTTCTAGAAGGTAATATATTATTTTCTTGATAAAAGTGTAAGGCTAACTAATAGGTATATCTATCTAAACTTATTTTGGTTAAACTAGATTATATGTATACAATATTTGTTTAAACTCTTTCCTTAAATTATATATTAAATGTAGTTATTTAGTTAAAGCATGTATATAGTTAGCTAGTTACACCTATAATTGGACTAAGTAATTATTTTGGTTAAAAGCTATATATATATATATATATATATATATATATATATATATATATATATATATATATATATATATATATATATATATATATATATATATATATATTTCTAAAAATATTGTTAACTAATTTTGACTATATTAGAAATAGACAGTTATTTAGTTGGCAATAGTTAGTTAATATTTTATATTTCCAACCCTAGCAAATTGTACAAACTACCATGTGATTCATTTACATCCATGCAATACTACTTCCGTGCTTCCAAGGCTAGGCAAGTACACCGACTCGACTTGTACTTTGTATTTCTGTCTTACATTCATGTGCCATGTTCTCATATCGGACACGAGATACACACGATTGTCTTGTACCTTGTTCATTGCTTGTGAGTCATTGTTTATTGCAGGGATTGGGGGAAATATTAGCTTTTGTGTGACCACACCCAAATATAGGTATTGTGGATAGCCTAATCGTACACTTCACGTACGATGAAGCCAGATCTTGTAGAATTGATTGACTCAATGATTGATTGTGCTCCTTAGCCGGTCACACATTAGTTTAATATTTCAAATTGTCACACTTGCATATTGATTATCGTGTTCATTGCCTTATACATTGATAGCCGTGTTCATTGTCTTGTATATTGATTGTCGCGTCCATTGCCTGCAGTTTTATATTTTATTTCTGGTACCGTAGTTTCATTTCCATTTATGGTATTTTGGTTTCATCTTGTATTCTGTACTACAGATTACATTGTATATTGTTCTTGTCGGGGTTGTACTTTGTTCTTTTCCTGACAGGATACGTTGCAAGTGAGCGTGAGGCCACATGGAGCATGATGTGATTGCATTGGATATTGCAGCTTTATTTTATTTATTTTTCTGGAGATTGTATTTTGGATATTCATTATTGTATATTATTTTATTTGACCATATTTGTCTCCAGATGACTTTGTACTAAAATGACTTGATGGATTTTGGTGATCATTCTGGGAACGTTATAAAAGTTGTGGATGTTTACATTACATTGTGACTTAAAATTTTCCTTAGTATTGTACAGCTTACTTCGTCCTGTCTATCGACGAAGGCTGGGCGTGTCCGATTATTCGGGAGCGGGTCGTGACACCGGCGGCTCTCTCTCTCCAGGTAATCCTCTCTCTCTCTTTCTCTTGCGGTGGTCGGGGGTTGTGGGTGGCGGGGGGGGCAGCGGGGACGTCGGGGGCTGCGGGGGCGGCGGGGGCGTCGGGGGCTGCCGGGGCGGCGGGGGCGTCGTGGGCTGGGGGGGCGGCGGGGGCTGCGGGGGTTGTGGGTGGCGGGAGGGAGGGGGCAGGGGGTCGGGGGTGAGGGGACGGCATGTCGGGGCAGCGGAGGGTGGGTGGTTCGAGGGGTGCACGCGTGCATGGGTTTAGGTGTTGGCGGAGGTGACGGAGAAGATGGTGGTGGTGTTGTCGGTCGGGGCTGCGGGGGGCGGCGGGGGTTGTGGGTGGCGGAGGGGCAGCAGGTCGGGGTAGGGGGTCGGGGGGGTACGGCGTGTCGGGGCAGCGGGGGTGGGGGGTTGGGGGGTACGTGGGTTTAAGTGATGGCGGAGGTGACGGAGAAGATGGTGGTGGTGTTGTCGGTCGGGGTGGCGGGGGTTGTGGTTGGCGGGGGCCTCTACTGCTATGTACACCCACACAGCTATGACACTCATCACCCCCTCTCTATCTCTGTAATATATATATATATATATATATATATATATATATATATATATATATATATATATATATATATATATATATATATATATATATGTTATGTTGTATGATAGTTAGTAATTGAATGAGGCTTGATTTCATATAGGTTTAGTGTTGTATTGGTATAAGTAGGCTTACCTATAGGCTATTTAGCGACGAATTTTTATTTTAACGATGGATTTTTAGCTACGGCTATTTAGCGATGGATTTTTTCCGTCGAAATTAGCGACGGACTTTCGACATATCACCGACGGATTACCGTCGAATATTTGGCAGAAAATGTTGGAAAAAGTCGCGGGATAAATTTACGACTACATAGCGACGAATATCGGACTATCGTTATCGGTATTGAACTATCGGTATCAGACTATAGGTATCGGTATCGAACTATCGGTAGCGGATCCACCTCCTCGACCGTATGTACTTAGTATCGATCGTAGCGGATTAATATCGGTATATCGGTTTGGTATAAGTCGTATCGGATGGTATTGACCTTAGCGAATTGGTATCGTTCTATCCGATATGTATCGGCCGTATAGCTAGGATTCGTATTGGCCTTATCGATTCGGTATCGGCCATATCCGATAGGTATCGGCCGTATCGGATATGTATCGGCCGTATCAAATTAGCATGGTGGAAGGTTTAGTAACAACTGTACTTAGATTTTTTTCTTCTCGAGCTAGAATACCATTGCAAGAGAGTCACGAGAGAGTAAAAAACCTCATAGATATTGATGTTTACGAGAGTGATTGGCCAATTACAGTAACATACATGCCGTATTTTCTATCATGAAAGGAGAGATTGAAGGTAATAACATAAAGAGTTGTATTTCGGAAGAAGAACTCCTATAAACTCTTTGTTCACAAAGCAAGCTATAGATAATACAGAACAAGTATCAAGTTCATAACCTACTTCGCAAGAGAAGTATCTTACTGTTCTATATCAGATCAGCCTGAGATAACTGAGAACATTAAGATACTTCTCTTGCGAAGTAGGTTATGAACTCGATACTTGTTCTGTTTTCTCTATAGCTTGTTTTGTGAATAAAGAATTTATAGGAGTTCTTCTCCCGAAATACAACTCTATATGTTATTGCTTTCAATCTCTCCTTTCCTGATGGAAAATGCAGCATGTATGTTACTGTAATTGGCCAATCACTCTCATAAACATCAATATGTAGGAGATTTTTTTACTCTCTCGTGACTCTCTTTCAATGGTATTCTAGCTCGAGAAGAGAGAAATCAAATTACATTTGTTACTAAATCTTCCACCATGCTAATCCGATACGGCAGATACATATCCGATACGGCCGATACCTATCGGATATAGCCGATACCGAATCGATAAGGCCAATACGAATCCTAGCTATATGGCTGATACATATCGGATATGTATCTACCAATTCGCTAAGGCCAATACCAATTTGATACGGCCTATACCAAACCTATAGACCGATACTAATCTGATGCGGTCGATACTAAGTACATCCGGCCTATATACCAGCGGATCCACCAGTTACATGATTATATACTAATTCTATTTAGTTTATCTTACAATACAGATTTTCATATCCAATCTGTGATGGATTGTTATTTCGTTAATCGTACATGGATGTACAAACGACAACACGAAAGCAGAATAGGTATGAGTGACGATTTTCAGGCAGACGTGGAAGTGTTTCTTAAGTATGCCATGAGCAAAGTTCAGTACATGGACGGTAACAAAATCAAGTGTCCATGTCGTAATTGTCGTAATAGATGTTACGAAGAAGGGGTGACTGTAAGAGATCATTTGACCCGTAAGGGTTTCGTATGTGATTACGGCCTGTGGTCATCGCAAGGTGAACTATATGCGGAAAGACAGGTTGCGAATGCTGCTATTTATGCTTTTGATGATAATGCTGCAACGGATTTTGTCATCGAAGACGACGAATGATCTGTTGATTGTGGAGACCTGCAAAACCTTGCTCGAGATATGGTGTACGATACGGCAGGGCCCAATTTTGATCTGGAGGATCCTAATCCCGAGGCGAAGGAGTTCTATGATATGTTTCAGGATGCAGAAACTTCTCTATATCCTGGTTGTGAGACTCATTCCGTACTGTCAGTGACGATGCGGTTGTTGAACATAAAGTCTGATTTTAATTTGCCACAAGCTTGCTATGATCGGATTATACAACTAATCAAGGAGGTGTTACCGAAGGAATCAAAAGAGCTTCCAAAAAACTTCTACAAGTCAAAGATGATGGTCCGACAACTGGGACTGGGGTACGAGAAGATAGATTATTGTCGCAACGAATGCATGTTGTACTACAAGGAGAACGAGGACATAGAAAGTTGCAGCTTCTGTAATGCGGATCGTTACAAGCCAGTCAGAAAAAAAAGGTCAACTAGAAAACGATGTCCTTACAAGTATATGCATTACTTATCGATCATGAAGCGCTTGCAGAGGATGTATATTGTTTCACTTAACAAAATGCCTGGAAATCGAATTTTAAAAATAAAACGAGAAAAAGTACAAGAAGTACAAATTTGATTCTGGAAAGTATTGCTATGGAAGTCTGATCTGTAAATGATCACTTTGTTCCTTAGACCATACGATGATGATGAAGATCACTGCTAGAAGATGAACAATTGGAAGAACTAAGTCACCAGAAAGGTATCGACGCACTTGGGCACTGATGGCGAGGCCGAATGCTTTCCTGCTTTGCTTCACTCTGTTCTGGAAGAAAAGTTGAAGAACAATGCTCCGAAAAATCAAAGTCTCTGGGCTCTGATCTCTATGTATTCTCTTATTTCTCTCTGTGTCTGTTATATGAGAAAAATCAGTCTATTTATAGACTTGGCTTTTTGTGCGTAAAAACTCAGCAAAAGTTCCGTCTTTACGCTAACAACTGACACCCATGATTGGAGTTAACCTCTGCATACGTTGACACGTGTCCCATCATTTCAGTAAGAATAGGATGCACGTACACACGTTCTTCGAGATATGTGGCATGAAAGCCATGTAGGCAAACCACGTTCTGAATTGGAATAGGGCGTAAAAATAACCCAAATATACCCTGAGCGTAAAGTAGTAGACTAGGCGTATAATAGCCCTGATATGGACTTTCCGCGTAAAGTGGTTGTTAAGTAACCTTGAGCGTAAAAGTAGCCCAAATAAACCTTACGCACACGTCAACCTTTGAGCGTAAAAACTCGTATAGTCTCCGTGCGTAAAAGAAGCCATATTATGAGCGTAAGGTAGCTCAGTCCACATACTAAACGACAAATGGATCTCTGTGTAAAACAAATCCTTTTGATTTCTGTGATATATGCCATCATTAAATCTTCATGTCAGACTTTGTATTAAATGTAAGACTTGACAGCTTTGTCCAGCGTAAAAGTGGCTAGCCTGTCTTAGGCGTAAAACCATTAGCTTTGACCCGGGCGTAAAATGATTAGCCTGCTTTAGGCGTAAAGTGATTAGCCTCTCTTTGGCGTAAAGTGGATCAATTTGAATGGAATGATCCATCTTTTTTAACTCATTCTTATGAAGCACTTTTTACGCTCCTACAAGACCCCCTTCAAAGTTTTCAAATATCCTCAAAATTTGAAACAATTTGAACAGAAGCGTAAAAGTCGAGATTTGACCAGTCAGCGTGATATTTGGGATACTCAACAGTCATCCGCGTAAAAGTGGGGATATCTAACAGTCGGCGTAAAAATCAAGAAATGGTGCCGGTCAATACTTAACCGTCATAATGAATTTTCTTCTCGAAACTTTTGAATGCTTCTTCATCTTCCCGAGCTTACATTAATAATGAGCAATTTCCCATAAGGAATATGAAAAGTTGATTTGATTGTATAAATAAGGAGAAATTCTTCATCCTTGCTACTCATCCTCATATTGTCATGGCACCAAAGAAAGAGATTAACAACAAAGAGGCTCCGAGCTCCATGATTGATTTTGAGCGGGCACGCAACTTTATAGAGTGCTTCGGAGTGACTCCAGCAGTCTTTAGTCGTATCGATGGTGGTCCCTCAACTGCGTATGAGGGATCAGGAGATGCAGAAGCATTTCTTAATCTGATGCGTCGCTCCGGGATTCGCAACATGCACGACTCAGATGCCTCACTTCGTCAGCCCAACGAAGGAGAGAAAAAAATAATGTTTTATGTAGAAGTGTCGTCAATGTATTGCGACTGTTTTATCTGTAGGGATCCACTCCTCCCTTTTTTATAAATAAAATCTTGATATTGATCTCATCTGTTGGTACATAGAATCGTTCAACACTTCTTTAACTGCATTTATGGTTGTTTATTCTCAAGAGAAACAAAACAACACGTGGCAACTACCTTGTGGTCACGAGCGCCTTTCCCGAAATAGACTCATGCCAACCGTTTCCTCAACCCTTATAAATAGCTGAGTTAAAGAATGTTTTATACATTCTCATTCTCATTCTTTCGAAGATAGCTTCTAGCAAATAATGATGCTTTCCGATGCTGTCTCTCTGTACGCCCGGTAGCTCTTTGCAAGATTTCATTCTTCAACAAATGATGATGCTTTTCAATGTTGTTCCTCTGTACGCCCGGTCGATAGACGTTGATTCAACAATTCTCAGAGCCGAATCATCTGACCTCAATGGTAAGTTTAATTCGTAAAACAATCGTCTGCCTTTGAACTTTTTTGTCGAAAACAGATGCCCATGAGTGTAAATCCTTGACAGACGTAGAATCTTATAGGTAAGATGCACGGGCGTAAAAGCCTTGTTGAGTAAGGTGCGCGAGCATCAGTCTTTAATTGATCAGTAAGTGGCTGATGATAAAAAAAATTCTATTGTTTTCTGCAGAAGCTTGGCTGAAGAACTTTTCCAGAACCGGTATTGGCAACTTTGACGCTGTGAGGAGTATTCTTCTGACATCAGCATCAGGGAGCTCATACGCTTTTGATACGCAAATCAGACAACTCAGAACTTTTCGTGGGATAAAAGAGTCTTCCTCAGATGGTAGGAAGAGCCTTTATACACAGAAAGTTGGATGGTGGAGTCAACTCTATCCCGAGAAATTGGGTAGTAGAGTTCCTTTCACGGCAGGACTAGGAATTGTATCCCAATGCTGGATACATTCCTATATCCTCTGAAAGGCCGCCACTTCTCTACCAATTGTATTGGCAGCAACACGTCTTCGGGCTGCCATACTCTAGGATTCTCCTCTCGTCTGAGAGAGAAGACCAGAGTTTGATTCTTACTGTTCTGGTCGCCATTGAGGCTCAGACAGTAAGGAATTGACACCAACAACGAATCCGATGAAAAAGATCCAAAGAAGAAATAGATCTCAATTAGGTCATCGTTGTTGTATAGAAATGAAAATCCAAGATGTAATAGATTTCCATTATAATTTGTAAGAAAGTCTAAGAAATGTAATAGACTTTTATTATGAAATGAGAATAGAAATGATGAATCTTCTATGCTCAATGATTTGTATCTATCCAGAAGTAATATGGACACGATAGATAATAAAGTCTTGTTTTCTGTTTAGAGTATACAATACTATCAGAGGTATTATGGACATGACAGCATGTAAGAACTCAAAGAAAAAGTAGATTAATATCTATGTAGAGGTCAAATGGATTTGATAGATAAGAAAAGCAAGCAAATTTAATATTTATTCAGAGGTTATAAGAACGTGATAAATAATAAATCCAATTTTCTATGCCAACGGGTAAGATAGAAGATCAAAATTTCTCTCCAAAGAGATGAGTAATCAGCTTAACCAAACCTTGGTAGCTGGGGATTAAAAAGACAGATGTCATTGAGGATATATGCCAATATGAAATGAACCGACATAACTTTCGAAAAAAGAAAGAACAATTCAATTCCATAAGTAAATGAATGAATCTGTAATGAACGGACAGGCCTTTTCAGAAATGAAAGGTTATTTTCAATTTCAAAGACCGGTTCATTAATAGAACTCTCCTATTAAATATGTGAGAAATTTTTGTAACTTTTCATTCTTATTTCCACTCCTCTATTGGAAATGTCTTCCAAGGATATGCAGCAAAAGAATGAAGTCTCCAAGAAAGTTGAGAACATCATTGAGACGTGCCCCATTGAACCAATTGTGACAGGCCGAACCGAAGTAGGCGAAAGCTCTTCTACTCCCAAGCTACCACAAGACATCCTTGCTTTCTTAGTAGAGCCAGGGAAAACTCCTGGAGAAGAAGCGCTGAGGATGGCTACCTGCAAGTTTTTTATGAACTCAGGCAACGATGCCTTCGAAGCATTGGCTGACTATGTATTCAATAAGGAAGGCAGTGGTCCTCGTCCTTAATCCGTTATTCAGAACAAAAATAAAAAATAAAAAAAAATTATTTTCATTCTGTCTCTTTTTTTTATACATAGTACTTCTTAAGAAATTTGCCATTGATTGGCATCATGAGTAGATCTCCATTAGGCTTTGATAACCGATAGGCGCCATTAGAAAACACGGTCTCAATTACATAAGGACCTTCCCATTTCGCTTGGAATTTCCTTTTGCTTTTGTGAGTCATAATCATCGGTCTTCGAACGGCTAATACCAACTCGCCAATCTTGAATACCCTCTCTTTTAACTTTACGATTGAAAGTTCGAGATATACGGGCTTGATATAGCTCAATATGCTGTTGTGCTTGAAGACGCTTCTCGTCCAATCCTTCAAGTTCTTGGAGTCGTAAGCGATCATTGTTTTCTATAGTTAGCTCATTAGCAATAGCTATTCGTAGAGATAGAATCTGGATTTCCAAGGGAAGAACACCCTCACATCCATAAACCAATGAAAATGGTGTAAAACCAGTAGGAGTTCGGACTGTTGTTCGATAAGCCCATAAACATTCTCCAAGTTTTTTATTCCAATCACGTTTATTAGAAGAGACAAACTTTTTAAGAAGTTTAATGATAGTCTTATTGAAGGCTTCGGCTAAACCATTAGCAGCTGGATTATAAGCCGTAGAAACCAGATTTTGAATTTGATTCTTATCACAGAACCGATAAAATGCCTGACTGGCAAATTGTGGACCATTATCATGAATTATTCGTCGAGGAATCCCGAAGCGATAAATGACATGATGTTTGATGAAGCTGATCACATTAGATGTTTTTACTTCATCAAGGGGGACTGCTTCTGCCCACTTAGAAAAGTAATCGGTTATAGCTAATATGAACCGATGTCATTTAACAGAAGGAGGGTTAATAGGACCAATGACATCCATACCCCAAGCTTCGAAGGGCCAAGAAGCTGCTGTAGGATGTAGAAATTCAGAAGGTTGGTGAATAAAGTCAGCATGAATCTGACATGCTTTACACCTTCTGGCGTAATCCACAGCATCTGCTATCATAGATGGCTAATAATACCCCATTCTTCGAATGCGATCCTGTAATTTCAGACCCGGTTGATGAGCACCACAGACGCCATCATGAGCCTCACGAAGTATCAGTTTAGCTTTACTTTCTGAGAGACAGCGCAGCAAGAGTCCATCATATGAGCGACGATATAATATATGTAAAGATGAATCATAATAGAATCGAAATGATCGTCTTTTAATTGACGCAGCTTCTTTTGGATCTTCAGGTAAGATCCCATGAACCGCGTAATCAATAAATGGAGTTCTCCAATCCCTTTGCTGAGAGCTTGATTCTGTAGTATAACTCTGTTCAATACACAAATTATTCTTGACACAAAATAAATCTCGGTCTAACAAAGTAATTATATTTTGTCTTCGGATTGGAACAGCCAAGTCTGCAGCTAGGCTAGCAAGAGCATCAGCCTCCATATTCTGAGAACATGGTACGAATTCAATGAAGAATCCTTTGAATGAAAGGACCAATCCGACTACCACTTGATGATAAGGGATGAGATCAGGATTTCTGACTTCATAAGTCCCTCTAACCTGATTAACAATCAGCTGAGAATCTCCATAGGCTTCCAGGAATTCAATATTCAATTGTTTTGCGACTTAGAGACCAATCAATAGAGCATTATATTCTGCTACATTATTGGAGCATGGTTCATTGAGAGAATAGGCACGGTATATGACCATTTTGTCAGGAGAAACCAAGACAATTCCTACCCAGAGACAATATTACCTTTAGGTCCAACCCGTGATGCTCCGTCAAAATATAATTGCCAAATGTCATTTTTCAAAGTCATATTGCAATCTACAACTTCATCTGGAATGTCCTCATATAACTTTGATGTTTCAGGTATAGGATGAGCAGCTAAGAAATCAGCTAATACTTGACCCTTCACTGATTTTTGAGGTATATAAACCATGTCATAAGGAGTGAGCAACATCGCCCAGGTAGCTAACCTAGAGTTAAGAATGCTCGGTTTTCTCATCAATACCCGAATAGGATTTATTCTGGAGATGACATGGATAGTCTGTCCTGTCACATAATGTCTTGTCTTTTGGACAGCAAAAACCAAGGCCAGACATTCCTTTTCTACAGGAGTATACCTGTGTTCTGCTCCGACCATCATTCGGCTAAGATAATAAATTGCTTGTTCATGCCCTATATCACTTTTTTGTGCAAGGAGAGCACCAAGTAAATGATCCAAAGCTCGAACATATAGCAAAAATGGTCTTTCTGTCACTGGAGGTACCAAAACATGGGGATTTGTAAGGTATTGCTTGATGTCATTGAAGGCTTTCTTACATGCTTCATCCCAAACAAATGATACACCCTTCTTTAATAGACGGGAGAAAGGCTGGCATCTTCCATAGAGATTGGATATGAATCTCCTGATATATGCAATGCGACCTTGGAAGCCACGAAGTTCTTTTAAATTGTATGGAGGACGCATTTCAAGAATTACTTTAACCTTATCAGGATCCACATGGATACCCTGAGAAGTAATGACAAATCTTAAAAACTTGCCAATGGAAACCCCTAAGAAAGACTTAGTAGGGTTCATTTTCAATTGATGTTGGCGCATCAGTTCAAATACTGTCTTCAAGTCTTGAATGTGATCATCTTTCGATCGACTCTTAACAGCAATGTCATCTACATAACATTCTACTGTCTTTCGTAGATGTTTTTGAAAGATGTTGCTCATGGCCCGTTGATATGTAGCACCGACGTTTTTAAGACCAAACGGCATCACCGTATAGCAGTAAACTCCAAGGGGTATACGAAAAGCGGTATGCTTCTCATCTTCTGGATGCATCTTAATTTGATTATATCCTGAGAATCCATCCATGAAAGACATGCGTTCAAAACCACATGTATTGTCTATCATGACATCAGTAATTGGAAGTGGAAATTCGTCTTTTGGACAAGCTGCATTAAGATCTCGAAAATCTATACAAACTCGGACTTTTTCGTTCTTCTTTATAACAGGAACAATGTTGGCAACCCAATCGGGGTGTTGTTCTTCACGAACAAAATCACACGTGATCAACTTTTTAACTTCTGCTTCAATTGCATCCATCATATCTGGTCTAAAATGCCGTTGCTGTTGTTTTACAGGCTTAGCATTAGGAAGAATATTGAGTTTATGAGTAGCAACTTTGGGATCTAGACCTGGCATATCCTCATAACTCCATGCAAAAATATCAATATATTCTTTGATCAGTTTTATCAATTTTTTTTTTCATCTTCAGAAAGATTCTTACTGATGAATATTGGTTTGGGCGTAGTTCCATCTCCAACGTCAATCTGGACAATCTCGTCCTCTGTAGGTGGTTGTCGTTGTTCAAAATGAAGTTCCCATTGAGTGTCCATCTGTTGAGCCCAAGGATCATTCTCAAATGGCTCAGATTCACCATCAATTTGAACTATGTAAGCTGAAAATATTTGCTCAGATCCATCATAATAGTCTCCTTTAACACACGAGGAGTGAAAAATATTGGATTCGATGAATTGGACTACTTCTGAATCTGATGATTGTGAAGAGCTAGAAGAGAATTCTTCTTGAATATCGTCATTAAACATGTAGGATGGATCATATCCCAATCCATGACGAGTTTTCTGGTAAAACGGATCATCACATAATGGTAGTCGTCTACCTTTGCCTTGATTGAGACCTTGTATAGTTTTTAAATCATATCCTATGTTCTGGATAATCTTGAGAGATTGTTGACTATATCTGTCAATTCGGATTCTTCCTTTATCTTTATCTCTCAAATCATCTATCTGAGCAACAGGAATATTTCTAGCCAAGTCAAACACAATTTGGAGCTTGTTTTTCTTATCAGACGGAACCACGAAATAAGATTCTTTGTGACGTCTATAAGTTATACAAGCTTGCGATGAAGCGGCTACAGGAAGAAGATAGGGAGAAGATGTTAGAAACCTTTGAGCATAAGGTCCAACATCGACATGAGGAGGAAAAGAATTTTTCTTATTGTCAATGTATAAGGTTTTCTCTGTGTCTATGTCGTCTTTATGTTGATGACTTTGATTATCAGAAGATAAAGTCATTCTTTCAATAAACTTGACAGCCATATACTCGAAAAGGAAATCTTCATTGATATCAAAAAGTACAAAATGATCAATATTTACATCATTTACAATTTGACTGCTATGCTTCGGATTAATCACTAGTGGACTGTCATCCGTCTTCTGCGTAGATTTGCCAAGATTGACAATCAAAGGAGGTTCTGGATCATTCGTACGAAATGTACGCCCTTTGACTTTGATCACAAGAGGTTGAATTTGGCTTTTAGCAGGAACATTCACTGATTCCTCAAATGAAGCTTGAGTTCTTCCTTTAACCTTGATCATCAAAGGTTGATTGTTGACAGGTTGGGGTTGGATTCGCCCTTTGACTTTGATATTCAAAGGTTGCTCTTCTAGCAGATCTTCGTTAATAGACTGATCTTCAGCAGATGATTGATCTTCAGCCATATCTGATATCTCTTTCATATGCTCTTGTTTGTAAAGCCTTGAGTCGTAAAAATAGGCTTCGACACCCTTGAAAGGATTGATATCAGCAAACTCAGTCTTCACAACTCCTTGGGGATCCACATACTTGAAGCATTGGTGGAGAGTCGAAGGCATGATGTTATGCTCATGTAACCATGGTCTTCCAAGAAGAATATTGTAGGATACGTCTGAGTTAATAACATAAAATGTTGCCATAGTTCGAAGATCACCAATCTGAATCTTCAGACGAATCTTCCCCAGTGGTTTGCTCTTTCCAGAGTTGAAACCAACTATTGTGGTACTAGTGTAGGTCAGATCACTAGTAGGAATCCTCAATGGTCTTAGCATACTTTGAAGAATTATGCTAATAGAAGACCCAGGATCAATGTAAATTCTGTCAACTTCAATGGATTCAATATACCCAGTATAGCACAAAGGCCTATCATGCTTGTTATGTTTCAACAGCATATCTTCTTGTGTAAAGGTGATGTTGGGAATTGCTTCCATCACACTATGACATTGTGGGCATGATACTGGTATATTGTCAGGAGTCTTGAGTTAAGCTAAGCAGGAATCAGCTTGCAGCAAAGCTTCACTCAAAGTTTCGTGACTTTCTTTAGAAAGGCGCAGCAACTCGAAGATAGATAATCTAGCCGGAGTATTAGCTAACTGGGCTAGAATATCAAATTTATAGGGTTTCATCACCACCTCCTGACTGGAAGTAGACTTCAAAGGGACATCGAAGCGTACCGCTTTCTGTTTTCCCTTTTCAACCACAACAGGAGCAAGAGACGGTTGAGTTGATGGTGTTTCAACATTCTCAGCTTCTTTGGAGGATCCCTCATAATCTTTGTGGTACTCTTTTCCAGGTCTTGTACCAGCAAAAGTTTTTTCTTCAGACTCAGAAGAAGGAAGTAACATATTGCAGGATTTAATCTTCCTTTCCTTAGTCTTCTTCTTGTGAGGATTGTTATGAGGAACCTCAGAACCCAATCCAACAGTGGATTTTTGACTTTGAATTTGTAAAGGAAGTTGTATCCCTTTATCATAATTCAAACCTTCTGTCTTTTGAAAGTCATAACCCATCTTCTTCATGAGAAGGATAGATTGTTGACTGTACAAGTGAGTAGGCAATGGACTTTCAACAGGTGATTCCATAGAGGAAGAAGAAGAGATCTCTGTGACTACATGAGAATGAGGAATAACAGTCTCTGCAGCTACAGGAGGAAAAGAATTTGGAATACGAGGAAAAATCCCTGTTGGAGCTTTTTCATAAGCAGCGAAGACTTGTTGTGCCCTGTATAAAGGAATACTATTCATGGCTAGCCACTGCTGATGAGTAAGCTTGAGCTTGGCAGGAGGAGCCAGACTTGGAGGACATATGTTCAATCCTCTCAGTCTATCTTCCAAAGGAATGCCATCCCATAGATGATCCAAATCATCAGGATCTGGAATAACATGAGAAATCATGTTGCAGGTTTTGACTTTCTTACCTTTCTTGGATTTTGAAGTTTTATCTTCATCTTCCATTTTAGGTACTAAGTCAGGATGTACCCACATAATTTCACCATTCTTTAATGTAAGAGGCAACAATCCTTCATTTTCTTCCCTGGCAGGCGGGATATTCAAAATCTTCATCATCGCCTTCAAAATTGGGACAATTCCATCTGGTACTTGTTGTGGAGGAAAATCTCCAAATTGAAGAGAAACCATATTGGTTGTAACCGTATGGTCATCATTGGTTAAAGCAATAGCACCACCATTTATCAGCTCTTGGATTTTCTTCTTCAAAACATAGCAAGCACTGGTAGGATGATTAATGTATCTATGATAGATACAATATTTAGAATTGTCAGTCAGATTCACCTTATTAGGCCTCTTTGGCTCCGGAATCTGGAGTTTGCCACTCTTCACCAGACATTGGAATATCCCTGGGATATCACTTTCGTCAAAAGAATATTCTTCTTTTGGCCTGGAAGATTCCTGATTATTCGGTGTTGTTTTATTCTTGGAAAGATTGACCATAAGAGTATCTTTTCCTTTCATATTATGATTGCCGAAATTATTACCAGGATTACTTTTCTTTCCTTTATCCTCAGAGGCAAAAATTATCCCATGTTCACGAGCCAACCTACCATTGGTCTCGGCAGAAACTGCTGCTATGATAAATGAAGCCCAATCTGTGAATTGGGAACTCGTGAAGACAGCGATGGATGGTCGCAGATTCATCTTACATGTATCAATCAGCGCTGAATCTGGCATACCAGGGGGCATCTTTAAAGTCGCCTGTCGGAAACGTTCAATGAACGTCCGAGTATCTTCTTTCTCCTTTTGCTTGATTTCTATTAAGGAGGACATGTTCATGTCCATACCTCCTTCATAGAAACGGGAGCGAAATATTGCCTTAAATTTGTCAAAAGACGAAATACAATTGTCGGGTAAACTACGATTCCAGTCGTAAGCTAAACCCGTCAAGCATCCAATGAATACTCTAGTGAGAAGAGCATCATTTTTCTGCAAATGTACAGTCATAATATCAAAGTAATTGATATACTGACTAGGAGAAGCCTTTCTATCAAACAGTACCATTGACTGTGGCTTGAATTTCGGTAGAAAGGGTACATCATTCCAATGAGGAGGATAAGGTTGCTTAATCCCTAACCTCTGGAGTTGATCCTTTTACTTCAAAACTTCAAACTGTGCTTTGAGCTCACGCACTGCTTGAATGGCTTCGCTGGTTTGTGGAAGCACATTTGATTGAAAAGTTGTTGGTTGTACCGTAATCCCCACCGGAGATGGTACATCTTCTGGAATGATGGGATCTGAAGATGCAGAATTTTGGTTAACAGCAGGTTCTTGGATATTCAAAGGTATATCAACCCCTTGGCTATCTTGAGTTGGTGCTGCTGCCTGAACCGGTGTTACAATTGCTGGTTGAGCAGTTTGCTGAGCCGTTATTATCTGGTGCATGCTTTGCATCATGTTAAGCATGTCTTTCAATGATTGTTCAACGGCAGTGAGACGTTGTTCTGTATTAACAGATGACGTCTCTGGTTCGTCTCCAATAGCGTAGGATTCAACTTCTCTTGAAGATACAGAAGGATTAGTATAGAAGTATGAATCAACACTATCAGTTTCGGACTCAAGAGATTGAGTACCCCCAGCTTCAGAATCAGAAGTCTGTAATTGTCTTTGTCTTCTTGATCGAGTATTCTGATATACTCCTTCAAAAGAATCAAGAAGTCTGTTGAATTGTTGTTGACCTGGGGTTTGGGACGTGTTCCGTCTAGGACGTCGTCCTCTGTTGGTGTGAGATGCCATGTTGACTGATGCATATGACAACTCATCAGCTTGTTGTTGGGGCGCATTAAAATTCAATCGATCAAAAACTGACCATCTGGAAGCCGAGCAACAACATTTGATTACAATCTGGTGACACTCACAGTGATGATTTTCTTGGGGGAGTGTCACGGGAGATTGTCTATTTTTACGCTTTTGCATTAGCAATTCACGTAAATCAGAAGGAGTAGAAGGAGTAGTCTTCTTTATTACATTTGGGATAGCAAAACGTTTAGTCCCTTGTGTATAAAGAAGATTACTGGCTGTATTTGCAAAACCAAACTGTACATTTCTACGCGTTTGGAGTTGTGTGCGCAAATCTTGAGATTTTTTAGCACGAAGGACTCCATTTTTATTGCGTGTGATTTATAGGTTTGGTACTTTACGTAGAGCAGTATAAGAAGGTTGTTGGTATAGAACTGAAGCTTTACCAACAACATTTTTACGCTGTATGCATTTAGGTACATTCACATTAGATGTAAAAATATCGTTGCGAATTTTATCTACACTGTCACAGACAGGAGACTTACCTTTACGCGTAGAGCATAAAAATTGATTATCTACCACGTCACAGACGGGAGATTTTCCTTTACGCGAAGAGCGTAATTTTTGTGTGTCTACCACGTCACAGATGGGAGACTTATTTTTACACTTAGAAGCACAAGCATTAGAGTCTGCCTCATTACAAATGGGAGACTCGTTCTTATGCACTGAGCGTAAAATTTGGTTTTTACCCACTGGGCGTAAAACCTGATTATCTTCACCGTCACAGGCGGAAGATAACTTGCCACACTTAGAGTGCAACGCTGAAGTAAGGACTGCCTCGTTACGAACGGGAGCCCCTACGACAGGAGTGGGAAGAATTCCCTTGCCCTCAGAAGCAACAGAGAGATCAGAAGCTATTTTGGATTTAGGAATCCAAACTTTTATTGCTTTACGAGATTTTTGAACATTGGAGCAGCGAGAACCACCCCCAGTTCGGAGCATCTCTTCATAAGCAGTCTGGTCGAAGTGTATAACCAGAGTCTTCTTTGTCGATCCAATCGACACATCATCGTATTGAGCAATTGCCTCCTCGTCAGAGGAGAAGGTCGTCCCCAGCAGAGTCGCCATTTTTGTTTCACTTAACAAAATGCCTGGAAATCAGATTTTGAAAATAAAACGAGAAAAAGTACAAGAAGTATAAATTTGATTCTGGTAAGTATTGCTATGGAAGTCTGATCTGTAAATGATCACTTTGTTCCTTGGACCATACGATGATGATGAAGATCACTACTAGAAGATGAACAATTGGAAGAACTAAGTCACCAGAAAGGTATCGACGCACTTGGGCACTGATGGCGAGGCCGAATGCTTTCCTGCTTTGCTTCACTCTATTTTGGAAGAAAAGTTGAAGAAGAATGCTCCGAAAAATCAAAGTCTCTGGGCTCTGATCTCTGTGTATTCTCTCCTTTCTCTCTGTGTCTGTTATATGAGAAAAATCAGTCTATTTATAGACTTGGCTTTTTGTGCGTAAAAATTCAGCAAAAGTTTCGTCTTTACGCTAACAACTGCCACCCATGATTGGAGTTATCCTCTGTATACGTTGACACGTGTCCCATCATTTCAGTAAGAATAGGATGCACGTACACACGTTCTTCGAGATATGTGGCATGAAAGCCATATAGGCAAACCACGTTCTGAATTGAAATAGTGCGTAAAAATAACCCAAATATACCCTGAGCGTAAAGTAGTAGACTAGGCGTACAATAGCCCTGATATGGACTTCCCGCGTAAAGTGGTTGTTAAGTAACCTTGAGCGTAAAAGTAGCCCAAATAAACCTTACGCACACGTCAACCTTTGAGCGTAAAAACTCGTATAGTCTCCATGCGTAAAAGAAGCCATATTATGAGCGTAAGATAGCTCAGTCCACATACTAAACGACAAATGGGTCTCTGTGTAAAACAAATCCCTTTGATTTCTGTGATATATGCCATCATTAAATCTTCATGTCAGACTTTGCATTAAATGCAAGACTTGACAGCTTTGTCCAGCGTAAAAGTGGCTAGCCTGTCTTAGGCGTAAAACCATTAGCTTTGATCCGGGCGTAAAATGATTAGCCTGCTTTAGGCGTAAAGTGATTAGCCTCTCTTTGGCGTAAAGTGGATCAATTTGAATGGAATGATCCATCTTTTTTTAACTCATTCTTATGAAGCACTTTTTACGCTCCTACATATATGTCTCAGAATATATCAGAACACATGACGTGGCACAACAAAGAACGAACAAAGGACGATAGAGAATTGTCACGTCCTTCGGATGAAGAGGCATAGAAATATTTCGATTTGTGTCATCCAGATTTTGCTACAGAGCCTAGAAATTTACGTCTGGCACTATGTTCTGATGGCTTCGCCCCTTTCGGGCAGTCGGGATCTCAATACTCCTGCTGGCCGGTCGTTCTTACCCTTTACAATCTGCCACCATGGATGTGTATGAAGACTCCTTATATGTTCTTGACAGCTATCATACCGGGTCCCAAAAATCTGACGAAGAATATCGATATATATTTACAGCCGTTGGTGGATGAGCTGAAACAGCTATGGGAGATCGGCGTCGCGACCTATAATATTTCCAGGAAACAGAACTTTCAGATGAGAGCTTCACTGATGTGGACAATCAATGATTTTCTCGCATATGGTATGCTGTCGGGATGGAGTACTCACGGTACCATGTCTTGTCCGATATACATGAAAAATAGTAAGGCGTTTCGCCTTAAGCATGGAGGAAAAACTTTTTTCTTTGACTGTCACCGTCAATTTCTGCCCATGAATCATCCTTGGAGAAAGAACAAGGATGCGTTCAGAGATGGAAAACAAGAATTTTCTCATCCGCCTGCCAGATTGTCGGGATACGATATTTGGGAAGATGTAAAGGACTTGTCCACTGTAATGGAAGATCCATCGAACAATCGTGTCGATTGTAGTGCCCCGTCCCACAAAGTCAATCGGAGGAATCGAAACGCCGACGGAGTTCGGACTTAGCCTTGCAACGGCTACTTGAAGGCTCGCTCGGTCGAGGCGACTACTCGCTCAGGTAGGGTAGTTTCGGTGAACTTGCCTCATCATAGCCTTCACTTAATAACTCGCATGTTTTTAACTTGCACAAGTAGGCTAATATAAAAGCTACAAACGCACATAGCTAAAGGAATAATCTCGACGGGTCGAAATATGCTAGAACTTGGAAAAGGTCCCACGTCCGTCTTAGAAGTTTGCTCAAGCATTGTAATTAAGAGATGAGAGAGAGCAGAGTGACTTGTAAAATGAGAGAAAAGTAAGCACGAGAGTCTTGTAATCATGGCCTTGCGCCTATTGTAATCTAATTGTTCAATATCAATAAAGAGCTCTTTTGAATAACTTGTGTTTTGCCTTTGAATTTCTGCTGTATGTTCAATATTTCTGCTTGGGACTTCGGTGCGACGACCCCGTCGCCGCCGCTGTAATCGGCCGTTATGAAACTGCCTTGCACGAGCACAATCTAGGATTGTGCGGCATCACGCCTTAGCGAGGACGATCGCTCCTACGGGAGCGGGGCGTGACATAATGGTATCAGAGCACGGCTTTACGTCCTTGGACTTCAAGTCGAATCTCTTAGTTTTGAAAGCTCGTTCATAGAAAAAGTAGTATGCGCTCTCTCTAAAATTCCCTCGGCATGTCCATACAATAAGTCTAAATATTTTTTTTTCAAAAGCTCGTACAAGCGTTCAATCGAACGCATCGATAGGCCTTTGTGCCGAACGGTGTCAAACATGATTCGATAGAGAACACATGCTAAAGTTAACAAGTTGCGTGCGTACCCAACTAGTCCTATGTCGACATTAGCAATGAGCGTGTAAACTCGAATATAGTCCGCATGGGATAGCTATGCACACGGCCTTTTGGCTAAGTTGTGTTGCGTTTCGTGCACCTCGACCTTTTGGTGCAAACGAGTTGCGAGCGATATTAAGTACCGCTCGGTCGGAACGGAGATACACTTAGAGTGTCTATCGATAGAAACACTATTGGACTAACGCTTAGACGTGCACGAAAGATTGTTTTGGGTTTTGAGGAATAGTGCAAATAACTTAGTGCGTCGATACGACGTGAGCGATTTCGCTAGAGATTCGTCGAACGAATCTGAAAGACGTGTTAGCGAGTAACGCGAACGTGATTTGGGCTAGATCGGATGGCTCTAATCCGAGTGGTGTATGAATTTTCTTGGAAATCATTCGAGCGAAGATTGAGGATTATAAATAATAATGAGTACGTCGGCGAGGCGATACGATCGCGCATAGCCTTAGAACGCGTCACGCTTACTTGGTCGTGACTTCGAATGTCCCGAACGAGCATCTCGTTCGAACAACTTGTGAATGGGCAACGCTAGTTAGAAAACGACTCGGAACGATGAATAAAGATGAATGTCTTGATCGAGGAAATCTAGTAAATCTCATGTGCGATTTCGGATTGAGTCTATTGAAATGTGACTTGAGCTTTGGACAACGATCTTGAAACTAGCTTGAGGAATAGCGATCAAACTTGATCTTGAATATCGAGGAATTGTGCTATATCCAGTTCGGACAATAGCATCAGTCGTACGACTCGAAATTTGGTTGCAAAGGAAGATCGTCAGGTTACGCATATCATCGATGGTATTGAGGCGTATCAAAGATCGATATGCGATAACTCGGGGGTACTCTGACTGGGCGAATGACGATCATGTAAAAGGTCATTGTTCCGATGGATGCTATACTCGGGATGTTGAAATATGTCCAGGAAAAGATAAACTTGGCTCGAGAATTTTCTAGTTGAACGAATGACGATCGGACTATCGAACTGAGATATTGACTTGGAGAAAAACAAAATATTTAGATTTGCTTCGTCGATAACCACAACGTTGACATTCTTGTCCTATGCGAGCGCAACTCCAGCCTCGCACATGCGTCACGCCAATTAGGGCGATCACTCCGCATGAGCGCTGGTATGGTGATTCATACAGCGGGGGTGATCGAACTTGCACAGCACGGCAATATGATTACTTCGACTTGTGGTTTGATGCGAAGGTGAACTTGAGGATGACTCAGTGTGCTTGATAATTGAGCTTGAGGATTGAGTAGGTCCAAATTCGCATATTGAAAATGAATTAATCTAGACTCAAACAAGAGTTACGTCCCGATGAGAATGATTATTTCGCGGGAGCGTTGCATGGTGATTCATGAACCACCGTAGATAATCGGACTCGCGTGAGATTAGGGCGCAACATATTGTCGAGCTAGATGACCTCGTGATCGAATACATGAATTGTTTAGAATTGGTGAATTGAATTGATTCGAATATGCGCAACGAGCGCCTTAATACGAATTAGGTGATCGTGCTAGATGTTTAGAATTCTGAGTAACGTGAGCTTGGGTAGAAAACCCCATACTACCGACTATGGTTTAACCCTAGGATTGGGGTCAGTGTTGGCATTATTGTTGGAAAACTATGATTCCAATCCTAACATTGACTTAGCCTTGCGAAATGGCCTAGCGGTTAGGCGAGACGCCCCTGGTTCAAGAGTTAGCAATCGAAAGATTGATCTTGGAGATTGGTATGTATGGATAGTGTGAATCACGAACGTAGGAATACCCCTCACGAGATTCGGCTAACATGCATATATTTCAGGGACGCCTAAGTATGTGCACGATGCGACTCGAGTGAGAACGACGAATTCTCTATCATATGGCTTGGCTAAATGCATGTATTTTGGGGATGCCTGGAATGCGTGCACGATCCAACCAAGTGATACGTTGAGTTCAAGCAAGACTTAAGGAATGGAAGAGTGTCGAGAACTTCGAATCGTATTAAAGGAAAATTTGATAATAGTGCGAGCGTGGCTCGGAATCGAAGAAACGCGTAGGTGGAGTGTATACGATAAATTATGGCGTGCCCCGTACGACTGTTATAGTTCCGTGTCTAGGCTCGATTAAGCCTTGGCCATAGAAATGGTAGGATGGCTTGCCTTCAGGAAAGTCTCGAGGACGAGACTTGTTCTGAGTGGTGTATGATGTAGTGCCCCGTCCCGCAAAGTCAATCGGAGGAATCAAAATGCCGACGGAGTTCGGACTTAGCCTTGCAACGGCTACTCGAAGGCTCGCTCGGTCGAGGCGACTACTCGCTCAGGTGGGATAGTTTCGGTGAACTTGTCTCATCTTAGCCTTCACTTAATAACTCGCATGTTTTCAACTTGCACAAGTAGGCTAATATAAAAGCTATGAACGTACATAGCTAAAGGAATAATCCTGACGGGTCAAAATATGCTAGAACTTGAAAAAGGTCCCACGACCGTCTTAGAAGTTTGCTCAAGCATTGTAATTGAGAGATGAGAGAGAGAGCAGAGTGACTTGTAAAATAAGAGAAAAGTAAGCACGAGAGTCTTGTAATCATGGCCTTGTGCCTATTGTAATCTAATTGTTCAATATCAATAAAGAGCTCTTTTGAATAACTTGTGTTTTGCCTTTGAATTTTTGCTGCATGTTCAATATTTCTGCTTGAAACTTCGGTGCGACGATCCCGTCGCCGCCGCTGTAATCGGCCGTTATAAAACTGCTTTGCACGAGCGCAATCTAGGCTCATGCGGCATCACGCCTTAGCGAGGACGATCGCTCCTACGGGAGCGGGGCGTGACATCGATGGGTTCGGACAAAGCCATAACTGGACCAAACGGAGTATCTTCTGGGACTTGCCTTATTGGAAAGATAATCTTATAAGGCATAGTCTTGATGTTATGCATATCGAAAAGAATGTGTTCGATAATGTCTTCAATACCGTCATGGATATTAAAAGAAAGACGAAGGACAATCCAAAAGCAAGACAAGACATTGCCGAGATATGCAAGCATCCTTATCTGAACTTGATACAAAGGGGAGCTGGTGGATAATTAACTAAGCCGATAGCACAATACACATTGAACAAGGAAGATAGATTAATAATCTGCAAGTGGGTATCTACTTTAAAATTTTTCGACGGCTATGTGTCAAATTTGTCTAGATGCGTTGATCTCAATGAACGCAAGCTAACGGGAATAAAGAGTCACGACTGCCACGTGTTTATGGAAAGATTACTACCTATTGCTTTGAAAGAGTTGTTGCCTTCTGCTGTATGGGTTCCGTTGGCCGAACTATCTACATTCTTCAGGGATATTTGTGCAACTAAGTTGACGGTGCAACACATGGTTGAACTTGAGGAGAAGATTATCTTAACAATTTACAAGTTGAAGAAAATATTTCCTCCGGGCTTCTTCGACAGCATGGAGCATCTACCGATTCATCTAGCATACGAAGCCCATGTCGGTGCATCTGTTCATTATCGATGGATGTACCCATTTGAAAGGTACATAAAAATCGATATAATTTAAGTTAAATTTCAGTGGGTTTTAAAATTCATTCTTAATTCTCAAGATAATTTGTCTCTCTAGATACCTACACCATCTAAAGAAGAAAGTTGGCAACAAGGCTCATATAGAGGCTTCGATATACGAAGCATATCTTATCGAGGAGGTGTCAAACTTCTGCTCCATTTATTTCGATACTCATGTTAAGACAAATCGAAATAGACCTCAAAGGAATGACGAGGACGTTGAGGATGGAGGTATATTCAATGTAAGGGGCAAGCCTGTTGGGGCTAGTAAAAAAACGGTGGTTGACTGACGATGAGTATGATGCCACTCACCGATATGTCTTGTTAAACTGTGACATACAATAAGTGAGAGATTTGGAGACGTAAGTCAGTACAGTTGTACTCGTTATAATCTCTAATTTGAAGTAAGTGACTACACTTATTCTTATTCTCTAACAGTGTATTTAGAGATGAAGTCAAAATGAGGACACCCGATATTACCGATGAGAGAATTCAAAGAGAGGTTGATTGTACATTTTTGTCCTGATTTCGCAAATACGTAAGTAACTGAGATAATATGTTATGCGGCTACCATTAAAATATGGGCATCTAAAATATTTAAATTATAAATATTTGTTTACAGGTTTTATTGTCTAAAACAACACTCACAAATAAGAGTGTTCGTTATCTGGCATTGGGACCGAAGAAGCAAGCAAAGACTTGGCCAGGCTATGTCGTTAATGGCTTCAGGTTTAAGGTAACTCAGAATGCTATAAATGTCAAATTTATCAATGACGACATCAGTACCAAGGATTCCGGTATTTGCATAAGAGGCACCATCTATGACGATGAGCCGGACTTTGACTATTATGGAGTGCTTCGGGATATTGTAGATTTACACTATACTGCCTCATATGATATGCATATTATGATGTTCAAATGTGAGTGGTTCGATACGACACCAAATATCGGTTGGAGAATCGATAAACAATTTGGATTTATCGATATAAATCATCGCATGAGGTATAGAGGGTCCGATACATTTGCGATAACAAGTCAGGCTGTTCAAGTCTACTATACAAGCTACCCAAGGCGTCATAGAGATCGATTTGACTGGTGGGCAGTATGTAAGATTAAATCTAGAAATACATTCAACGTTGGAGACCCAGCATACCAAGAGGACCAGATCAAAAAGTCCCAATACTTGGGACAACAGTCAGATACAATGGATGTTGAAGATATTGTTGAGGAAAATAGAGAGGAGGAAGAGGTTGATACATAAGACTTAGCTGTCAACCAGGGGAGAAAGAGGCGTCTTGTCCCAAATATTGAGGCAGAAAAAGAAGAAGAATTTGATGGGGATGAGGATACAGATGAAATCGACGATGAGGATAAGGATGGGGATGATGATGAGAATGAGAATGATGATGAAGATGAGGCCGAGGACGAGAACGAAGACGATGACGATGATTAAGTTAAATATCGTTGTATATTAAAAACACTTTCAATTACGTGAATTCAGTTTGACCTCATAAAATCAATTACATGAATTCATGCTTCTTTCGTTCGATCTTTTACTTATTGTATGATTTTTTTTTTGCAGATGGCACTCCTAGTCCTTTTCGTCGCGGCGGCACTCGTCTCCCTGTTGGTGGTATATATATTTTAGTTTAGAATTTTATATTCATTTACACTTCTATATTGTTAATTATGTTTATGTGTTCTATTTACAGGTCATGATGGCTGGCCGTGGTCGTGCTGCTGGTGGTGGTCGTGCTGGTGGTGGTGGTCGTGGTCGTGGTGGTGCTGGTGGTCGTGGTCGCATTTAATCTTTCGGAATGTGACCCCATCCAACGAACCCAACCCGGAGAGTACCCCGGGCACAGACTCATCCCGCCGTCGATCAACAACTTCATCGAGGGATGAGTCTACATCCGCTAGCGGATTCGTTTCGCCAGCAGACCCACCAGCGGATCCACCAGTTACTACACAGTGGGCCCCGGAGTACCCTCATACTCGGTTCCATCCGATTACTGGAGAGTACATGTGCGGACCCACGGATCCTCCAACGGTACCAGAGAGGCCGATAGGCGAGTTCCGACGAGAGTTATTGCCCGCGGGATCCTCGTAAGTAAATTTAAGATAATTTATTAAATTTGTTTCATTTATTCAAGTTAATAATCCAGTCGTTGCTTCTTTGTAGGTTTTTTTCCGTTTAATGTTGCCAGGTCTCTTGGAGAAATTATCAGGGCTAACTTACATGGCCCCTACCTCAACTTTTCGTCGGTGCCCCCAAACGTGAAGTACGTCTGGCTCAACGAGTTAAGGGTATATATATATTTTATGGTTAATTATTAGTTACTCTTTTATCAAACATTTTTTAAATTATGTGATAATTGAATTTGTATGTTAGACAACGTTCTGGTAGCCCTTCTATCGCGAGGACGCGATCCGCAGGACCTACAGAAGTGCTGCCTCGAAGAAGATACGGGATATGATTCATGACCTTAAAATGGGGCAGACGAGGCCGAATTGGATCCGACAGGACTATTATGAGGAGCTCTTGGATATGATGGATACTCCTGCGTACAAGGAGAAATCGGAGAAGGTGAAGGCAAACCGACGGGCTGTAGGGCTTCATACGGGGGGATCAAGGCCCCACGCAGCGGCGCTTACAGATCTTGTGAGATACCGCAAATTCATTTCACTATCGAATTCGGTATTATTAATATACGGAGTTAATTAAATTCTACGAAAATTTTGTATGCAGACCCAATGGGCGGTAAAGGAGGGAAAAGCGCCAGAATCGGTCACCATGCACGATGTGTTCCAGCATACGCACAAGAGGCAAAAAGACGAGAGCTTCGTCGATGAGAGGGCCAAGGAGACTGATGTAAGTACTTATGTTTATGAGATTTACGTTAGAATTAAAAGTATTCTAACTATAACTTAGGTAAACTTAGGATTCACACTATAACTTAGTAAAACATAGGATTTAGATTACAACTTAGGTAAATCTTAAAGTATAAACACATTCATTTGATAGGCTGCGTATCGTGAGGCCCTTAGTCGGGCTCAGTCATCTGCTGCCGAGGATGTCGGTGAAATGACGCCCGCCCGGACGCCCTCTTCTATGGCCGCTCGCAACGACTTGTTCGTAGATACCGTCGGCGGCTTTAAGAAAGGGCGTCTGTACGGAGTCGGCTCCCTAGGGCCGTTGCACATGGCGACTCAGAGATTTCCACCGACACCGTCTCCTTCCGCGGTCCTGGCAGACGATAATGTGAGGTCACAGCTTGCGCAGCTGCACGAGGCGGTGTTGTCCTTGCGGGAGCAAATTGCCATATACTTTTTGCCTCCTTCTACTGCTGCCGGTCCGTCTGCTGCTGGTGTTGGTCCGTCTGCTACTGGTGGCGGTCCGTCGGCTGCTGGTGCCGGTCCTTCTTCTATCGGTCATCTTTTTTTCAACCCTGCTGCCCCTCTGGTACCGCCTCCGACTGTGACGGCACTCCTTGACCTCATGTCGCCAGAGCAGCTACGTTGACTTTCGGACAATGTCTTCGACGGATTACCGCCATACATAGTAGAGCAGTATTATCGTCGGTCGCAGGAGGGAGTACCACCATCGGACAATCGAACTCCTCCTCCTCCTTAAAGTATTGTATTAGAATAGTTTTTAAATTTTGAATATTTGTGGGAATTTTGGATATTATAACGACGGATATTAGTTTATAATTTTTGGATAATTTGTGTGTATTTTATATTGGTTTGGGTGCTGCATATTTGTGATTATATATTGTCTATGTGATTTTTGGATAATTGGTGTGCATTATATTCGTGTGTGATTTATATTGGATTATATATTGGTCTATGTGATTATATATTGGTTCGATATTCGGATGTTGTGTGAACAGGGAAAGTTCTGTATTTTTTTTAAATATCTCAGTTAACGACGGACTAGTGACGGGTTAGCGACGGATAACATCAGTTACCGACTAAATTTCGACGAAAAATTCGTCGCTAACTGGAGGATTCTCAATATTTTCCAGTTAGCGACGGATGGCCGACGGATAGCCGACGAAATATCTTACATAGCGACGACCTTTCGACGGAATATCCGTCGACAAGGTTCTGATGGTATGAAAGGTAGACAAAACATTAGCGACGGACATGTCGTCGGTAAGCCGTCGGTCTCTCGTCGGCTTTTATTTGGCGACGGATATTCCGTCGCCATGTATAGCGGCTAATTTGCGATGGTTTGGCGGCTAACTCCGACGGATTAGCAACATAATATCCGTCGTCATGGTTCTGGAAAGGTCAAGCATATCCAGAACCCGGTCGACGGATTAGCCGCCACTAGTCCGTCGCTAAGCCGTCACGAGTTAGCGACGAAAAGCGACGGAATAGCGACGGAACGATACCCTCTGATACACAGTAACGACGGTTTACCGACGGACTGTCCATCGGTAAGTGTCTTTATAATTCAATACCTGATACTTGAATTCAATGAAAGAACGTCGGTAAGTCGTCGCTAATGCAACGAATACTGACGACGGAAAGCCGTCGCTATTGCGTCGAGTGACGACTACGTAGCGACGGACGTTTTTAGCGACGAGCTGATTGCCGACAGATTGTTTTGATCAATATCCGTCAGTGATCCGTCGCTAATCAGTATTAGCGACGGATGGTCGACGGATGTGGCCGTCGTTAAAACAACAAATTTTGGTAGTGTGAGTACAGTCCTTGTTTTGATTCTAGTTGGGTTCTTGAGATTCAGGTGAAAATCAAATTGTCCAGGTTTATGTTCAAACAGGGAGTTGAATCAAGTATGCAGGTTCTCTATTTGCTAGTGTCCTGAACATTTGGTGAAGCATTAGGATTGTGGTTATATTGCAGGTAGTTGTGGCAGTTGTAGCAGGTTCAAGTTAGTAATCTTGGATCTTATGCAAGAGCAGGTGTTCAATTAGAAACATTGGTTGTGGTTCAATGATTTAGATGGTTGCCTGTTTAGTTTGGGTTGGGAAAACATTTTTTTTGGCCGTTGGCTATATATAGATTTCAAGTTAGAGTTGAATCACTGTGTTGTGGCCTGGTTGAACTTTTAAACTACATATAGTGTGTCTAAACTCTCAGGGAAGGATGATTAGGGCTTGTGTGTGTGGCAGTTAGAAAATATTGTAATGCATATTTTCAAATTAACTATATATAAGAAGTATCAGTTTGATAGAGGTAGTCATTTATTGCTAAGTATTTATATCCTAGTTATTATTTTGTTAAACCCTTTCCTTGCTACTTTTATCTATTCTAAATTGGTGTATATATATATATATATATATATATATATATATATATATATATATATATATATATATATATATATATATATATATATATAGGTTAATTCTTAAGCTAGTTTGTGTATACATATTTAGTTTATTAGTAGAATTGAATTATTAAATTATTTAACTAGCTAGAAATAGCTAAGTTAGTGCCATTATTTAGATTTTAATCAAATCCCAAATTGTCAAGGTGAATCTACAGATCTACTACTACTACTCGATCACCATGAGCAACGCAAGTATACTCCTCGGACTTGTCCATTTCTTCATGTCTTGTACTCATGCTTGTATCTTCTGGTTGATACGATATTTTACGAGATTGTTTGGTATCTGGTTCCTTGAGTTTACTTGTGTCTAGGAAGGAAAATACTACAGATGTGTGATCAAACCCGAGTTACTATTTATGTGAATAGCTTAGGTCCCGCATCGTGCACGCGGGACCGAAATCGTACCATTTCATGTTTCCTGAATCTACCCAAGCCGATCACACACTTTGGATGTATTTCGATATATTGCACACTTCAGGTTCATTGTGTATTTCATGTTCAAAATTGATTTCATGTTCCATATATTTACTTTTCAGTATTCATGTTCAGGATTCATGTCATGTTCTCATTTCTCGTACTTTATATTTTTCTGTATTTATTTTCATACCGTGATATTCATGTTCATTCCTTGAATTAGCTCCGCTCCTAACTAGGATATGTTGCAGGTATACTTGTAGGACATTGTTCTACATTATGGGCCAGAGCCCGGGATCTTAGCTGAGCAGGATGGAGTCATGACTTAGCTTGAGGTTTCAGGTTTAGATTATTTTAGCTATTCCTCTAGATTTTGTATGCTCTTAGAATTCACAGTGTATTTCTTTCTTGTTGACTCTAGTACTTTTACGATATTATGATCAGTAGATTATGGTGATCATTCTGGGAACGTCTTATAGATGCTGTGATTGTGCACATTTATGTTTATCTGGTTAGATTTTCCTAGCTTGGTACAGCTTACTTTGTCGTGTCTATCGACGAAGGCTGGCGTGTCCGACTCGTGTCCGATTATTCGAGAGCAGGTCGTGACAATCAAGTGCAAAGAACTCAGATTCCATGGATGACCGCGAGAGCATAGTCTGCTTCTTCGATTTCCACGATATAGCAGCTCCATCCATTGTGAAAATGTATCCATGTGTGGACCTCTCGCTCTCCACTTATGAGCACCAACTGGCATCACTAAAGCCTTCCACTACCGACGGATCTCCGCTGTAGTGCAGTGCATATGTCTGAGTCTTCTGGGGATATCTCATAACCCGTTTCACAGCTTTCCAGTGCTCAATGCCTGGGTTGCTCGTGAAATGACTCAGCATTCCCACGGCGAAAGCTATGTCAGGCCTTGTGGCAGTAGTAGCATACATCAAACTCCCGATTACGCTTGCACACTCCAGCTGCCTGACGATTTTCCCTTAATTAAGCTTCAGCTTCAGATCACACCTGTACGGCGTACCGATCCTTGGAAGATCCTGATACCCGTAATGAGTGATCATCTTCTCAACATAATGAGACTATGACATCACTAGTCCAGTGTCTGTCCGGATGATCTTGATTCCTAAGATCACATCAGCTTTCCCCAAGTCCTTCATACTGAACTTGCTCGAGATGAACTTCTTTGTCTCTGTGACATAGCCCATATCCGTACCTAGGATCAGCATGTCGTCCACATACAAACAAATGATCACACCTCTTCCATCAGCGAACTTCGTGTAAACACACTTGTCAATCTTGCTGACCATGTAGCCATTTGACCTTATAACATTGTCAAATTTCTCATGCCACATCTTGGGAGCATGTTTAAGACCGTACAAGGATTTCATCAACTTACAGACTTTGTCTTCAAGACCCTTTACGACAATTCCCTCTGGCTGTTGCATATAAATCTCTTCGGTCAGCTCGCCATTTAGGAAAGTCGTTTTCACATCCATCTGATGTATCACCATCTTATGTATTACTGCGAGAGCAATCAACATTCTGATGGTGGTCATTCGGACTACTGGAGCATACGTGTCAAAGTAGTCAATCCCCTGCTTCTGAGAAAACCCCTTGGCTACCAACCTAGCCTTGAACTTGTCAATAGTTTCGTCTGCTTTCATCTTCTTCTTGAAGATCCATTTACATCCAATAGGTTTCGTTCCTTCAGGAAGATCAACCAACACCCAAGTGTTATTTGAGGTGATGGAATCAATTTCATTGTCAATCGCCTCCTTCCAGAAAATCGTGTCTCTGGTCTTCATCGCCTCATCATAGGTAAGCGGATCTGCTTCCACATGATAGGTGACAAAGTCATTTCCAAAGTCCTTCGGCCTCCTCACATGCTTCGTTGACGGCTCAGCGAGTTCTGGTTCAACCGTTGTTTCAACAACATCTTCTTGGAATACTTCTTTATTGAAAACTCCAGTTTCTTGTGCACCCTCATTGTTCTCCGGTATATCCACAAGAACAATATTATTATGCCTTACAAATTTGTCTTCAAAATATTCAGCATCGCGAGATTCGATAATATGATTTGACTCAGTATCAAGAAATCTCCGAGCACCACTCTTCTCGGCATACCCCAAGAAGATCGTCTTCGTAGTCCTTGTCCCCAGCTTCTGAATCTTCAGATCTGGAAGCTTCTCTTAAGCCAGACACTCCCACACTCGAATGACATTCAAGTTAGGTCTGACTTTGAAACAGAGTTCATGAGGAGTTACGTCCGAAGTTGCATATGACACTCTATTTAGAATAAAAGTGGCCGTCAATGCAGCTTCTCCCCAGTAGCATTTAGGAAGACCTGCAGTTAGCAGCATTGAGTTTATCATTTCTGTCAACGTTCTGTTCTTTCTCTCAGCTACTCCGTTAGATTGAGGAGAATACGGAGCAGTGGTCTCATTGATGATTCCATGTTCTTTGCAGAACGATGCAAATTCATGAAACCTATACTCTACATCTCGATCACTTTTGAGTAGTTGTAGATCGGTTTAACGTTCAGCTTCAGCCTTGAAGTCTCTAAACTACTCGAATGCTGCATCCTTCTACTTGAGAAGTCATGCGAACGTGCACTTCGAGAAACAATTCGAACCGGCCTTTGTGGAGAATTGATAAAAGTCACAGATATCTGAGTGTACTAACTCCAGATGATCAGTGCTTTAATTCAATCGTCTGAGCAGCTTCAAAACTGTCTTGTATCTGTACAGACCTTAAAATCCTCTACCTTCTTACCCCCACATTCTGAAGATAAGGTCCCGGTAGGACAGCTTGAGTCTGCTTCTATCATAGAACAACTCTCAGTCCATTCAATAAAGTAACTTCATCGCCATCAGCAGAAGTTCGAACATCCCTTAGCATCGAACATCTTTTCGAAGCATGTTCCTCGCCAAAAAATTACCATCTGGCTAGTACGAATGTCCATTTTTCAAGTCTGTATCAGATAACAGACTTCCTGAAATCGGATCTTCGGAAATCTCTGGTACGTGTAATATGCATTCCAGTGTCCTTGTCGGTGGTTCATAACCACTATCTCGATCTCCAGATATTCTGCTAGGTACATGTTCGCCATCGAGACCTTCGTCATAACATGGCTCGTCTTTATGAACAGCTCCTTCGAGAGCACACGTGGTCATATGCACTAGTGTCAGACCAGTAGTCAGCTACCACGCTAGATAACTCAACCTGTGCAACAATAGCAACCAAGTTAAGTAATCAAAATAACCAAGTTCAGCCATACCTACTATTTTGGTTTGGATTTGCATTCACTCTTGTAGTGGCCATTCTTGCCACAGTTGAAGCAAGTCACATGGGACTTGGACTTCTGTTACTTGAACGAATGACCATTCACTTTTAGATTAGTGGAGTCCTTTTTCTTGTGATGAGAAGCCACCTGCTTCCCCTTGAACTCTCTTGTCTGTACCAAGTTGGCCTTAGCCAGTTGTTTGGACAGATAGTCCATCTTCTGTTGAGATCGTATTTCGTCCTCAACGTGGATCTCTTGTAGAAGATCTTTCAAGCTAATGTCCAGCTTCTTCCGATGCATTCTAGCATATAAGTTGCTCCAACCAGCAGAAAGTTTCTAGACTATCCCTCCAACGACAAACTTGTCGACGGGGGGCATCTTCTCGTCATCCAACTTCTGGCACAACTTCAGGAATTCCTTCACTAGCATCGCCATCTCGTCTTCGAAGAGCCACTTGTGGTACTTCTCGACGATGAAGATTTTGGACCTGTTCTCATCATCTTCATATAACTTATCCAAAGAATCCCAGATCTCTTTGGCCTTCACCTTCTTGGAATATGACTCTGCCAGAGAGTCTTCCATAGAATTAAGAATCAGCAGTTTACAGATGTTGTTTTCTCTCTTCCATTTGCTCTGCTTGACGAGTGCAGCAGCAATAGCATCTGCAGTTCCTCCTTTTGGAGTCGTCGGTTCATCCTCAATCAATACATGGTCTACGTCCACGAGTTTAAAGATTAAGGGTGACCTTCCTCTTTCAGATTTGAAAATATTCTCCGTCGAATATCTCCAACTTGTTAAAGCTGGTATCGATGAGAGAAGCATGGGAGTTTTCCATCTTCTAATCTTGCTTTGAGATTGTTATTTCCGAGGCGTAATTTTTGTTGGAAAATAGAGAAATGAAATAGTTGTCTCAATAGTAACGACGTTTCGTAACAACACTTCAAAGAAGGTGCACCACAGAGATCCTTGGAGGATTCTGGGTAACGAAAATCTAAAGAGATTTTGTTACAACAGCAAACGAAAGTAGAGCTTCTTTTAGGAAGGTACAAATCGAGTTGCTAGCAGCAGCAGCAACGAAAGCCCACAAGAAGTATCTGATTAGATCAGAGAAGAAGAGAAGGAAAGAAGAAAGAGAAAGGCTGCTTTGTTGGGGTGATAAGATCACCGTTGCTCAAAGCAAGATTCGCATATATACGATCCGCTTCCAGGAACCAGTAAGTTCGTCAGTCAATATTTGAGACTTGAACGGGCTTCCTGGACTTTACGGACTCCCTTAACTCTCTTTTTTGGTGCATCTTTCAAAGGAGGCCAAGGGGCTCTATTTATAGAGTGGAGTGAGACTTCACCTCTTCTCCTATCCGATGTGGGACTAAAATACCAATACTCAAAAATAGAGTTTGATATTTTAGATCATCCCACAATCAGCATAGAAGTGTGCCAGTCCACACCTACCCCCCGAACACTCCCGTGCATGCACGAGACATCCTGGAGTCCGTGTCCGAGTCCGTACAACCAGAATCAACTTACATCTTTGTTGGAATTAATCATTTTTTCCTTCTAGGAAAATACTCCCACATGACACACATTTGTGCCCTACCACACCTCATGTGCACACCTCAACATAAGCAATGCATTATATTGAGATACTCACCGTTTGGTGTAGCCGATGTGGGACTATATTTCCTAGTCCAAAGACAAAAACACCAACATCCGCGTCCCGCAACCCCGCCCCCCCCCCCCCCCCCCCCCCCCCCCCCCCCCCCCCCCCGCGGGTGCCCGCCGTTGGAGACATCGTTCATTTTGAGTCCATTTTTGTACACCCACAAAACCCACAAAACTAGGATGTTTGTTTAACCATCAAAATCACTTTGAATGTCTACGAAATCACTTCCAAAGTAATTTATGTTAAATAATTTTGATACGTGTTAATCTTTTTGGTGGGTGAACAAACATCCTTTTTGGTTGTTAACAAAAATGGCCTCTAGACTAATAACCAAGGTGACCTCTCCCTCCCAATCCCCATTTTCAAAATCCACTCCGATGCCTCCCGCTCCTCCATTCTCCCGCCGCCTCTACTCTACCGCCGTCCCCGCCGGCGTCTGGTCCCTCCTCCGCTCCAACGCCTCCTCCCCCCACCTCGAGTCCGCGCTATCCCTCTCCGTCCCCGCCCCGACCCCGTCCCTCGTCTCCTCCGTCCTCTCCTCCGCCGACCCCTCCTCCCCCTCCGACCTCCTCCTCTCCCTCCGCCTCTTCGTCTGGGCCGGACTCCGCCCCAGCCTCCGCCACTCCGCCGCCGCGTTCTCCTCCGCCGCATCCCTCCTCCGCATCCCCGCCCGCCCCCACCTCCTCCACGCCCTCCTCGACTCCTACTCCCCCGACCGCGTCGACATCAAGACCTTCTCCCTCCTCCTCCGCCTCTCCCCGCGCTTCGACCTCTCCCTCTCCCTCCTCCGCCGCATGCCGGAGTTCTCCGTCCGCCCCGACGTCCCCTCCTTCAACTCCCTCCTCCGCCTCTCCCCTCCCCCCGCCGTCGCCGCGCAGCTCTTCCAGGAGCTCTCCCTCTCCGGCCTGCGTCCCGACATAATAACCTATATGCTCCTCGTCTCCAGCTTCTCCTCCGCCGGACTGGTCGGCTGCGCCCGCAGCCTCCTCTCCCGGATGCGGGCCGACGGGTGCGAGCCCAACGTCGCGGTATACTCCGCCGTACTCGACGGGGCCTGCGGCCGTGGGGATCTCGATGCTGCGAAGGAGATTTTTGAGGAGATGGAGAGGGTGTGCTCCCCCAATGTGGTGACCTATACGTGTTTGATGAAATGTCTATGTGAGAAGGGGAGGCTGGACGAGGCGCTGGAGGTGCTGGATAGGATGGGGATGGGCGGGTGCCGGCCGAACAGGGTCACGCTGCGGACCCTCATCAAGGGATTTTGCGACAGAGGGAGGGTCGACGAAGCGTATAGGTTTGTCGAGGACGTGGTAGGCGAGGGGGGAGGTGGCATTTCGAGCGAGGAGTGTTATAGCTTGCTAGTGGTTAGCTTGTTGAGGACCGGGGACTGGAGCGCGGCGGAGGGGCTCCTCGGGAGGATGTTGGAGAGAGGGGTGAGGCCGGACGGATTGGCTTGTAATTCTTTCATGAGGGAGTTGTGCGAGAAGAAGTGCTTCTTGGATGGGTACGAGTGGGTTGGGAAGTTGGGTTGTGTCGATTCGGATGTTTACTGTACTTTGTTGGAGGGACTATGTGAGGAGGGTCATTCTGCGGAGGCTGTCGAGTTGGCGAGGAGGGTTGTCGAGAGTGATAGTCCGGTGGGGGCTTCTTGTGCTGAGGCCGTGGTTACGGTGCTGGAAAGAATTGGAGGTGGAGGTGATTTGCAATCACAAATTCTGAGATTGAAAGTTGAATAAGAGCTTGCTGGTTTCATCGAATATTTCATAGTCAACCTGGAGGATCAAGGTGTGTTCTTCCATGAAAAGAGAGAGGAATAGTTTGCACGCATATTTCTTTTGTTACTCTGGTTCAATAATTTGATTCTCCTCGTCAGGAACGTTAGGGGCTGGGTATCCATTGAAGAGGAAAATCGTTGGGGACGAAGAAAATTTGGGTCGAATCCCTTGTTTGAATCTGATTGTTAACTAAATCCTTGTGACTAGGCAAATCTTGAACAAGTCCAATATTGTAGACATGATCTATTGCAGTCTTTTTGTACTATCTTTTGATTAAAAAGATGGGTACAAATGTATTCTGGAGACACCATATAGGTATAATATATTTTGTTTATAAAGTTACAGTATTACTCTTTGTTCAACCAGAAAGACATCAATCCTGTAGCTGGCCACTATGAATTAGTCTTTATAAACGTAGACATAACTGAACATAACTACTTAGCTAGTTTTATTTTAGATTGGTAGTAGGCATATAGTTCACTTCCATATGTAGTCAAATATGATTAGTAATGGTTCCTCTTGTGACATTAGCTTCATAAGTTCATAATGAATGCGTTACTTGTTAGTCACCCGTTCTGCAGTCTGAACTTGTGCCATCTCTTTTTTCTGTACATATGACTAATAGTCTTCTTTTACGTCTGGTTTACATGTTGACTTTTTTGACAATAATTCTATGCGACATGTTTCCATCCCGGTCTCCCATCGTGATTCTTATGTGGTACCTTGCTTCTTATCCTATTGGTGAATGCCACATAGGATTCTTGGTGGGAAATTGGGATGCATAGCATTGCTCTTTTGTTGATAACTTGTTTGTAATTGGGGTTCAAATGACATGGTAATGAGATAACTAAGTACTGGTAAACATAAAGTTGGGGATATGGTTAAGAAGTTTCTTGTGAAGGGGAGTGGACAATGGTTTAAGCCAGTGCGGATATACAGAGGAACATCATTGCTAATAAGAAAGGACGAGGAAGTCCCACCACTCCCCTTTAGAACACGAGAAATATAAGAAATGCTGAATTTTTGAATCCGCGGTTCTGATAAGTTGTTTGCCATATTATTTATTTATGAAATTTTTTGAGTGGCACCCCACTTGGATGGTCTATTTATGCGGTGCATCCCATATTGTTTGTAATATGTATAAGTTATCCTACTTTGGATTTGCTATATGTATAAGTCATCCCACTTTGGACGTTTTCCGTAAGTTCTGACGGATGGACTCTTCATTAAAAAAATTTTGGACCAAAATAACTCTCCTCCCATTGTCTTCTTCCCTGACATCACAGCCCCCTCCCCCTTCCCCGACGTTCGACCCCCCCCCCCCCCCCTCCCCGACCTCGCCCCCCTCCACCCCCTCCCCGAGCTCGCCCTCCTCCCCGACCTCGCCCCCCTCCCCGACCTACCCCCCCCTCCGCCCCCCCTCCCCGACCTAGCCCCCCCCTCCCCGAACTGGCCCCCCTCCGCCCCCTCCTCCCCCACCCCCCCCCCCCCCCCCCCCGCTCCCCCCCGCTGCCGCCCCCTCCCCCGTCCAGCAGCAGCGGCGGCGGGCAGCAAGGGTGAGGAGAGGGGAGGAAGAGGGACATTTTCGTCTTTTTCCGTCTTTTTTAAGGGTCAAACACGGCCGACCGTCAAAACTGACGAAAAACGTTCAAAGTGGGACTACTTATACATATAGCAAACAATGTGGGATGCACCGCACAAATAGGCCATCCAAGCGGGGTGCCACTCAAATTTTTTCTTTATTTCTTTGTTTGATTTTTTTTTTCTAACTTTTATGGGGTGATATTTTCCTCATGTTGCCAGATATGCTTGCATCACCTTTAAGGTTTCTACGTTCAGCAGAGGTGCACATAATAATTTTCAAGGTTTGAACATCACTACAAAACTTGAATTATATATAACTTCAATGAATGTACCCCTCGATCTTTTTAGGTTGATATTTTATGTGATATGAATGGTGGGAGAGATCTCCCATCTTTTTGTTGTACAGGGTCCAAGTGTGTTACATGCCATATACACGAACACGAATAGACACAGTATGGACATGGCAACATGGACACAACATCATATGGGAAAGGAAATCAATCTCATCTCTGATATAGTGACCAAAATGTACAAGACACTGTGTTAGCCAACATAACTGTTACATCCCACTTTTCAAAAATAGTCATAAAACAGATACATATTGGCTCCTAATAAAAAAACTCTCAAAAATAGCTGTATGAGGAGGGTAAGATTAGAAAAACAATTGGAGACTCGATTCCTCTTTGAATTTTTACATGGAATATTATAATTAGCTGCTAGACAATACGAAAGTATCTCGAATTGAAAATTATAGGATTTAAAGTAGAAGAACTGGTCATTAATATGAGACTATGATGTTTTAGGGGTTAGTAGCCAGATATGAAGAATTGGATGGTATATTATTTTCAAAGAGTTTATGTAGTTGACTGCAATATTATTCAGGAATGTGTTGGGAAAACAAAGGATGAGACCAAGCACTCTAGCATGAGTAGTGGTGCAATATAGGAGTTGCATTATTTGTTTAAGGTTTTGTTAATAATCATAGGATGTTAGCTGAAACAGAGCATCAATATTATGATTATGTTCAGATGCTTATATTATTTACCTTACATTTAGGTGCTACATAAAAAAATGTTCCTAAGGTGGAAATTTTATTAATAAAGGTAAAGCTACATCATATGGATGATGCCAAGGTACAACTATAACACATGGCTGGTGGCATGTTGCAGGAGTTTGTAATTGATCAACTAAAACTATTTGGGCTTTCTTTTTTAAATTATTTAACATAGCAAACTAAAGCCTTAGTTTATGTAGTGATCTTATAGAATTTCCTTTGGTGCTATATGAAAAAGAGTAAAATTTATCCTCAGCTGGTAATTGAATAGTAAAATGTAAGGCTTTGTTATTTAGGAACTAATCATTGTTCAGTGGAGTTATCTTCGGTTAAGCCTTTCTTTTCTGTAAATTACATTCAGTCCATTTTCATATAAAGTGTTATCATGTGATAGGTTAGATTAGCCCTTTCATCTTAAGATTTTATTGCTAAATGAGAAAGAAAACGGGTTGGTTTGATACTTCTTTTGTTGCATATTATGTGTGGCTCTTGCTTTGCAGGTTGTGGGTTATGAATGGGCTGGGATGCTGATGCGGTATTATTTGATTCTGCTGAAATTTTGTGGTCTTTCAGTTGACCTCAGGTTTGTCTTTCTTTACCTTGTCATAATGAAGCATGCTAAATGGATTTGTAGTCTCTTTCAGTTTCGCCTTTGCCTCTTCAGTGTTAGATGATCCACGAGAGTCTCCTCCTACGGTATACCGTATTCCTAATTATTAGGATTAAAATTACTATTCCCAATTATATGTTCTGTCTATAATAAAAAGAAGTAGGGAACATGGCCTTGCTTGTTGCATGAAGTTGGAGTTTCACATGGAATTGCAATTTGATGCTTCATAGTTATTGTAAGATAATTCCAGTTCAGTTGAATTCCAGTTCAGTTTTTTATTTTTTAGACATAAATAGGGGTTTAAAAATTAAAATCTCATTTGGAATTGCTGTTTCTTGATCCCAAACAACAAGAAAAATCAGGATCACACCCTGGAATTAGGAGTGTTCATGCAATTTTACAGGCCCAAAGTTATATATATATATATATATATATATATATAAACTTTTTTTAAAACGGATGAAGAGCGGAGGCGGAGGCGGAGGCGATCGGGCGACTGCAGCGGATGCGGCTAGGGCTCCTCCCCCCCGGCCACCGGACCCCCTCGCCGGCGGGGGGAGGAAGCCCGAAAAGAAGGGGGGGCCGGGCCGCCCCCCCAGGCCAGCGGCGGCGCCCCCCCAGGCGGGAGGGGGGGGGGGATCAGTTGGGGGAGGGTCGGGCGGACCCCCCCGACCTACTGATGGCAGCGGCGCCCCCCAGGCGGTTGGGGGGGGGCTGGAACTTCCCTGGGGGGGTCGGGCGGACCACCAGGTGTAGTGGACGGCGGCGGCGGCGCCCCCCCCCGGCGGTAGGGGGGGAGGAACGGGATCGGTTGTGGAGGGGTCGGGTGGACCCCCCGGATCCGTGGCAGGCGGCGTTGCACCCCTCGGCGGTCGGGGGGGGGGGGCAGGAGCGACGGGCTCGTTGACGGCGGATTTGACAAGAGAATCGGATGGGGATCGGACCTTGCGAGGTGTCTCTAACGCGCCTAACTTTGAATTCGGTGCAGGTTCTGGATATCAGGGAGGACATATAGAGGGAGGGGGATGGACGACGGTCACGCGTCGACGCGTGACGAAGACCGGAGAAAAGGCGGGGGGAGGTCAGGGCCATATTAGGGATCGCCATCCTGTTGACAGTCGACAGAGCGGGTCAGGAGCGCGGCCATCGGACCGGGGACCTGTGGTGGCTGCTGGGAGATCGGTGGGCTGGCGGCCGAAGGCGACCGCGGCGGACAAGGAGAAGAGTAAGGTGGTGGATTTCAGTGTTCAGGGATCTGGGCCTCCCCGCCCGGAGGCTGCCCCCAGGCCTCTTGGGGCGACTACTCGGCCGGCTGGTCGGTCCTGGGCAGAGATCTGCAAACCTGTGGGGCCGAAAAGTCCCACATCGATGGAGTACGTGCCACCGATCAAGGCAGGGAGGGGTTTTCGGGCCTCGTTCCCTGCGGAAGAGATAGAGAAGGTGTCAGCTTACTGGGAGAACACTCTGGTTTTGTACGTCCTAGGCAACAAGCCGTTCTACGGACATATCCGAGGTTATGCAGCGCGGGTCTGACAGCCTAAGGGGAGTATGGAGTTCTTTGCCCGTGAGAACGGCTTCTATTATGTGAAGTTCGGTCTTGCAGAGGATGTTGCTAGGATCCTTCAGGGCGGCCCCTGGACGTTTGACGACAGGCTTATCATTCTAAAGGAATGGACCCGGAGCTTCGATGTGAGCGGGAAATTCTGAATGCCATACATGTTTGGATTCGCTTCCCTGAGTTCCCTGTCAGGTTTTGGAGTATACCATTGCTGATGCGTCTGGCGAGCTTGGTGGGTACCCCGATCAAGGCGGATGAAGCTACTGCCTTTCGGTCTAGGTTGATGTACGCCAGGATTTTTATGGAGATTCGGGCTGGGAGGAACTACCGAAGGTTGGAATATGAGATTCCTTCTGGGAAGGTACTTACCCAGAAGGTGGAATACGAATGGGTTCCACCTACCTGTTCACGCTGTTCCTGTTTCGGGCATCTGGCCAGTGCTTGTACGGCGGTGGGACCTCAGGTGGAGCCTACTGTTCCCCTGAGTGAGGATCTAGACTCACCCTGCGACATGGATTTCAGAGCTGACAGTGGAGAGGAGGCCTTGGTGGTAGAGGATACTCATCCAGTGAGTGAGGGTGGGATGAGCCTCATTGTCCCTTCCCAGCTTGCTCCCACAAGTGGGACGTTGTCCACTCCCCAGGGGCAGAGTAGTATTGTTACTAGAGGCATGGCGGCGTCGGGGATCGAGGCGCGAGGGAGTGGCGGATCGGCTGAGGGGCAGGTTTACTGTAGGAAGAGACGTGCTGTTGTGCCGCTGAGTGATGGCCCCTCCAGGGAGGGGAGGCATCCTACTGACAGAGAGGAGGCGGTGTGTGTTGACAATCCTTCCTGGACGTTGGTGCTCTCTCAGGCTGTCCCCCAGCAGACCATTCCAATTGGGATGGAGGAGGATCTTTTAGCGACGGGTGTGGCGCATTCCCCAGGTGCCGATCCGGGTATTTTCTCAGGGGACGCATCCTCTTATTAATTAAGGGCTATTATCGCCTGGAATGTGAGGGGGGCGTGTTCGCTAGGGAGGTGGAGAGAGATTTATGGGGTGCTGCTCAGAGAGAAATGTGACATCTCTGTTCTGTTGGAAACCAAGATTAAAGGTGAAAAGACTCTTGCTCGGCGGACTCCATCCCATTGGGCCCAATTGCACAACTTGGCTCTGTGTGACATGGCCAGGATCTGGGTTAGATGGAACTCGAAGAGCTGGGATGGAGATTTGCTCTTGATGACGGAGCAGCTGATTGCCATTTTCTTCTCGAACAAGGGTGACTTTCGGTTCTTACTGGGGGCGGTCTACGGCCACCACGACAGACGGAGAAGGGAGTCCCTGTGGAGTGACATCTCCCGTGTCGCAGCGGCAGCAGATTCGTCGTCCCTTCCTCTTCTTATGATCGGGGACTTCAATGTCCTTCTGCACCGAGGGGAGAAGGTGGGCGGTCGGCCAGTTCCAGACCCTATCTTTTATGATTTTCAGAGATGCCTCCTCCAGGCAGGGCTCCAGGGATTGTCTCGCTCAGGCTTCATCTGGACTTGGCACAACAAAGCAATCCGGAACAGGGTTGCGTGTCAGCTTGATCGAGCTCTGGGTAATGGAAAATGGTTCCGACATTTCTCCAACACTTCGGCGGAGGCCCTGGCTGCTGGGACGAGCGATCATTCTCCCATCCGGGTTGGCTTCACTTCTCGGTCTCCTGGGAAGTCCCGTCCTTTTAGGTACAACAACAGTTGGTATCTCTCGGAGGGCTATCTGGAGGCTCTCAGAGGGGCTTACTAGCGGTCAGGAGGGGACGGCTCAGTTCCGCTTGGTGCGTCATCTCAAGGCCACGAAGCAGGTTCTTCGGAGATGGATGAAGGGGTTGCCTAAGACTTCCTTAGAAGATAAGGAGGTGGAGTTGCGGGCTATCCAGCAAGACATGCAAGCTGACATGCTCAATGGGGACCTGGCGGCTAGAGAGAAGGAGTTGATCGAAGAAGTCAATATCTTACGGCTGCAGAAGGAGATTAGCACGGCTCAGCGTGCCAAATGCTCCTGGCTCAAGGATGGCGACCGGTGCACCAAGTTCTTCTATGTTATCATCCGGATCAGACAACATAGGAATCACATCTCCCAGATTCTGGATGTGGATGGCAATCTAGTGGGGGAGCCGGCTGCGATCCAGGGCGAGGCGGTCAGGTACTACTCTGAGTTATATTTCCAGACTGACTACCTGTCTGTGTTTCCAGAGATAGTCACGAAGAGATTGGTGACTCCGTATAGGAATAACATTCTTCTTGCTCCTGTTACATTGGAGGAGGTGGAAGCTATTGTCAAGCTGGCGGATCCCAACAAGGCTCCCGGACCGGATGGTTTTAGCAGTGAGTTCTACAAACGACACTGGGACACTCTGAAGCATCAGGTCTTGGAGGTGGTACAGAAATTCTTCACCAAAGGGAAACTGCTGAAAGAGCTGAACCACACCTTCCTGACTTTGATGCCTAAGAAGGAGGGAGCGACTGCGCTGGCTGACTTCTGACCTATTGCGTGCTGTAATTATCTTTATAAGATAATTACGCACCTTATGTGCCGGCGGATGGAGGGGATCATGCAGGACTTGGTACCTCCGAACCAGGCTGCGTTTATCAAGGGGAGGTCGATTGCTGAGCACAGCCTCCTGGCTCATGAGATGGTGAAGGGTTTTAGCAAACCCGGAGGGGAGAAGGCCTGCGTGAAACTGGATCTGAGGAAGGCGTATGACATGGTCAACCGAGACTTCCTCTGCCATCTGATGTCCGCCATGGGTTTTGGGGACCACTGGGTTGCTCTGATCCGGGAGTGCATCACGTCCCCCACTTTCTCTGTCCTTATCCAGGACATCCCATATGGGTACTTCCAGAGCAATCGTGGGCTTAGACAAGGTGACCCCCTGTCTCCTTACCTGTTCACGCTTGTTATGGAATACTTCACCTGCCTGATGGATTTAGCAGTGCACCGAGGGAGGCTGGTTCCATTGTTCCGGAGGGTGGATCCTACAGTCATCCACCTCATATATGCTGATGATCTCTTGGTGTTTATCCAGCCTTCGACGGAGGGTATGCAGACGCTCGCAGAGATTATGAGAGAGTTGCATTCCCTCTCGGGCCTTCAGTTGAACAGGGAGAAGAGCTTGGTGTACTTCAGCTCCTTATGTCCCCAGAAGGAGGAGCGGGCCGACGTGCTGGATATCGAGAGGAGTGATCTTCCAGTGCGCTACTTAGGTGTACCTCTCACGGTCAACTATGCGCGGGACCAGGACTGCCATAGTTTGGTGGAGTACGTCCAGAGGAGAGTGGAAGGTTGGCAAGCCTCGGGATTGTCATTTGGAGGACGCATCGAGCTGATCAGATCGGTGATTACGGCTGTAGCTCACTTTTGGCTGCAATCCATCCTCCTTCCTATTGCCACTGTTAGGAAAGTAGATCGGATCTGTGCAGATTTCATTTGGCGGGAGGGGGGGGGTATGCACGCGATCTCTTGGGAACAGCTCTGTCGTCCCAGGGAGAAGGGAGGAGTGGGGCTTAGGCCGTTGATGGAGATTAGGGAGGCCTCCGCGCTTAAGCTGGCATGGAAATTCATCAATGGGGGGTCTCTCTGGGCTGCCTGGATGCATAACAGATACGTGAAGCAGGATAATTTTTGGACGTGTGCTACTGACAACAATCACTCCGTCACGTTCAAGACTGTCCTAAGACACATGGGGATTCTTAAATCTGCTATCAGGAAGGTCATGAAGGATGGGTCTGGAACGGACCTCTGGCGGGATCCTTGGATAGATCGGCGCTCGTTATTGGACATTAGGGGGGCTCAGACACACCAGGAGGACAGGCGGGGCCTGACGTGTAGTCGTATCATTCGCGACGGGGAGTGGAGGTCGGAGTCTTATCGATTTACCGTGGAGCTGGGTGGGATCATTAGTACTATTGCCATTGATCCGGACTTGCCTGCTGATCGGTGGATTTGGGAGCCGACTGGAGCATCTCCGGGAACTGGGGAGTTCCAATTCCGGAGTTGCTACAATCTCATCCGGCGCGCTTTTCCTCAGAGTCCTGACTACGAGTTCGTATGGTGCAAGGGTCTGGCCAGGAAGATGCAGCTCTGTGTCTACAAGCTCCTACTGGGTCGTCTTCTGACTAGGGATCGTTTGAGTTCCTTTGGAGTGCCGGTCCCAAATCCCAAGTGTGTGCTGTGCAGTCTGGAACAAGAATCTATTAGACACATCTTCTTCGAGTGTGACCTGGCTTGACAGATCTGGAAGGAGAAGACAATGTTATAGAATTCGCTAGGCGGAGTCGGTGCGCCGAGGGCCCGACTAGCGCCTAGGGCGCCGATTTGTTTTTTTTTTTTAAAATTTTATTTTGCACATGTATATACCTATAAATACTATATAGGTAACATTTGACATAAAGGCTTGTTAGCTCTTATGGCTAACAGAGCTCTGTGTAAAGCTTGTAATCAAGGGGTCAAGTGTTCGAATCCCGGGTTTTGTTTCAATTTTTTTTTTGTTTGACCTAGAATAAAAGAGGAGGAGAGGGAGAGAGAGAGTCATTCCTCTGACTCTTCTTGCAGAAGACTCCTCCCCTCCCCTCCCGTTCCTCCCCTCCTGTTCCTCCCTCTCCTCCCTTTTCCTCATCCCCTCCCCTCCCTTCCCCTCCCCTCCTCTCCTCTCCTCCCCTCACCGGGGACAGCAGCGGCTGCGAGACAACGGCAGCGACGACGATGGCGGCGGCGGTTGCGACCACGACGGCGGCAGCGGCTACGACCACGACGGCGGCGGCGGCGGCCAGGTAAGTACAATATAGTTTTATTTTTTATATATGATCATGTCATTTTTTTTTTTTTGAAAATTTTCAAAAAAATTTGTAAAATCCCGCCGCCTAGGCTCCGCCTAGGGCCGCCTAGGACCGCCGCCTAGGAGGTTTTCGGTACGGCGGGCGGCCGCCTAGCGCCTAGGCGGCCGCCTAGGCCGTTTTTTAGAACACTGGGAGCAGAGTAGAGTGTTGGGAGGATGCGACTCCGGGAAGGGTATTGGAGATATCATCACGGTGATCCGGGCTTGTAGAGGTAGAGGGGAGGACTGGTTCCGGACCGCCAGAGTTCACCTGGCTGCTTCAGTTTGGCACGTCTGGCGGGAACGAAACCGTCGGATATTTGAGGGACTGGTCACACCTCTGGTGGGCATGCTTCATAACATCGAATTTGATGTAAATGTTATGGGGATTTGATGAGTGGGGGTCCCACTTTGATTGTATGTGGTACGATTATTGCATTGTTTTGGAATAAAATTTACCCTTTTTCCAAATATATATATATATATATATATATATATATATATATATATATATATATATATATATATATACAAAACTTATGTTTTGGTTCTGCTCTAACTTGGTAGTTCAAATTATTTTCCCGCTACTGTAAGCCTTTAGCAAATTCCTAAACCTAGGTAGCTACGAGCATAGAGGGCTAGCTGTTAAACCTTGAAGTCCATTGGTAGGTAGGTAGATCTATCTTTCTTTCATGCAGTTTAAGCTCATGAAATGAAAGAGCACCCTCCCCAAGTTCTCTTAGACTAGGGAAGTGTCTTGACAAAGAGGTGGCACAAAATTAGCTATATGGAAATTGCATTAACTTTGTAAATTTATCCAAGATATGACTGCTTTAAATTTCTCTAACACCAAATTCACAATCTATGGAACTACACACAACCAATTTTGAAATACTAAGTAGAGCTTCAGTTTAGTGCAAGACGAGAAGCTCCGACTGCTGAGGACATCATGTTTCCCCCCTCCATCGCTAAATGCTTCCAGAGAACTTATTTCGATCAGGTAATTGAACCAAGACTTCCCACTGCACCTGCGAAAGTTAAAAGGAGACAGTCCAGACCGTCTTATATGGATTACGTCGGATTCAGGTACCTTTCCAACCTCCTTCTACAGTCATGTTATCCGTGCTCGAGGTCAGTTACTTAATTGGGCTTCTAAAATTTGGACAATAGCATTCCACTAAATTATGGCCCATTTTTGTGGAGGTTTTGGCACAATTGCATCCCTATGGACGATCACATATCCAAGTTGCAAGTTCCCTCATGCTATCCCGTTGGTCCTACTCGCCTTCCATCGAGACAACCGAGCACATTTTTCTTCAAAGCTATCTCGCGTCTACTATCTGCTTTTCCTTCTCCACTCTTCACGATCAGCTGGGCAGCCATCCTTCAATCCAAGAGCTATTTAAACCGCAAATCCAAAAGGTAGGTCTACCTACGTGCAAGCTGGGCACCTAGGTCCTGTGACGTGACCCTCTCATGCTTATGCCTACCTTGACTAGGAATTTGATACCAACGTAGAGGGTTGATGTCATGTTGACAGCCGGTCACAAAAACTTCATCATGATGATGGGAGAAGACTTGGATGATGTTGATGGAGATTTCTACTACGTCCACGGCGGCACACTAGTTATTTTTACTATTTCGAGAAAGTTACAATTACAAGAGATGAAGTCCTATTTATAGGCTGAGCTTAGGATGGCCACCAACTTTAATATAATTACCGAAACTACCCCTACTTATATATAACCGAACTACCTCCCCGGCCGATTTTCCAAGGACTTGCCCCAATTAAAGATCACCTTTGATTCTCCCAGACCACCTCTTCTGTCAAAGAATAGTTCAAAGACAAATTATAACATTTCAAAAAGTCAGGAAATACTATGACATGTTTCTTTTTGCTACCGGATGTTGTTCTTTGACAGTACTAGGTACAGTTAAGGCAAAGTACAAACATTGAGATCACGTACTAACATTTGATTTTTACAGAATTTAATACCATTGCACTGTTCATTATCGGATATCCTTCTTAGGAAGCTCATTGCCAGTCAACTTCTATTGAATATATATGCAATTTGGAAGTGTCTTTAATGGCAGCGGAGTCGTCTGAGTGTTTTCATGTGGAACAGTGAGAGGGGATGTAGTTGCCTAGTTTGGTCGGGGGACATGAATTTTAGTAGAGAGAGTATAAATCATAGTGACTACGAGTAGAGGAATTACAAGTACTGCATGCTTTAAAGTATTTTCCGTAATCTTCACCCCCAGCCTCAAACTTGAGCAGTCTTCTTCCGACCAACAGATCATCCACCACCAATTTATTGAAGCCCTTCATCAAGTCTTCTTCTAATGGCACCGCGGCCTGCTTCAAGCAGCTCCCGTCTCCTTCACTTCTGTAATCTTTCTTGAACTATTTGATAACATCTTGCAGGTTGGAACTTCCTCACATGGCATTCTGACTCCGAAAATGTAAGGTTGAGATGCATGAAGAAAAGTGGTGAAGTGCAATGATGTGCTTATCCGGGCCATGGTCAAGAAACTTGCATCTGCATATGACACGACATTCATCGACGCTGCAGCTTCTGGAAGATGGATGTGACCGACGATGTGGGTGCTGCTTTCATCGGCTTCTTGATCCAGCTTTCTTTCTCGATTGTTTACTTCCTAAATACTGTACTGTGAAGGAAAGCAAGTGATTCGTTTGCCACTAAAGACTTCAAGGTCTGGAATTTGGGCAAGCATATCAAGCTGCAGCTATGTCTAGACTGTTGAAAGTTTTGAATGGTGAGCTAATGTTTGCCTAGACATGTATTATTATTTATTTTTCTTGGCATTCAAGTATTTAGTTTTCTGAAAACAATTATATACTGCCATAGTCACAAAAGGAAACTATATCCTCGCTTAGTTTTGTACGAGACATAATAGGGTTTGGGTTTCTTAATGGAATCAGATTTGGTTATATAGCCATAAGCTTTGCCAAATCCAACTTGTTATTTATTAATCGAAGGCGACAACGCACAGGACAACTATTTACACGTGCAAGTTAAATTTTTTTCTTCTTCTAATATTGTCGAAAAATAGTTTAAATATTTAAATATATTTGAATTAAAGTTTATTATATATATGTTGATATTTTAATTAGGAATGTTATAGATATGCTTATATTTTAGTTAGAATTTACTATAGATATATGTGTAGGTAGGTAGATAATAACAGGTAGTTAAGCTTAGTTAGGATGGATATTTTTAAGTGTTTGTGACTGATCATTTAGACTAATTTTTAAATATAATTAAAAGTTTGATTTACAATTGTTTTCTTCGGAATTTTTTAATTAATTGAGGATATATATACAGCCTAGACGGCTGATATGTATACAGCTTAGACGGCTCATTTTTGAATTATTTTGAAGTCGTTTTATAATAGTAGAGATTGTTGTGAAAATAGAAGAGAAAGAGAAAAACTTGGTAGTCAAAGAGAATATCCGTAGCTTTTCTCATTGATAACATATATATATAGAGGGAATGAGATAGAGGTAGTTGTGGGTATGGATAAGGGCATCCATATTTGGATTTATCCAAATCATAACACTCTCCCTTGGATGCTCATTTTAATTATTGTCTCATTAAAAACTTTTCTAAGGAAAAATCCATCTTTTGGAAAAAAAAAAAAAAAAACCCATACAAAAGAAAAGAGTATAATAATATTCTTCAGGAATCCAAGTGGGTGCGGCTTACACTGCCTCGTTAAAAAACCTTTCGAAGAGAAAATTCAGTGGAAAAAAACCTCAAAGAAGGAAAAAAGTACAATGCGCAAAGACATGTTTCAAGATGTCTCCATTAGCATATTCATGATGCTTGCATCTACATGATGCTCCCCCTCAAAAAATATTACTTTCTTGTTCTTACATCATTCCAAAATGAAAAATCAACCCCCAATACAATTTAAAAATTACATGTGACCCCAACACTTTATTTGTCTATACATTTATACTCATGTCCTTATGAAGAGGTTGCAAATTTTATTTGTGATCCCCGAAAGCTCGTAACTCCCCCCGTTGAAATCATAGCCCTACAAGTTCTCTTGTTTGCTCCATTAATTGTAAGAAAGATTTGGTGAGATTGTCGTAGTATTTTGCTCTATTTATCTTCAAAAATACTTGCAACATAGTTTAGAAAGATATACCTTGTTTGTGATATCCTCTTAAGGAGGAAGTAAATATTCTGCATTTTTATATCTCATTATATCAAAACATAAATTAAAGCAAGAATGATATATCATTCAAGTGTCCAATGTAGATGCATATCAGTAGGTTTACATAAAATATTGTGCTGAGTGGGTGACAATAAGGAATATTATGTTCTTTAAATATGGTACTTCAGGACCCATAACATGTTCTTTTATTCTTTTGATCGTAAATGATCCCATTGACCTGGCCATTATCGTTTATGGAGATTTATCTCTACGGGAGTTTAATATTCTCTCTTCAGAAGAAAGGAGATTATAGTAGATCTCTTCCGGAGATTCCATTCTCTTCCGGAGACTCCAATCTCTTCCGGAGATATTGTCACATTTTCTATCTCTTCTTCTCTTTAAGATGTGCTTTCAATCTCTTCAGGAGATATTTCAAATCTCTGCAGGAGATACTATCAACTAAAATATTATCAGAATATACTATCAAATCAAATCTCTTCTGGAGATCTTCTCTTTGGGAAGTATTTTCAATCTCTTTAGGAGATTAGATCTTCTCTTCTGGAGGTACTTTCACGTACATAGACAATCATTTTGTCGATCGAATCCGTTCAGGGATTGAATCCATTCAGGGATTTTTTTTCATAAATATGATTGTACATTTATTGTCTTTCCTAGACGTATACTCAATGAATCTATCATATTCTTCTGGATGATTTTAGTCCATATATGGTTCATTTGCAAATCCTTCGAGATAGCATGATAATTATTAAATCCTTCAACGATATACCTAAAAATTTAAACCCTTCGAAAATTTATAACTTATCGTCTAGGTTATCATGATCGGAGAATATTTATTCATATTCTATTCATGATTATTTCAAGAATCCTTGAGCTAACATTGCTCAATACATTTGTATCTCTCTTTTTCATTTTAACCTGTCGGATTTATTTCTTTTAGGTTTTGTACTCAAAGACTAAACACTCCACGATGTGCGAGAGATATCGCATGATTATTCGTGGTTCAGTGTTATCCTTTATTTTATCACCCTTTTATTTTTATTTGATAATGTCATCTATGACAAAAAAATTTATTCCAAAATTTTCTTGACTATGCATAAAACATAGTTTCTTGGGTACCGGTACCTTTTTCTCAGTCTCTTCTAGGATCTGAAATATATTCTCAACCGGAGCAATATACTTTGGGATCGTCATAAACTTTCTCTTCAGGAGATGCTTCTGCAGGAAAACCTCCTTCAAGAGTATTCAGGGTGTGTTATATTACTCAATCTTTTCTTCCGGAGAGCTGAATCTTTAGAATCTTTAGTATTATTCGGCATCTTCTTCTGGAGAGCTGAATATTTAAAACATTTAGGTCTTACGCGTTCTTACTATAGAACTTTTTTATTTGTTGCCTTTATTTGGTTCTTTTGGTACTTCTATTAGAAAATAGATTTATAGTTGTTATGTCCCGATCCCGCTAGGGTCGTCCGTCTTGCCTGAATCCCTGCGGGGTCGATCGTCCTCGCTAAGGCGTGATGTCGTGCAAGCCTAAGTTGCGCTTGCACAAGGCCATGTACCTGCACAAAACAACTAGTCAAGCAAAAACACACGCACGCACCCACTAGTTAAGCAAAACCCACGCACGCACCAATTCATTGCAGAAAACCAAATATTGGACACAGAGATTTGAAATAGAAATACTTCCTTTATTGATAAACTTGATAGGAATATAAGTACAAAGCTTTGCAAACTCAGAGTGCCTTATATTGGCTACATGATTCTCTTTGAAACTCTCCTTTGAAAATAATCGCAATGTCCATACATCATATACCTTTATTACATGCTGGAAATGAAAGACACCTTCAAAAGGAAAAGAAACTTGAAACTTGACTGGGAAAGAAATTGAAGCTTCGAGGCAATCCACGAGCTCTACTGGGCTAGACGAGCTTCGGTGCCTCACTTGAAATCCTCCTGTCTCCTTTTGCTTTCTGAAAATGATGCCCACAACGTGGGTCAGCACACATCATGTACTGGCGAGCGGCTTTTGGCCGAACTCGCAAATCTCTGTACTAAATCAATATGTGGAGCTAACATTTACTAGTGATTTTTCTACTTGTCTAGGTTCTTTTTAACAATTCATAAGAACATGATAGTAGAAATATATCATAAGCAACTTACCAACGCCGGCAGTCATCCCTGCACAAAAACATGTTAGCACAATTTGCATAACGAGTAATTCATGTTTCATTCATGCAGATATTGAAGTTGTAATTCGGGTCATGCAGGTGGACTATTCTACATGTTGGTCCATGGGTTATCCCCATGATTAGCCGTTGTGATTCTCCGGTTCAGCTCGTCGCTAAGGACTCAGATATCGACTCCCATTTTCACATGGAGGCCCTAATCTCTCCTAGGTCGAGCGGTTCCAGGTGCCCCCAGATACCACCCGAGAGACAAATATTTTCCTTGTATACAAGTTGTCCGAGACCAAATGCATGCTCTAGCCGTTCTATCAGGTGAGACACATTTGGACTTATGCACAGATATACGACACGTTCATTTCGTGCCTTCTTGTTCATCTCAACACGTACAAGTTCGTCTGTACATGTCTATATTTTCAAGCATACTTAGTAACCAAACAGATGATCATTCTTATGGAGCAGATAGAGTAGCAATACATATTCTTGCATTCGATTCAATTCAATTATCTTCTCTTATCTTTTGTTGATGTGGTATCGTTGATCATAGGGACAAGGCAACAGAGTGGACTAGAGATCATTTTTATTAGGCGTACAGATCAATGTTTGTTCGGTTGAAGCAACTCACCGAGATGAATCTTAGTTGAAAGAAGGAAGGACTTCACACGCCGTTCACGAACAGTTCACGCGTCCTACATTGGCACCAACAGTTGATTAGCATACTTCGTCTCTTTCTCTCAAGATTCGGAATGAATACGAAATACGATGAAAGCGAACAATGAAAACCAATCATCGAAAATCAACACGAAAACGCATTCATCAAAACCAAGCAGCGAAAGAAAACATCCAACAAAACTCTTGGATTCATTTCAATAGAAGTCAATCCATCAATTAGAAAGGTTCATTGCATTTCATCCGTGATCAATCGATACCGGCAAAGGCTTCCCCAAATCCTCAGTTCAAGACTGAGTCAGCAAGCCGTAGGTATTACATAGTGGACCGCGAGGAGCGGGGCACTACAATAGTCAGTATAGCTATTTATACAACATAATTAAAAATATCGATTAAGTATATAATATTTCATTGCAGTGAAAAAACAAAGGATGATTTCTCCTAATTTAGTCAAGATTAGATAAAGTAGAAGTATGACATGATAAAGTAGAAGTATGACATGATACGTTCTTCTAGGATGATGCTTTAGAACGTTCTTCTAGAACGAAAATTCACGACGTTCTTCTAGAACGATAATTGACGACGTTCTTCTAGAACAATAATTCAAGAACGATAATTCACGATATTCTTCTAGAACGATAATTCACGACGTTCTTCTAGAACAATAATTTATCTTCTTCTTATCTCCCCCTAACGGTGGGAATTCTATCTTTTTAACGTGACAAATCAAAAAAAAAAAAATTGTCTAGAAGATATAATAATCTAAGGATATTATAATTCACAAAACATAGATGCCAATGTTATATTTTCAAAAAAAAATATAAGCCAAAATGGTGCAATTTGAAACTATGTTACTAGTTAGTTATTCAGGTACAATCTTCGAGATTGATGGTTTAGAAACAAACTAATCATTGAGATCAATAGTGTATGCTGTAATTTGGTAAGAGGTGATCATATGAATTAGTTTTCATAATTCTTATCATCACTCCTTTGGGTGTTTATTGCTTTGGGTATCTTGTCGATCATGTCACAATTTAAAAGTTATAGGATCATTTGGCTTCTGGCTCACAATGGACCCGTATGATTGAACTTCTGGCTTAACGTAGTATGTGACATGAGGAGAATCTATTTAGACAAACTTCTGGTTCTCTTAGACGAATTTCTGGTTCTCTAGACTAGTAGTTATATAAAATTGTTCCTTATTTCACTTGCTCAAAGTTTACCCATTTACCTTATATCCTTAAAAGTAAAATTCTTCTGGAAGTATGAGAGTATGACACATTAAGTATCTGTTGGATAAATATGCTCTGCATGAGCCTTTAATTAATGTGAGCAAAATCAGTTATCGTGGATACTGCATTCGATCTAGTATTCTTGTTGGAGAAAATGATCCTATTTATAAGGATGGCGTGTGTAGCATCATTATAAACTATTAAGTATGTCTATAGAACTTTAGGTCTATATAGGGCAACCAGACATCCGTAGTCATCCTACGGATTTGACAAACTTATGGCACAAACTTTTAAAACATATGCAACTATGAAATACCAACATTCAGGTTGGTGTTTGTAAGTTATCTAGACATAAATTATCTAGACATAAAATTTCAGTCCATGATATTTTTAGATTCTCTATAGTGTATACATCCATAACTTTTCTTATTGATAACATATATATATTTTTTTTTTTTTTTTTTTTTTTTTTATTGATAACATATATATATATAGAGAGAGAGAGAGAATGAGATAGAGTCCGTTGTGGGTATGGATAAGGGCATCCATATTTCGATTTATCTAAGTCATAACAGAGATATTGTTCTAGCCTTTTAGTCTATAATTACATTCTGAGGCTTTTTGGTAGGAGGATTGCAATCTTTCAGGGAATTTCACATTTCTGGATATCAAATCTCTAGGCACTTAGTTTTACTCCGTTTCGTATAACATATACAATTCCTGAGAACATAGAATGCATTAGAGTACGTTTTGGTGCTGCATCAAACCAAATTTCAACTCCTGTCATTCATGAGTAACAATTTAAGGCAAAATTTAATGCTTACCCAAGAAAAAAAAAAAAATACAAAAAATACAGGTTCCCCTCGTGTCATTGACAAACTCCAGTTCCCATTAGCAAACCAAATGGATTCTTAGCTTTCCTAAGAATAATACTACTGAAACCAATCCTAAGAATAATACTACTTAAGGGAGGAACCAAAGCAATCTTATGCTAATCGCCCTTCAAAGATAGTTAGGATAATGATACTGTACAAATGCTAAATAAAAGGTCTTTTTAACCATTCTTAAATTTTTTCCTCCTGATTTTCCATGTTAATACAATTTCTAAAAATTAGGGAGATATAAATCTAAAAATAAAGATTTTACATTAATAATACTAGTATATATGTACGTGCGTTATACGTATTTTAATTGTCTTCTAATTAACTTCATTTGTATGTATTTGAAAAGAGCAAAAGACACTCAACGTTGTCTTTTAATAAACTTTGTATATACTTGAACAGAGCAAAAGACAAAACTAATATATTGAAATAATAAAAGCTAGATATTGTAAGTACCTAACTATCCTAATAAATTTTTTTTCTTCTATTGGAATAGACATGAAAGGGTACTTTTAGAAAACAAAAGTTCCACGGTGAAGTATAACTTTAGGTAGATATACGAAGGTTAAATTTTTTACACGTGCTAAAAAACGGCACAACTTACACACATGCTCAAAAACGACCACATTTTATTATTTACAACAACCGATAGATAGTGAGAAAAGTTCCCATCTTCTGATTATTTTCTGAGTATGGACAGTGGCATTTCGCATGGATAAACAAAGAGACCGTTCTACAATGTCTGCGAATAGACTGGAAAACTATTTTTTTATTACTCAAATGCCTCTAAATAAGAATAAGTTTAATTGCTCAGCAATAATATTTAATGTTTAGTTTAGCTCCAATATCTTAAGCCCATATATTTCTAAGCATAAATTCATCCTCTATTGAAATTAATTAAATTAACTATTATGGATAGGATAAATTAGTCACAATTGTGAGTTGAACTATTTTTTATTTTGTTTTCTACCTAATAAATTTCTTCCACATTTAATGATCTTGATGAGTTAGAATCTCAATAAAAACATATCTTACTTATTGAATGATCTTTATCATGCATATTGAAAAGTCCACCTAAAAATTTTCTTCCACATTTAATGATCTTGATGAGTTAGAATCTCAATAAAAACATATCTTACTTATTGAATGATCTTTATCATGCATATTGAAAAGTTCACCTAAAATGCATGAGAATAAGAAATGAGAATAAGAATACATGAGAATAAGATAGGGATAGAATCTCAATAATAAACATATGGTTAGAGTCTCAATAAGAAACATGCATATCTTAAAAAAATTGATTAACTTTTCTTTTTTATATAGTTGAATTTAAGAGAACAAATATGAGATAAATAAAATAATTCTAGGCTTCATATAAGACATAAGATGGCGCCAGATCCTATAATCTCATTGGACACCATCTAACCCCCAACCCCATCACACGCCAACTGACTTGGCGCGTGCTCCCCACGCCAAGTACAGTACTCCCTACAAGCCCACTTGTGGCGTATGCGTCCACCACGCCAAGTGACTTGGCGTGCCCTCCTCCTCCGCAATTACTCCAAACTTCTTCCTTTTTTTACAATTACCCCAAACTTATTTACCCTATATGAATTTTTTTACTGAAATCTTAATGACACCCCAATTGTAGCGTTCGAACATTTTTTGCACCTTAACTTTTTATGCTCGATTTTGTCATCCCAACTTTATAAATTGTTATTTAAAGCACATTTTGTCAATTTTGAAACAAACTGAGATAACTTCAAAAGCATATCTTGTAGCACAAAGCACAATTTAAACACTTGTATAGCTAGATATTCTTTGAAGTAATCCGATGTGGTTCAAAATTGACGAAAGATGCTTCAAAAGAGCAATTTATAAAATTAAAAAAAAATTGGGGTACCAAGTTAAGGTACCAAAAATGTCCGGATGCTGTATTTGAGGTGTCATTAGGATAATCTTGCCTATACCTCCGTAACTTAGATCCTTCTCCCAAAGAAAGATTTCAGAGAAGAAGGTCACACGAACACTTGTCGAAGATTACTTTGCAGAAGATATTACTAATGTACGCATAACACTTGTGAGCAGGCAACATATTGCTTTTCAAGTCTGGCTATTCACTTCTATTCGAAGTTTTAACAACATTCTTTCTTTGGAGGGCAAACTTTAAAAAAACTAAGCAAGAAAAAAAAAATTGAAACCTAGTGGCCATGAATAATTGAACCACTCAACACTCCGAGTCCGAAATCACAGGATCAGAATGGTCATCATGCCTTTGATGCGTATGATCAGAAAGAGTATCTGGAACATCGGTAGTGTTTACTGGCTTCGTAACAGCTGCTGCCTCTGCTTTCCTAAGCGACTAGAATTTTGCAAGAGTAAAAACATCAGTTATGAAGATACACAAGACTTGAAGTATAAGATAATTTAAGCTTCCAAATAGTATCAATTATAAACACATCAAAGTTTGTAGGAAAGTCAATCTATTGACCTAAGGTTCATATATAAAGGTCTTACTGGAATATTATGCAGAAAAAGACTGGGAGGTGCAGGTGGTAGCTCTTGTTTCTTATTCTCCGTCTTGCTGACAGAGGTAGTGCCATTGCCAGTCAAAAAGCTGCAAATGGGAGAGTTATTTGCATTAGAGAGCATCGGCATTATACTGCTAATATTGTCAAGGCAACAATATAAAGAAAAGAAAAAAAAATTATGCTTCATGTAAGATAAAGGAAAATATGAAGTTAGATGGAAGGAGCTGATAGAGTCAACCGAGTCATTAATATAGTTGATAGCTTTGGATAAAATTATAGTTAGGCTGGCCCACTCAAGCATTCAGAAAACAGCTTCTTCTTTTATTCCCCTTTTTGTATGGTTTTAAATGAAAAACTCCAGATAGGTATTATCTAATGAAGGATCATTCGAGCTATATTCTTTATCTTCCAACTTGTTTATGCTGAGATCCAACATAATTTGACCTACAATAACAACAAATCATTTATCCCAAACTTTTGGGGTGGCTGTTTGAATCTTTTTTCTTCCATTCAACTCAAGGGCCATGTCCTCTCTCTAACCCTAACAAAAAAACCATATCGTTTCTTTAGAAGTTCAATTCAACATAATTTGACTTGCTAATACATATTTTGAGAATTAATATTGCAAAAGAATATCTTCCTAATACCTTTCAGAACTTTATGGCAAAAGTTGGCAAACCCATTAAGCCACCTTTCCAAACCCGTTAAGCCAACTCGCTAGCCCGTTTGACCCCTTTACCTTCTTTTCCAATTTTTATTTTTTGTTTATTTATGATGTACTACGAGGGTTATGATATAAAACAAAAAAAGGAAAACAAAACAAAAAAGTTGAGGGCTCCGCCCCCTAACTCCTGGCCCATTCAGCGACAAATGGGACCGCTAAATAATTATGCGTTTCAATATTTTCCTTTTGGTTTGTTCAAGATTTTTGTTTGTTTTGCGAAGCCATGGCGTATTTTTGATATTTTTCTTCCAAGATTTCTCGCTTTCTCGAGCCTCGGCCAGTTGTGATTTTTTATGGGATTTTTCGTTTTTCGATCCTCGATATACTTCAAATATTTTCTTTCGCAATTTTTCGCTTTCTCGAGCTCCGACCCACTTCAGATATTTTCTTTCAGGATTTTCTCTTTTTCGAGCAATGACACACTCGCTTCAGATATTTTCTTCCATGACTTCTTACTTTTTCGAGCCCCGACCCAGTTCAGATATTTCTTTCTGGAATTTCTCATCTTTCCGAACCCCAACGTATTTCAGATACTTTTTTCTAGATTTTTTTTTCTATGTATACTTATGATCTCTTCTTCTAGGATTTCTCGTCATAAAGAGCCACAACACACTTTGGATATTTTTCTTCCGAAATTCTCGCTTTTCTATGTCCCGATCCATTTTAGATATTTTCTACCGGAATTTCTCGCTTTCTCGAGCCATATTCCACTTCAGATATTTTCTTCCGGGACTTCTTACTTTTCCGAGCCTCGGTCTACTTCACATACACATATTTTCTTATGGGATTTCTCGTCTTTCCAAACCCCGACGTATTTAAGATACTTTCTTCCGGATTTCTCTTTTCCTTAATATACTTTCGATCTCTTCCTCTAGGATTTCTTGTCATACAAAGTCCCGACCTACTTCAAATATTTTTTTCGAAAATTTTCGGTTTTGATGAGCGCCCCAACCTACATCTACATGAGATGCTGTTTTTTGGGATTTCTTTGCTTTTGGAGCTCCAACCTTCTTCAGTCTTCTTTCAGGATTTTTCGGTGTCGAAGTTCCGACCTTTTTCAGATGATCTCCACCTTTTTTCTTTCTCACTATCTCTATGCTGGACTTGCTTTCGCCAAGTTCCATCTTGCGGGAGCGTGTTAAAAGGTAGTAGATTGATTATTTTATGTGCACGCATTTATTGTTTATCTATTTTCCACTTCTAGCTAGAGTATTGATATAATTTTCGCATGTTTTGTACTTCTATAAATATCTGCCAATAGCATAATAAAATTTATGCTATCATATGAAAATGTAGCCTCTACTCTTTACAATATGTATGTTCTTGGAAGATTTTGGACATGATGCGATACTTGTCTTGCTACCCCATGTCCCATATGTCGTCATCAGTTCTCAAAGAACGTCTATAGATCTTGTTTCCTCATCTCCTTGAGTTTGATCTCATACTGCATATTTGGGCATACAAAGCATACATGCTTTGTTGAATGAGTCACTTCAGGTGAAGGTGTATATATATATATATATATATATATATATATATATATATATTAGAGCCTCTAAAATCTAAATGCAAATATTATTTTGGTACTCCAGGACACGAGGGATATCAGTGTTAATAGTCCTCGGGAGCATTTCTCCCTGTTTTCAGCGCAGATATCTACTTGTTGTCGATGTTTGTGCCTCCCCGAGTTTTCTGAGTTCTTACTGCAACCTTGTCATCTACAACACACCCTTTGTTATATACCTCCAACATATCCACTTAATCAGCATATGTTACACAGAGAGAAAATAAAACTCTGGTCCAACCAAAATTATATGTTACACAGAAATAACACTCTGGTCCAACCAAAATTATATGTTACACAGAAATAACACTCTAGTCCAACCAATTTTTTTGTCGAGGGCTCTGAATTCCACTTCTTGAATATTTCCTAATTCACATTCTAGACCTCACCACTGACTTATTGATGTCCATAGAACCCAAAGAGAGTGTGCAAGGCCTTTGTGCTAATCTAGGTTGCATAGACAGGGATCCGGATATAGATTCTCAGAATATGACAATTTCAAAGAAATTGGGATACATGCACGACATGGATACAGTTAGTATATACATGAAAACATATTTATAGACATATTTATACATTATATCTTAATAATACCTATATTTAAGTATGGTCATAAAGAAACTAGGTTCCTAAAAGGTTACAAAAAGGATTACACACAACCAAAGATTACTTTCTCATATCTCAATTATATCACAATCATGTACATGCCAATATCATTTTTAGCTATGTTTTTGCTCTTTGGAGACCAGACATGGGTGAACCATATCTGCAGGAGTGTCTAGAAAGTATTGTGTCCAAGACACGTGAGATACATATATGGTCCTCCTGAGAAGTATTCATGCAATATAGGTGCTACTCATCCAAGTTAAATTTTCTTAGACAAGACAATTTATCATCAAACTATCAATGCTTCCTTTCAAATGTCATCTCACTGTTCCAAGTCTGTAACAGAAGAATTATCTCACTTGACGGAGGACGCTTGAAGAAGCAAAAAACTCTTCATCAAAATGATAGAGGACACATTGAAGAAACTAAAACTCCTCATCAAAATGAAATTATGAGTTGCTATGAACCAAAAAGAAATATTAACTGCACAAGGGATATATAGGATTTTAAGTCTAGTTGGTGTAATTTGAGTTAAAGTTGGAGCAAGTCTAGCTGGGACCAGCCGCATGAACTTTTCACAAGTTGGGATTAGTTTGAGTTGAGATTATTTGGTGCAATTAGACGTGTTTTTTTGTTTCAAGTTGAATTATTTAACATGTTACAACTTACAACCACATACCACTTGTATAACTACGTGTTTAGCAATTGGGCCTGGATACTTCGAGGTTAAAGACCTAAGGTAGCTGAACAATTCTTCGGTCAAAAATTGATGTAACGAAGATGAGGGAAGATTCACATTGGCCACTATACATGTGATGATTAAGTCGGATCCTGAAGCCCCTTTCTCAATGGAAGAAATAGAGGATGCAGTTAACAACTGTGATGGTAACGCAGGACCTGACGGATTCAACCTTGGGTTCATTCAGAAGGCTTGGAGTATTTTGAAGAATGATATATATGTTGTATAAGCAGGAAAAAGGCACGTACTCAAATAGGCACGTAGTTTGCCTTATGCGCCTAGGTGCCAGAATTCATTACTTGATCATTATACAGCCTATGAAGTTTTATCTCAAGGCAGTGAACTTCTAAATAAAAAGGACGCATAGCATCAAAGACTTATGACATCAAGGACGCATAGCTATTTGTTGGTATATTTGGTATTAGAATAAGTATATTGGAATATCATGTTGGTATATTTCGTACGTTAGAATATGCCACAGGATATTCCACAGAGGGTTTAATGTAATGAGAATAATTGTAAGGCTATAAATAACCAAGAGAATATCAATAAGAATCATTACAAATACTCAACATGGTATCAGAGCCACAAAAATCCTAACCGTCGTCTTTCCCAAACCCTAATCCTAGTCGTCACGCCATCACCATCCAAACCACCATAGCCACCGCCGCCACCAGCCGCTGCACGGCCGCACGCCGACCACCGCACGCACGAGCCGGCTGCTGCTCCGCGGGCACCTCTGCCGCACGCGTGCGGCTATTGCTGTTGCTGCTGCTCGCGACGGCCGCTGTTCGGAGACATCCGTCTGACGACGCCCACTCGCCTATCAGTTGGCCCACCGGCCCCACCACCACGAAGCCGCGATTTCCGAAGTCTCCCACGGGGTCGTTTCGGATGTTTAAGGCCTAGATCCGATAGGAGAGGGACATGATTGGATCTAGGAGAGGACGAAGAGCGTGAATCGTGGAACGGGTGCGAGGTGATCGGAGAAGAGAAGAATCGATGGAGGAGATCATCAAGAAGCTGGACCATGCGGATGTTGCAACGTTAATGAAGCTGATGAAACCGTCGGCTGGTGAGAGAGCGACACGAACATCAACGAAGTTGGAGCTTCCCTCCATCGATCTGAAGCTTGATGGACCAACTACCTACCTGAGTTGGTCACGACGGGTAAGGAGAACCCTTGTAGGAAAGGACCTGGAGGATTTTCTGTCAGGAGAGAAGACAGAGCCGGACGAGGGCTCGGCAGGACGCGACGAGTGGAAGTCCACTCATATGGTGATCTACAATTGGCTTCTCAATTCTTTAGTCCACTCGATCGCCGCCACAGTGGATGGCATTGAGATGGTGAAGGACGTGTGGGAGAAATTGAGGAGGACCTACGATGGTGTAGGAAACAACTTGCGGATTTTCCAGATCAAGGGGGAGATCGACGACACCGTACAGGGAGAGAAGACGGTGCAGGAGTATGCCACGGAGTTGGAGCGTCTGTGGTTGGATTACGATCACTCCTCAGATCGGACGAGCTGTAGGGACCCGAAGTATAAGGAGAGACGGGTATGTCTGCATGAGAGGACGATAAAGTTCCTTAAAGGGCTGGCTGCAGTGTTTGCTCAAAGGACAACACTACTTCTAGCCCAACCGAAGATCCCCACCCTTGAGGCTATCTTGGACATGAACCAGGAGAAGACTCGCATCAAGCTGCAGGCAGGGACAGGTGGTCCTCCTGAAGCAAAGTCAGCACTGGCTGCTACCAATTCGAGCGACACAGGACCTAAGGGAGAGTCATGGCAGCACAACCGACAGTGCTACAACTGCGGGAAGATGGGACATCATCGGCATGCTTGCACAAAATCACCTAAGGAGGACGATCCAGGTGGTGGACGTGGACAGTTCGGCGGACCCTAACATTTTGGAGGACGTGGCCGTGGTCGTGGGGGTCGACGGGATGGTCGAGGAGGTTATCAGACGAACCTGCTGGTAGCAGAAGGGGATGAGGGAGCTGGTGGTACCTTTACTGAGGAGGATCAGGCACTGATGGACATGCTGGAGGCACTCAGGAGGAAGCAGAGAGTGTCAAATGATGGAGACATGAGGAGTGGAATTGAGGAGGCGTCCACCTCATTCTTTGCTGGAGGCAACGCTGCCATGTATGTCCATCCATCAGAAGGTACTGGGATAAAAGTCTCAGTGTAAAATATTGCAAGAAAATAATAGTGGGATACTTTCACTGAAGGTGTTTGGTTGTGTGTTTTGTGAAGGACAACAGATCATCAGTTGGAAAACTTGATCCTAGAGCAGTCAAATGCATCTTCGTGGGCAACTCGACGACTCAGAAGGGGTATGTGTGCTGGAGCCCAGTAGAGAAGAAATTTGTGAGCATGGATGTTCACTTCAGGGAGCATGAGCCATACTACCGTTCGGAGGGAACCTCAAACAACTCACCTGATACTGCGAGTATGAGGCGAGGGAAAGTTTAGTGAAAGCCTGGTGACCGATCTAGGAGTATGGCATCGAGGCGCGATTGAGAAAGAACAGGAAGGTGAAGAGGAACAGGGGGAGGAGATGAGAGGTGTTAGGCCCACGACTCAGGGGGAGATACTTACCTACAGTAGGAGAGGAAAGCAAACTGCAGGACCAGTACCTACAGTGCCAGTGCCAAGTCCTTTGCCTGCGTCCGTCTTGACTCCTGAGACACCTACACCACCACCAGATTCATCTTCAAGTGATATCATTCTTCCTACTCCCACACCTAGTCCTCCCACACCATTATCAGTACGGAGGACCACTCGCAGCAATGTAGAAAATTCTCCTGATAGATATGGTTGGGACCTTGCTCAGTTTGTTTCATATGATCATATCTCCTCTTCTTATGGAGCATTCATTGCGTCTTTGGATAGTATTACTGTACCTAACAATTGACAGGTTGCCAAAAACGATCCAAAGTGGAAAGCGGCGATGCACGAGGAGTTGGGGGCTCTTGAGAAGAACCACACTTGGGAGCTGGTAAAACTGTCAGAAGGAAAGAGGGCAGTCGGATACAAGCGGATCTTTACTGTGAAGCAGAACCCAGATGGACAGGTTGAGCGCTACAAAGCTCGACTGGTGACAAAAGGATAGAGTCAGACGTACGACATTGACTATGACGAGACCTTTGCACCAGTGACAAAAATGAGCACTGTCAGGACCCTGATTTCTCTGGCAGCGAATGGTGGATAGAAGCTACACCAACTGGATGTGAAGAATGCGTTTCTTCAAGAAGATTTAGTGGAGGTCTACATGGAGATACCACCAGGATTTGGTACCAATCAGACAATGGAAAAGGTCTGCAGGTTGAAGAAGTCCCTCTATGGACTGAAGCAGTCTCCTCGAACGTGGTTTGATAGATTCAGGAGAACGATGATAGCAATGGGATATCGGCAGATCAATGATAATCATATTGTGTTCTTCCGACGGAGTGGAGGCCATATCACCATGCTTGCGGTGTATGTGAACGATATGATTATCACAGGAGACGATGAGCAGGAGATTATCCGACTCAAGGGGAAGCTTGGCAAGGAGTTCGAAGTAAAGGACCTTGGCCTTTTTCGGTACTTCCTTGGGATTGAGATTGCTCGAGGAGTAGAGAGGATTGTTCTTTCTCAAAGGAAGTATGCACTGGACCTTCTCACAGGGACAGGGATGTTATGATGCAAACCTGCAGTGACGCCGATCGATTAGAGGTTCAAGCTGAGCGCTGAGACTGAAGAACCAGTTGACCGGGACAAATACCAGATACCAGAAACTGGTGGACAAGTTGATCTATTTGAGCCACACATGTCCTGATATCTGCTTTGCAGTGAGTGTGGTGAGCCGCTACATGCATGACCCACGCAAGGATCATATGCACGCAGTGTACCAGATTCTGAGATACTTGAAGGATGCCCTCGGGAAGGGATTGATATTTAGGAAGAATAATCATGTGAGCATCGAGGACTACTGTGATTCTGACCGGACTAGCTGTGCTGATGACAAGAGATCTACCTCGTGATACTGCATAATTGTAGGAGGCAACTTGGTATCTTGGAGTAAGAATCAGTCAGTGGTGGCCAGATCGACAGCTGAAGCGGAGTACAGAGCTATGGCCTTGGGAGTTGCAGAACTGCTATGGTTGAAGAATATGCTAGTGGAGCTAAAGCTGAATCAAGGAGTCAAGATGAAGCTGTGGTGTGACAACCAGTCAGCTATTAGCATCACTAACAATCCAGTACAACATGACAGAACCAAACACATCAAAATCGATAGGTTCTTCATCAAGGAGAAGTTAGATAGTGGACTACTGGAGCTAGGCCACGTTTCAACCAAGGATTAGGTAGCAGACGGACTGACGAAAGGACTTAGCTCTGCGAGCATGATTAGAGGATGTGACAAGATGGACTTTGTGAATGTCTTTCGCCCATCTTGAGGGGGAGTATTAGTATATTTGGTATTAGAATAAGTATATTGAAATATCATGTTGGTATATTTGGTATGTTAGAATATGCCACGTGATATTCCACAGAGGATTTAATGTAATGAGGAGGATTGTAAGGCTATAAATAGCCAAGAGACTATCAATAAAAATTATTACAAATATTCAACACTATCTTGTCTAACATGAAGTTGATTCTTGGGCAGTGTGCACAGGACAGATTACGAGGAGATGTCAATGGCTACATCATCGTAATCATTCCACTTTACAGCTGTACAAGATCGTTCCTATGCGGCTAAGTCTTATGCGGCTTCCAATTTGTAGTATGCAATAAAAGAGCTTATGCGTCAAATGCAGTTAGACGCATAGTCATTCTTATGAAGAGATTGTGTGCTGACATGGCAGTATTTCGTGCAGCACATCTCAAGCCACGTGGCGGGCTATATGTAATTTTTGTGCACGTTCACCCCCAACTAACTAGAGGTGCTTATGCGCCTAACTACTTCCATGCGCCTCTGAGACAGAAGACAGTGTATTTTCTGCATATGCGCGCATAGTTCTTCTAGTGAAGAAAAGCTATAAATAGAGGACAGTGTCTTACTCAAACATGAGAGGCTACATATGCTACGTATGATGCATTTGCTAAGAACTTCCAGAGAGAGCTTTCAGTGATAGAGCCTCATTTGTTGTCAAGTTTCTGCCAGTAAGCCAGATTTAACAAACTTCAACAATTTTCGTATCTGATCGTCAACGGAGCAAAGAAATCGACGTAGACTTAACTTCCATCGTCCCAATCACCAGAATTATTTGTACTCGGAATTCTTGTTAAGGATTCCTATTGTGCTCTTTATTCTTTAATACAAAAAGAAAGGTTCAGTCCACGAACTTTTTGTATCGGAACATATGTGAGTTCTTGACTGATTCCCATAAAACAGGATTTTTGGGCAAAGGTATCAATGCCTCCTTCATTGCTCTTATCCCTAAGTTTGATTCCTTAAGGATTACAGGCTGATCAGACTAGTTAACACTATATATAAAATTGTAGGAAAAATTCTTACAATAAGGTTGCAAAGGGTAATCGGTAATCTTATCAGTGAGGTTCAATCCGCTTTAGTCGGGGGTCAGCAGATCATCGATGGTGTGTTAATGACTAATGAAAACATCGATGACATTCTAAATCCAAAAAGGAGGCAGTGGTGGTCAAGTTGGATTTTGAGAAAGCTTTTGATAAAGTAGACTGGGATTTCCTGGATTCAATCATGGCCAACATGGGTTTCGGTACCAAATGGAGGCACCGGATTCATACTTGCTCGTCTTCTACCTCCGTTTCTGTCCTTGCCAATGACAATCCTACTGGCAACTTCCTATGTCTCATGGTCTCAGACAAGGTTGCCCTCTCTCACACTTTATTTTTAACATTGCAGCTGAAGGCTTGCATGTCATGCTTTCTCGTGCCGAATCTTTGGGGCTTTTCAAAGGTGTTCCAATTTGTAATAATTCCTGGAGAATTTCTCACCTACAATTTGTTGATGGTACTATCTTATTTTCTGAAGCTAACACGGACTCTTTACTTAATCTCTGTAGAATTCTCAGGTGCCTTGAATTATCTCTGGAGTTGAATACTAACTTCAATAAGTGCAATATCACTTATATGAGAACTAATCATCAATCGACAGGTACTTTATATCAAATTGTTTTGAGGTGCAAATTAGGAAGAAAAAAATAGTATTGGGCTTTCAGCTTGGGGTTAGGCCCTCTAGAAAGGATGCTTGGAAGGAAATTGCAGAAAACTTTCAGAAGAAGCTTCTGTTATGGCCAGCTACTCCTCTCTTGGAGGTAGAGTCACTCTTATCAAGACTGTTCTATCTAGCCTCCCTCTTTACCACGTCTCTGTTCTCATTCGTGGGATGGAAGAAAATTCAAAGGTCATTTCTGTGGGGAGGTAACTCTTTTAAAACAGGTATTTGCAAAGTTAAATGGCTCAAGTGTCTTCATAAATGATTTGGAGGTCTTAATATCCACAACTTTCTATACAAAAATGACAGCCTTCTTGGGAAATGGTGGCGGCGATTTACTTCTGAAAAGGGGTTTTTGTGGCGTCGTGTGCTTTGCATCAATTATAACGGAGATCCCCAAACTTGGGACTTTTTCCAAGTTAATTCCAACAGTCCCATAATTGGTTGGACTGAATGGGTTTCGTTGGTTGGACTGAATGGGTTTCGTTGGTTGGTTGGCAATTGTGTCACCATCAAATTCTGGTTAGATAATTGGGTCCTTGACTAGCCCTCTAAAATCTGAGTTCCAAAGGTTATTCTCCATCTGTATCTAAACAATGCAGTATGGCTGATCTGCGGCCTTCGGACTTCAATTCAATTTCCCGAAACCTCAAATTTCAAAGACCTCTTTTCTCATGGAAAGAGGTAGACCTCCACGTCTCTTTATCTACAGACCGGGAAGACAAACTGATGTGGTTATTTAATTCGAAAGGCAACTTTTCAATTAGTAAGTTTTTCCATAAGCTTAACGCCGGCATCCCCTTTCCGCTGCTTGTTTACAGGCTAACCACCTCTGGAAATCCCTTGAGCGTCCTAAAGTTCAGTGCTTTGTCTGGCTTGCTGGACTCGGAAAAATTTCTACCAAAAGCTTTCGGGTTGAAAGAGGCATGGAAGTATCTATAGCCCAAAGCTTGTGCGTGTTCTGCAAAAAAAAAATCTTTCAAAGACTGCAACAATGTTCTCGTCGGATGTCATTGTCCCTGGCCTGTTTGGTCATGTATTCTGAATTGGTGGAGTATTTCTTCTTGTGTGCCATCTAATGTTGTGGGTCTTCTCATCCAATGGGAAGGGCTTAGAGCATATGGTGTTCCTCTAAGGGTGTGGACGCTTATTTGCTATCTTACTCTCTGGCTCATGTGGTTGTCTTGTAATAACTTGGTCTTTTAATAATTCTTCCTCTTCCCCTATGGCTGTGGTTGAATCCATTAAGGTCTTCACTCTCTCGATCTTGAATGCATCTCCTCTCAGGAGCTCAATCAATTCATCTCTCTGGTTTGACAATCCTACTCTGTCTCTGCTCAAACACTCTTAGTTATTGATGAGGTGGTTTCTTTGAGGTGTGATCTTCATTTCGATAGTGGTTCCTGGCGTATGGACGAATGTCTTCTTATTCGACTTGGGAGTTTCATCTTATTTAGAGTATTATCTTTCTATTTTTTTCATGATTTTTTGGGTGTTGTTGGTTCATCCTTTTCATGGGTGTTTTGTTGGGTGTCTATTAGTGCTTTGTAGAGGCATCCATTTGACTTTAGGGGTTTTGTCTTGTTGTTTGTTTCACCGGATATGTTACTTTCAGGTATCATTGTATGCCTCACTCCTTCCTTTTGAAAAGTGACGCTTAGTTCTCCCTACCGGCTCCTCATGCTCGCCTCACGGCCCTCTGGATTCACTCGCCTTATCCTTGACCCTAGGCCGTTTCGAGCAAGCTTTCGCTTTTTCCCCCTTCTTTTTTTGAATCTGGAAGCAGGCCAGTAATACGTATTTTGAAAATGGAGCATAACATCCCGGTTTGACTTTGACCAATTCTAGCTGAGCACTTTTTCGAGCATATGAGTGCTACAATGAATGTGGATCAAAGAGCTGGGTAGAAGCTATCCATAAGCTTCAAATTCCTAGTCTATCTCAGTGGTATGAACCGGGTTGTTTTGCTTGCCGCCGCCTGATGTTGGATTTCTTCCCTTGCTTTGTCGGCCGTGTGATTCCATCATGGAAAGGTGATGATTAATAAAACACCCTTATTGCTGATTAAAATAATAATAATAGAACTACTAGAGTGTGTTGTCTTTACTTGGCTTAACCTAATAAGTTAATAACTTGGAAGAACAAGAAGTTAAGTGTGGCACCTCGGCGGCCAAATCTGTAGATTTCTCATACTACATGTGAACAAAATAGATAAAGCATGTGCTAGAGGTTGCGGATTGCTCTCTCTACAACATTGTGATATTAAAGAGCTATTCATATTTTCTTAAACTCGTCATTAATTAGAAGACTGAACATAAAAGTCAATCTTGTCAGACAAAGTAATATATGGAGATATTTATAATCTAAAACCCGATGGCAAATCTTTCAGGAACCCAGGAATGGACTTTATTCTAAGTGGCTAGGTATGTAGATACGCTCTAGAAGGATACTTATGCCACATCTTAATTACATGTTATGGTCTTACTTATGGTTATAGCCCCTCTTTGTTCTAGGGATGAATAACAAAGGCAGTTAGATTTCGCTAGGACACATGTTTCATATTTTGGGAGAATTAATTGTGTTTGACCTGAAAAAGAAACCCGCATAACTAATAGAAAGGGAAAAAATAAAGAACAAGAAGTAGACACCTTAAAAAGGCCTAAAACTTCTTTAACAAATGAAATGTATCTTTTGGGATGATCTTATTAATATAGGTCATGTCACGTGGCTCCCAAAAAAAGACTTATTTGGTTAGAACAAATCAACTACCTTTCCAATTTTTATGCATGCTCATTTTGAAGAACACTTATGTGGCTGCAGGAGTTCCTTATTCCAAAACTGACTTCAAGACATGAATTTCAAGCTATGAATTTCTCATTTAGTCTTGTAAAGTGAACAATATTTGACTTACCAGTGGAAGTACAGCATTACATCATACTTTGAAATATACTAGTAAAGTTTTGTTCATGCCAGTAGAACTGATCATCCAAATCTTCATACATCAAATCATCAGCAAGTTTGTTATTCGTGGACAATACAAAAAGATACTCTTACTCCATTAATTGGATTCCTAAATCCTAATTAGAACAACATCAACAAAGTTGTTGTCCCAAATTTCTGAGTCGCCTACACGAATCTTTCTTCCACACTGCTCCAATTATGTTCAGTTCATGGCCATTTCAACATTAGATAAAGCGATATCTATTTTAATAGTGGCCCCCAATCCAAGTTCATTTAGACCTACCCCTAGTCTTAGGGGCTCTTTTTATCTAAGATGCTAAAACTTTTAACTGCTTCATGTATTGGAACCCTTTGCACATGCCTAAACCAAGTCGAGCAATTCTCTCTCATGATTCATCTTATCCCCAAATGGCACCACCTCCAACGTCACACAAATACACAGTATATACTAATTTTGCATCCTATACGAGCCATCTCCCAACGTATTTGTATTTGTTTTCTCATAGAGGAATGTTTTCATATTTGATCAAAGAAAGATGTATCTTGATAAATGAGTGAGTCTATCTGAAGAATGCAAGCTTCTATGATTCTGTAACAGATATGCATGTCTTATCACAAGAATGCTTAATGGATTCTTGATCAATAACAGGAAATGACATGATTTTATTTAACCTAAATGAGAATATTACCTGTGAGATTCTTCAAGAAGATCCCCTAAGAAGTTTTCGTTTGAAATGGTAGGTTTAACTCTAATCTGCAATAGCATGATGTGAAAGATGAGTCAAATTACGACCTTGTATTCCCATGACTCTGAAGTCACAAGCCACAATTAACGTACAAAAATACTGAAATGAACAAAATAATAAAAAGATGAAGTATAATCTGTTAAATTTTGGTAAACTGGAAAAACCTTCTGTCAATGATAGTCAATTGAGAGCCTTGGAGGATCACCTAGTTGAGAAGGTGGGAATTGACTATACAAAGATGTTTCTACAGTTGCTGAGCAACCTAAGTAGAGATTAAGGTCTCTCAGAGCTCATTAGTGTTGATTGTTGTATCATTTTTATTTAAAAAGTGCATCTCTTGGTGGAAACTTAAAAGAAGCCTGCATTGAGTAATCTCCTGCTTTTATGGTTGAGGGCGAGCATGCAGGTCTCCCAAGGCTATATACCGACCAACAAGCACTCATGGCATGGTTCATTGCACCATAATATCCTAGAATTTGGCTTGCTTGATCCTGATTTGAACACTGATTTTTGTCTAGGTCACTTCAGATAAGGTAATTTTGTTTTCTCTGGCTCCCATTCAAGAAAAATAGCATTTTGGTGGCGTGTGCTGATGATATTGCAATTAGTTGAGATAACTTCTAAGATAAAAGTTCTTTCTACTTGCTCTTTCTTGGTAATCAAATTCTTGGTAGGCAAAGAAGCTCATTTACCTGAAAGAATTAGCTTATCCCCAAAGAAGCAGGCACTCGACATTCGAGAAATAAACCACAGTTTACAGTATTGGCCGATACCAATCCAATACGGTTGATATCAATACGGTTTGGCATGTCCCGATCTGATACCAACCGATACCGACATTGGGGTCTCTTTTCAGTCAATTTGATAAAGAAAATTGAATAAAAAGTCCAATCAACAATGGTATAAAAGCATGTAAAAGAAGAAAACTTATCTATCGCAAGGAATCCAATCGGCCAAGGTGACACTCAATTCCAAAATTAGTAAGGAACAACACAGGAAATACTTGAAGTTATGGCTAAAAATATAAAAATAAAAAGTTTAATAATTATTTGATTTTCGATACCCAAAAAGTTGATACTCCAATCCAAAACCACCAGATACTGCCGATATCGATACTCATAGGAAGGTTCCGATACCGATATCGATACCAATATTGCGAAGTTTGGATTAAACATGTTGATTAGGGACCAAGCATGTGGATATTGATGATGGTTTACCACCACCAGGAATCTCAGATCTTCTTACTCGGTTGGATCAAAGGATTTCTTCTTGTATATGGTTGCCTTCTTCACCCATATACGCCAACAAACGCGATAGGGGCGGGGTGATATCCTAGTGTCGCTCCGTCGCTCAAGTTAGGTTTGAGGTGAAGATAAAAATATAAGTGACTTAATTTGCAAGGCAAAAAATATTCAGGTGCACTATATTTGGATGGGAGTTGTAGAATCGGTGGGTGACTAAGATTACTTACAAATTCTCCTAGATAGTTGATCATATCCCCAATTTGAATGACGAAGATGTGGGTAGACCATGTGCCTATCACATAAGGAGGTTTGGGATGGGCCGACAACGAGTGAGTTCCATGGAGAACCATAAGTGGCCTCGAGCCTTGGTATATATAGCACCGGAATCCCCGAAGTCTTTTGTCAAGTCGAGCAGCGAGTTCGAATCATGACTTTTTCCTCAGTAATAATCTAGGAGGAGTACTCCTCTCCTAAGATTATGCAAGCTTCGTCTGTCCTTCCTCAAGTCATAGCTCTTCTTATTCTCAAGGTTAAAAACTTCTATAATTATACCCCGACTAAGTTATCTTTGCTTTACGTTCGGTTAGTGAACATTTAGGAGACTCGTCCCAAGACCCTGCCCTAATCCTCCGTCGTTGTTGGTTTCCCTCAGCTCGAAAAAATGGTTGTTCTTCACCTTTCTTCAATTACAAACAGTTGGATAAGTAGGGGAACCCACCCGTCTTAACTGTTTTCCATTTGGACGATTCACGTGTCCTGAGCATCCACATGCCAAGGATTGCTGACTCGGAATAAAGCATTACCAAGATCTTCCCCCATCATTAAGATTTGATGGAGGACTAGAAACGCTCGCATGTGACATGCACGTGACAAAGTCGAAATAAAAAAGGGGGAAAGAGGGATTATCTCTCTCCTTATCATGTTTTTCGAACTTCCGAACTCTCAAAACCCTAATCTTTTCTACATCTTCATTCTCCTTTGCATGCAATCATGTCTAACAACTCAAACTCCAATAATGACGTGTGTCGTTTCTATGAGGGGGTTGCAGAGAAATCTGGGACAGAGGTGAAACTCGACTTCCGAAGAAGAAATCAATAATAAAGAAGGAAGAACTTCCAGGCTTGCTTCCGAGCAAGGTTCTAAAAGGCGGTAGGCGGGTGCGCGGCGGAGAGTTCGCCTACCGCCTAGGCGGTCGATACATTTTGAACATTTTTTACTACTTTACCACTATTTTTTGGCATAATATGCATATTTTAAGGGTGTTCCATGCATAACTAAGTTGTAGAATGAAGATTTATAAAGTTTTAGTTTTGTAAAAGTTAATGCTTACAAAAATTTTTTGGCCAAAATAACTTGTTAGGTATTGCTCCGCCTAGGCGTCCACCTACGCCGCCTCACCTCCGCCTATGCCGCCAACCTCCGTTGGCCGCCTACTCCATTGTCTACCGAAAAGCGGTGCGGAGAGAGACCGCCTGCCGCCTAGGCGCGCCGCCTAGGCGCGCCGCCTAGGCGGTCTCCATTTAGAACACTACTTCCGAGGAAGCAAAAGGCAAAAAAAAGCGAAGAAGCACTGATGAGGTCACGACAGCCCTTTATTTCCAAAAGGGTCGAATGAAAATAGGAAAAAAGAAGGCAGAAATCAAATCAGTAGTAGCTGGAGGGGTAGATTATAACACTCACGTCATGTGTCGTTTATGCAGACTTCAATCCTTACATGATCGTTCGAGAGACGCACTCGAAAATCGTCGAGGGTGACCTCGTCGAGTAGAGAAGGCAATATAATATCCCAAATTGCTTCACCGTAAGTGTCTCGAAAAAGAAACAGTTAGTGATCCATTTTGTAGAAGGGAGGGATAACTACAGTTTATGAAGAGCACTTTGAGGTGGGTTCAGCTTTCCTATTCATCTGTGCATTCGTGTCATCCTTGAGTTCTATTTCATGCCTGTGAATCGCCTCGCTCCGAATGCTATCAGATATTTCGTGGTGTTTACCTCTTTGTATCGAGCAAAAGGTGGTCCCCTCGATCGAGCTATTCCGTGTCTTTTTCATCATATCAGTAGCAAGCTCAGATGGAACTGTGGATTGTACATCTTTGGCAAGAGAGAAGTTTGAATGGTGCTTCCCTGTAACAAATCCTTCCTCCAACAAAGGGTGGAAGGATAAATTTCTTGTCAGAGTAGTGGTTGAAAGTCTCGGCTTCCCTACAATCTTGAGGCACTATACCAGGAGGTAGAGGCAAAGCCTGACCTTACCCGACTGAAGCAAGCCCTAGGCAAGCTTTCTATGCTCCCTCAGTCACCAAGTATGCTCAGAGGGAGAAGCTTGAGGAAGCTTGGATTAAGCAACCCAATGGACGTTCGTAAGCGGCAAAGGTAATCCAATCGGCAAATGTGACTAGTATTTCATTCAATTCCAAAATTAGTAAGAAACAACACATGAAATACTTAAAATTATGCCTAAAAATATAAAATACTTTTTTCCCAAAAGTTTAGTAATTTGTTAATTATTATTTGCTTCGCGATACTCAAAAATTCGATACACTGATCCGAAACCACCATATAGTGCCGATACCGTCAATACCGATACTCATAGGAAGGGTTCGATACCGATTCTGATACTGTGAACCTTGGATTAAACGTGTTGATTAGAGACCAAGCATGTGGATATTGATGATGTTTTACTATCACCAGGAATTTCGGATCTTCTTACTGGACTGGATCAAAGAATTCCTTCTCGTATATAGTTGCCTTCTTCACCTATGTACACCTACAAGTACAAACGTGAGAGGGGCTAGGTGATATCCTATGCCGCTTCGTCGCTCAATGTTAGTTTTGACTTTTGAGACGAAGATAAAAATCGACATCGACCTAATTTTAGGATAGAATTGTATGCCTACCTTTTGAAGATGTAAACGAGACTATATATAGTCCTTCTTTGTAACCCTAGATTCTTCAAGTTACTTTCATGACAAGTACGTAATCTTATGAAATACAAGCGACTTAATCTGCAAGGCAAAAAAAATTAGGTGCATTGTATCTGGACGAGGTTTGTAGAGTCGATGGATGACTAGGATTACCCGCAGATTCTTCTAGATAGTTGATCATATCTCCAATTTGAATGGCGAGGATGTTGGTAGACCATGTGCTTGTCACATGAGGAGATTTGGGTTGGGCCAACCGCAAGTGAGCTCATAGAGAACCATAAGTAGGCTCGGGCCTTGGTACGTATAACACCAGAAGCCCTCAAGTCTTTACTCATAGTTTGCAGTATCGACTGATACTGATTTGATACGATCGATACCGATATAGTTTGGCATGCCCCGACCCGATACCGATATTGACCGATACCGAGTTAGGGGGTCACTTTTACAGTCAATTCGGCAAAACAAAATGAACAAAAAAAGACCGATCATCAGCAAGAGTGTAAAAACATAGTAAGGTTGTAAAAGCATATGAAAGAAGAAAACTTATTTATCGTAGGTAAACCAATCGACAAGGGTGATTAATATTTCATTTAATTCCAAAGTTACTAAGAAACAACACATAAAATACTTAAAATTATGTTTAAATATATGAAATATAATTTTCTAAATTTTACTAATTTACTAATAACAATTTGTTTTTTGATACCAAAAAAATCCGATACTTCGATCCGAAACCACCAATACTCTCAATACCGCCGATTTCGATACTCATAGGATGTGTCTGATACCGATTCCGATACCAATAGTGTGAGCCTTGCTCCCGACTCTTCTGAGTAGTTCTTCCATATTTTGATTCAACACTACCTGATAAAAGATGGTAACAGTTCACTATTTAATTTGTATACCATAAGACATCAATAATAGTTCATATCCCCCATCACCTAAAAACCCCAAATTCATGTCATGTCGAAGGCCTATCAAACTAACCGCGCACATTTATGATAATCACACATCAATCTTATATGATGCATTTAATGAAATTGATGGTCATGCTAACCCCCTTGTTGTTTACAAATTCCAAATTAAAAGTTTGACTATAAAGCCATATGATATAAAATAGCATGCCAGTACTGCAACTGGGCATTAAAGTAAAAGTGCAAAAGAAGAAAAATTAACGTTGTACCAAAATAAGAGAGAGATTAGTAGTACATTAAAATGGTGATTATCTATTAATAACCTTTAATTGTGCTTCAGTTGATGGACATGCGGTATTTTCTTCAGAAAAGAATTGAAAAAGCTCCAATGTGCCATCCTTCCCAAATTCCTGTCAAAGCAATCAGTGGGTCACCAAACTTGAGACAACAACTGTAATTACAATTATCAAATTCAAAACCACATAGATACGTACTCTATTTAGACCTCCATTCACTAACAATGTTTTCGGGAGGCCACCATCCATATGTTCGTCTTTATACTGAAATAAGGGCTGAAAGTCCTCTTCGGTGATGCAGCTTGATGGATATCGTGATGGTGACTTGATGACAAGTGGTTGCTTTGAACAAGAAATAGCATCAATGCTACCCTACAAAGTTACAATATGTTTGTAAAAATTTAGGGATCAGATACCAATGTGATTTTCTTTAACCATGCATACTTAGGGTAACAGTCTAGGTTTACTTACAATTAGTGGCGGGTGTTCAAAATTTTTTCCAGGGGCAGCGAAAACTCACTAACTTAAAATTTAAGGGAGCAATATATATATATATATATATATATATATATTATACAAAACACAAAGGTTTTTGAATCCTAGGGCTGACTGTGCCAAGATAAAGAGTGGTTGGGATTTAATCTTGGTGAATCAACGGTTGTGGGGTTTTATGGGGAATCCAAATAGTGGGGTTTGCACTCATAATGGTTGTGGATGAGCATTATTGAGAGTGGGGTTTTATGGGGAATGAGCATTATTGAGAGTGGGATTTTATGGGGAATCCAAAGAGTGGGGTTTGCACTCATAATGGTTGTGGATGAGCATTATTGAGAGTGGGGGCCTCATAATTATTATTGTTCGTTTAAAATTGGGGGTCCAAGATTTTGAGGGGGAATACCTTAAATGAACCATGCCCTATGGGCACGGGTTATGACTAGTATATATATATGGAAAAAGGTTTTTTTTTTCTTGATGAATTAGAAAGTACAAATGAGATACATGATCAATTCATAAAATTCACATCTATCTCTATATTGTGCATATTGTGCAGGATTCCTATCTCAGATGTGGATAGGTCTTCGAAAATCCGTCTATTCCTTTCCCTCCATATGTGCCAGACTGTAGCTGCTAGTTTGGTGCGCGCCATTTTGAACCATCTTGGACCTCTGCTGCTATTATTAGAGATAATCTCCATTTGATTGGCCAAGTCTCTACTGTTGCCAATATCCAATTGTAATGAGTTGCTTTGTGCTCGCCAAATGGACCATGTAAATTCACAATTAAAGAATAGACGTGTGGATGACTCATTGTCTTGTTGACATAGCTGGCACCCATGGCTGCTAACTGGGATTCTAAACCTCTCAATTCTGTCCAAAGTCAATAACCGACCCTTCACTGTCTTTAACATATTAAGTTGCATTTTCATCGCAACTCCAGGTACCCATATGAATGTAGCTTGTGGAAGCAATGGTCCGGGCGGTTCACCCTCCCATTCCCAGTAGTCCAGCTCCTGGCTCGGATTGATGGGTATGCGCTCGATCTCTTGCGCTAACTGGTGGCCGATTGGGCGGTCCCGTACGTGCCAGTTTCCTCCTCTTATGATAGCGCTAACGTACTCATCGCGCCCCATCATTTCAAATGTAATCCAGCCAAGACGTTCGACTGCACTGTGATGTGCAATCCACAGGTCCAACCATAGATGAGTATTGTTGCCGTTGCCTATGTGCCGGGTGATCTTTTGTTGTAGTGAGCTTCTGCATCTTTGAATGGTTTTGTAAGTGACTGAATAATTATTATTTATCGCTCGACTCCAAAAATTGGACTCCTTCAAGTATCTTCCTCTCATCCATCTCGCCCACATGGATTGACCTTGTAGAAAATTCCATGCGAGTCGCAAGCCAGCAACTTCTCGAAGAGTGAAAAGAGATCTCAGTCCCACTCCGCCTTCCATCTTAGGCCTGCAAATCTTACCATGCAATCGTGTGTATACCCCGCGCCATATAAAGTCTCCACAACACTTTTCCACCTTCCGTATGGTCGCGGTCAGGAGCATAATAGATTGCAGCCAAAAAAGGGAAACTGCAGAAATAACCCATCGGACCAACTCGATACATCCCCCAAATGAAAGAGTGTGCGTCTGACATCCCTCAATCCTCCGTTGGACATTCCAACAGGCTCTGGCATTCCTGATCCCGTGTGTAATTAACTGATAGTGGCAATCCTAGATACTTTATTGGCAGACATCCGCGACCAATCTGAATTATATCTTGTAGCTCCTTTTGATTCGGGCAATGGGAATTGAAGTACACTTTACTTTTGTCTCTGTTAAGCTGTAATCCTGTCAGCTGTCCAAACTTCGTCATAATCCAAACCATTGTATTCAGTCCTCTATTGGACGGCTCCAAGAAGACAAGCAAATCATCGGCATATATAAGATGGGAGACAGACGGGTTCACTTCTTTATGTAGGGGTATGATGCTTTTGTTGTGGACCGCCACATCTATCATACAAGTAAAATACTCCATGACTAAGGTGAATAAGTAGGGGGAGAGTGGATCACCTTGTCGAAGGCCTCGATTGCTGTGGAAGAAGCCATACGGTTGACCCTTAATCAGTACCGAGAATGTAGGTGTTGAGATGCATTCTCGAATTAACCTGACCCATCTTGGATCGAATATCCTATATCTATCATAATCTGGCATACAAAAGAACGATTATATATATATATATATATATATATATATATATATATATATATATATATATATATATAGGCGATGATGAGTTAGCTTGTGCGATGCGAGACATCCACAACGTCGGAGGCCTGACGATATAGGGATACGAACTGAGCCTGCGTGGGACAGAATGAGGCATCCGTGTAGCAAACTCAGTACACGGTCGTCGTGCGACGGATCGGAGAATCGACACCATTCGCCCACGGGTATAAGCGACAGGCCGACCACGCGGCCCGTCGTGCGGCGCTGCTGAGGACGACGAGAAGACGTCCGCCATAAACGATCGCAGGCTCGATCGTAAGGGCGTCGGCGATCGTCGCCAATATGCGCGTCGTGCGCATAGAACGGGTGGCTGGGCGGAATCGGTAGTCGCAGTCGGCAGGAAATCAGTGGCCGTCGTACGGACGGTCACCCTTGGTCGGCGAGGGCGTCTCTTCGGCGTCGTGGGCAAAGCGAGGTGTTGAGTAACTACCGTCGAAAGACGGTGTACTGCCGAACGGAGCTCTGGAGCGCGCAGAGTGCGCGGGGTGCGTGTGCACGGCGATGATGACAAGGCCAACGGACTACGTCCGCACTCCAAAAGTCGTTCCATACGACAGGCCAAGATTCATGTGCGTGGGACACACAATTATACTGAGCCCGCACGCGTTGGAAATATAAAGAATATATATATATATATATATATATATATATATATATATATAAGAATACTTAACCACTTAGCCACCATGATGGGTTATTAAAGGATTAAAGAAAATGAAACACTCAAAGACTAGATACGATACTGAATACCCAAGAGGAGGAGCCGGTTACCCTCAGCCTATGGTTGGTCCGCCCCTGGTTATAATTACCAACTTTGTATGTATATCCTCGGCATATAAACTTTGAAAGGTTGCTATGCATTAAAATCTTGTTTCAGCATCCAAGCCTTTTCCCATCAAAACGGGTCGACTATTGAGCATAAGAAAGGTCCGTAAAAGAATTGACAAAGTCCTTATGACCATTAGTTGACCTGTTGGTGCCAAATAACTCACTAAAGTAACTATGAGCACGAGAGGGCATTGCCATAAAATCTACACGTGCGAGTCAGGGGAAGGTAGACTAAGCTGATGCAACCAAGGACTTCGAAGTTCTCCGAAGTTTTAGCAATAACTGTCAAAGAATCCGAGTCCAACTCCTCCCAGCATAGTAAGTAGTGAAGTATCCTGATTCTAGACAAGTATTTGAAGGATCAAAAGATCAAACTCCAAGATTTTCTACCAGTGTGGCGGTGTCCCCTTTAGGGCTTGTTCGGTTGCATCCGAGGAAGCACGGATACCAAAAGAAATCGGTCCCAAAAAAAGTGTGTCGTGTCGCCGTGTCCGTAAGAGTCTATGAACATAACCAGTACTAGCGCCAACACAAATAAAATAAAATGGTGAGAATACGAACGAGCGAGCAAAGAGCAGATGGCGGCTGTGCTTACTTTTGCTGCTTGAATTCTTCGTGAAATTTGGTCGAGCTTCTCCTTCTCCTTGGCAGTCTACGTAATAAGTAAAGGAAAAAAATTAAATCAAAAATTGGGAATTGTTCGGAAAATGAAGAGAGAGAGAGATTTTTTTTTTTTTTTTACTCACTCTTTGGAGAATTTGGTCGAACACTTGGTCGGCGGAGCTCTGGAGGTGGAGGAGGGATTGGGTGAGTTGGCGGTAGCTGTCCAAGTAGCTCTCTCGCCTCCGGTTTCCGTCTTCCGACACGCGAAGCATGACCGATTGGTTGATTGCAACAGAACAGAAGAAGGTCGTTGTGGAAGCAGTAATCTCTCCGTCCACTGTTGATGTGTTGAGATTTGTGCGGTCTTATTTGCCTGTATGGTTCCATAGATTTGGCAATATATTTAGGGTCTGCTTGGTAACGGTATTTTCACCGGTTTTGGGGTGTTTTTGAACCGACCGTTTATGAAAACTCCTGTTTGTTAATTTTTTTGAGGCACTGGTTTTGTCGGCTCAAAAACCTCCCAAAATCGGTGTAATGTATTTTTGGGTGGCTTTGTAAACACCCCAAATCGACGGATTTTGAGCGGCTTTATTTTTTTATTCCATTTATATCCTCACAAAAATAGATATAATTATAACTACCGATACTCTTCGCTATTTAATTTATTCGTGTAAAAAACTTTCAGAACCGCTCGTTAGTGAATTACCAAGCATGGATTGGACTGGTTTAAAAGCCGCTACTTAAAAACCATCCAAAATCGGACCCCTCATAACCGGTACTCTATAAATATAAGGGCACATCAAAAGTTGATCAGAACTATTTCGGACTGGGACTATACCAGATTTGAGGTAAAATTATTCAGGATATCCCATTTTCATTTTTTTACTCGTTGGGCTGTCCCAACCCAACACCCCCCCAACCCCCAATTTTGAGTTTCATTTCCACATTTCACTCTCTCTCTTCCAAAACCATAGTTTTCCTCTCACATTCTTCTTCTTCTTCTTCTTCTTCTTCTCCACCATTTTCCCCCTCCCCAAGCTACATCTTCTTCTTCATCTTAACCCCTTCCCGAAGCTCTCATTCCCAATTTCGATGGCACCCAAATACTCTCTCTTCCAAAATCCTACATTCCTTCTCATATATTTCTTGTAATGTTTACTTCCAAAATCCAAGTATACATTATCATGATGGAAAACATACAATGTAATGTTTATTTCAATTATTTATAATAAATTTCATGATCGAAGTAGATCCTAAGAACATTCAGCCAAGTCGCCTTTAGGACTGCCATAGTTTCTGGCAGTCCTAAATACTGATAGGACTGCCAGAAATTGTTGCAGTCCTGATGTACAGCAAATACGTTCCAGGACTGCCACAATTTCTGACAGTCCTAGAAGTATTAAGGAATGTCAGAAATTGTGGTAGTCCTGATGTACAGCAAATGCATTTCAAGGCTGCCATAATTTCTGGCAGTCTTAGAAGTATTGAGGACTGCCACAAATTGTGGCAGTCCTGAAATAGACCTAAAATTTTTGAGTTTTTTTAAATAATTTTTAAATAGATTTAAAATTTTGAATTTAAAATTTTCTAGATTTAAAAAGATTGAAATGAACAAAATTAAGAGACTTATCTCTAAAATAGATTTATATCTAAAATGTATTTATAGACCATATATATGAAAGTTTATTTTAAAATGAGCAAAATTAAGAGACTTATCTATAAGGTAGATTTAAATTTTTGAGTTTACTTAAACCGAGTAGATAATTTATTTATTTTTAAACCGAGTAGATAATTTATTTATTTTTAAATGGATTTATAGACCATTCTAGGTAGGGTGTGCATCGGTCGGTGGTCGACATATTTGGTCACAACCGAAGTCGAACAGAAGTTAATCGGTTTGAAAATAATCAAAACTGAACCAAACCAACCAACCGGTCGGTTCGGTTTTAAAATCGACCGACTAGGTTCGGTTTGGATCAGTTCGATTTGGTCGGTTTTGATCACATAAAAAAATGGACTGTGATTGATTTTTTGGATACTGTTGCTTATTTTGTTGTAATGCAAAAAAAGAGTATCAGACTGATGTAAGCATGCAATGTGCTAGCAAGTCCAAACTGTTAGATAGCAATTTACATGACAGACTAATGTAAGCAGACATCACAACAGTGATGGACTCCAAAGTATAATATAATGCTTTTGCAAAAACCTCATTAAGTAATCCATGAGAAGTTGAGAACCAACTGAAGCTAAGCAGTCGTTAAGAGATATTGAGGTTTATGTAATTTATAGATAACTGGAAGAAAAAAACCTAAATAGAATCAATAGTTTGGCATAAAAACCTATGGAAAAAAGTCAGTTAACCAATTTGTTCTTGTCATCTTCAAAACATATGAGCATCAGTTCTCTTTCAAAGTGTGTTGTCTGCTGTGCTGTTGAACTAAATCGGTCCAATATCCAAGTAATCCAACCCTAATTATTTAACACTCACATAGGATTTGGTTCGGTTCGGTTCGACTTTAAACGACTTTTGCATAACCAAACCGTGGACCGAACCGAACCAGTCGGTTTTAAACAATTTGCTTCTGAATCAATCCGACCGAACCATCGGTTCGGTTTAAAACTGATCGGTTTGGTTTGATTTGGTTCGATTTGATTGGTTTGACTTAATTGTGCACAACCCTAATTCTAGGATTGTCCAAATTTCTAACAGTTCTAGAATTATTTAGAACTGCCAAAAATTGTGACAGTCCTAAATTCGAATTAGTCGATTGCAATTGCCAGAAATTGTAAAGTATTAGGGTTTATTTTCATGCATTGTTTGTGAGAAATAAAGTATTAGGGTTTGTATCTTGTTTGTGAGAAGCCGTTGGGTGCCATCTTTGAAATTGGGAATGGAAAAGAATATAGGATTTTGATGTAAATGGGGAAGATCAAGATGGTGGAGAAGAAGAAGTAGAAATTTGAGAGGTTTTGGGAAGAAAGAAAATATTTAGGATTTTGAGAAGAGAAAATGTTTAGGATTTTGGGAGAGAGAAGGGAAGAAGAAGAAAGGCAAAAAAGAAAAAGAAAAAGAAAAAATTGACTTATATGCCTATAGTTGGGCTAGTCATGAGTAATTTTTCAAGTGGCAAACTTGTAAATAAACTAAAATCAGATTTGGGCTAGCCCAACTTGTTTGGACTAGCCCAATTTTTTTCAAAATTATTTACAAGTTTGCCATACAAACTTTTGCTTAGGGCTAGTCCAATTTTTTTCAGGACTGTCAAAAATGTGACGGTCACTTCTATTGGAAGGACTGTCAAAAATTTGAATTGGAAGGACTGTCAAAAATTTGACAGTCCTAACTTTTTAGGACTGTTAAATTTTTTACAGTCTTCCTCCTCCCGATCCCTGGCTGCCTCCTTTTTCTTCTCCCCCTCCTCCTCCTCCCCCCTCATCGTCCTTCTCTGCCTCTGCCTCCTCCGCCTCCTCTGCCTCATCCTCCTCCTCCTCCATCTTCTCCTCCTTCGCCTCGTCCTTCTCCTCCGCCTCATCCGCCTCTGTCTTCTCCTCCTCCTCTTCCTCCTCCTCCTCCCCCTCCCCTCTCAGAGCTCGACCGCGCCACTGTGCCCCCGCGTGTCGGCGGCGTTCGCTCCCCCGCGCTCCCATGCACCCGTCGGTATCCGCTCCCCTGTCGACGCCCGCCTATAGAGAAATCATAATTCTTTGGGGGTTGGGCTAGCTTTAAGTAATATTGAGGTTGTTCTGAGTAAAAGTTTCACCAAATTGGGATGTCCCCTAGTAAGGGCTAGCCCAAGTAAGTTTGGGAGTGCCCTTAGAATTGGCATATATTTAAAGGGTGATTAAATTCCAACTTGATATCCTTTATTTTTTTTAAATTTGATAGTCTAAATTTTTTTGATACAGAACTTAATATCATCAACTACTGAATATTTTTAAGTTGATATCCTCCGTCGGCCAAGGATTAACTTTTTTTTATTAAAAGATAACCACATTACCCTTCCTTCCCCCAACAAATACCGTCGTCGCACCCTCTGCATCCCGCCCCATGTCGCTGCACCCCCCACCCCCCCCCCCCCCCCCCCCCCGCGGCTGTCACACCCTCGCTCCCATGTCTGCTACTATCGTCGCCACCACCGTCCTGTCGTCACTACGAGGAGGGAGGGAGGGGGAGAATGGGTGTATTATTGTCATTTGCCATTTCAGTTAACATTGTTATGATATTAAGTTGTATGATTATAGTTTAGGTATTAAGTTGTCTACTTTTAAAGTTTAGAGTATCAAGTTAAAAAAAGTAAATAGTTGAGACATCAAGTTGAAATTAAGACTATAAAGATTTAATAAATTTAGAGTCAAATCCATAGGATAATGATTACTTTTAAAATTGAGAACTAAAATTTCGAGGCTATACCACATCCTCCTATCCAATCCGAATTTGGGAGGAAATAAGAGGGATTTAATTTTTTAATAATTTTATTGTTCTACTAAATACACTAATCAACAATTAATTAACTAATAAAGTAACTAATAATTAACTAATATTTAGTTAACATTTCACATATAAAAATTTTATTCTTAATTCATATAAATAAGTTGTTAGGATATTTAATTAATATAAATAAGTAAGTAACAAAAAATATTTAAATATATAATAATAATAGGTAATTATAATTTAACTAGATACTACATTAGTATTTACTATTATATTATTATATGACTAGAATAGTTAATTAAAACTAAAAGAATAATAAACGTTTAAAATAACTAATTAATTTTTCAAGTTATTATTAATTAATAAATATTTTATTATTAATCATAAGTACTTAGTAATTATGATTAATAGTTAACCATACTATTTTGGTAATTAGATAATTATAATTAATATTCTATGATTATTAGCTAACCATAATAATGATCATAAAGTAAACTATAACATTAGGTAATTAATAATTTTATAAAATTATAATATTTAATTAGTTAACAATAATATTTTGTTAATATTAATTTTTATATTACTTGTTAACCATAATATTTACTTGTACTTTGGTCTTTTACACTACTAAAATCTGCTCCATTAGCGACGTAAATTTAGCGACGTTCGTAAAACGTCGCTAAATTGTGCACATTAGCGACGTTTAATTGAAACGTCGCTAACAGTCGCTACTAGTGACGAAAAAAGCGACGTGACAACCACGTATATTAGTTACATGAGCTAGTCGTCGCGAAACGTCGCTATGACGTCGCTAATAGCGACTAATTTAGCGACGTTATTAACGTCGCTAAATTCTAATTAAATTAAATTCCCCCCCCCGATTCATTTCCCCCCATTTTACTCTCTCACTCTCTCCCTCCGGCGCTCTCACTCTCTCCGGCGCTATCACTCTCTCCGACGACTCTCACTCTCTCCGGCGCTATCACTCTCTCCGGCGACTCTCACTCTCCCCGACGACTCTCCTCCCTCTCCGGTACGTGACTCCCTCTCTCTCTCTCTCTCTCTCTATTTTGGTTGTTGGTGGTTGGAGGGTGCGGGTGGTTGGGGGTAAGGAATGGTTGGGGGTGGCTGGGGGGGTGGGGCAGGGGGGTGAGGGCGGCTGGGGGTGAGGAGGGGGCTGAGGGGAGGGGAGGGTTAGGGTTCCGGTTAGGGGTTGTCACGCCTCGCTCCCGTAGGAGCGATCGTCCTCGCTAAGGCATGATGCCGCACGGGCCTAGGTTGCGCCCGTGCAAAGCTAAGTCCAGAAACGGCTGATTTGAGCTAGGCCACAGAGTCGCACAGAGTGTCCTCATTTGCAGCGAAAAGTAAATGAACACAAGTTGAAGCAAATTCAAACTCTTTATTGATTTTCAAGAAGTTTACAAACGGCGTTAGGCCGAGTTTACAAGTCCCTCAAGCTCTCTCTTTCTCTGAAACGTAAAAGGCGTGCCAAGTGGCTTACAAGATGGAATGATTCGTGGCGATGTTCCAATACATTATGTCATGTATATGGTGCTTCAGCTCCTTGCAACGCTTCAAGGCTCCAGTGTCAGCTCCGCGCCTTAGCACGTTCGAGGAAAGCTCCGCACCCGACGACGTCTCCTGCATCCTGCAAGAAAACTGTGGGGTTATCAGTACATTGTTATGCACTGGTGGGGAGGCTAGCTCGCCCACAATGATATCATTACCAAATACGTTCTATTTACTTTTGTGTACCATCTTTCATTCATTATCTTTCTAATCTTGCCTTAGGATCAATTTCATGGCATATTTCATAACTATCTCGTGTTACCGGTTCCAAGTGTTTGCATGGAAATACATGCACGACTTACCCATACTTACCGTCCGATCTTTCTTGTCTAAGTAAACCAAGTTAGCCAACAATTCATATATAACAACTTAACGTAATTCATGTGAACATTCAATGTCAAGGGCGTGTCCCTGCCTCAGATTCTACGACGTGTTCTCGCTTACGAAGATACGTTATGTCCACGCCTCGTTCCGATGATTATTCTCCCTCGGATATTCCTACCTACTCAACTGGTCAGTTGTGTTACGCTCGAAAAGTTTTGTTCCAACGTCCATGTTCACTCAACTATTCAATTGTTTAGTTAACTTAGACTACTTTATTTCAATATAAGGACTTGCACGTGGATTGCCACCAGCAAGCCCACTTAATCTATATGCACCGGTCGCTGGCATAACAAGCCATTTTGGACATGTTCCCCTTGGTATTCTCACCTATCATAGCGTGATGGCTGGTACACCTTGATAGTCTTTTGAACTATCCGGCCTTACGTCTCTTGTGTGTCCGAGCCCACAACCAAGTCGGCACCGTAAGCCATGATTTCGCCTAGGCCGGCCACGATGTCTCCGATCGTTTCCTTGGAATCCCTTATTTATCCTCTTCCCCCCGTATACGAGTGGGTTGTCTGCAACCATTTCGCATTGTCTTGTCATTTTAACTTAACGGCTGTCTTTGAGCCATAGGTTGTCTGTGAGCCATAATGCGTTATCGACCAGGTTGGCGGCGGCGTCCGTGCAGCGCGGGTAGCGATCCCCGTTGCACGTTCCCGTCATACCTGTCGCTAACCATTTCTTTCTTTCTTATCTTTTATTCATTCATTCTTTTATTTCTTTCACTTGTTCGTTCGTTCATTGATTCATTCACGTATTCATTTATTCATTCATTCGTTGATTCACTCATTCACTTATTCGTTGATTCATTCATTCATACATTATGCAACTCCCTGTGCGGGAGTCGCCTTGGCGACCCATCGGTCCCAAAGTCTTCCAATGTTGCTATACTCTACTCGGAACGACTATGTCGATAGTCTTTCCGTTTTATTGTTGTAAACCATTCATTTCTTCATTGTTGAACGCATAAGGAACTTGAAATGTAAGCTTGTGCCTTAGCACGAGCGTGGAGTGCGGTGCGAGAGTTCCTATATTTTCCGAGTTCTTTTCTATGTTCTAAACAAGCATACAAGATGGGATTATTTCCTTAGCTAGGTGCGTTGAGTCATTTATTAGCATGCACGGTGTTATCGCCTAGCGATTCTAGTGATAGTGTCTGTATTATTAAGTGTCTAGGCTAAGCAAAGACGGGTTCATCGGAGCCACCCACCTTAGCGATGTTCGCATCGGCCGAGCGATACTTCGAGCGCGCCTTTGAAAGTCTAACTCTTGATTCATCTTTGACGGGCCAATGTAGGTCTTGCATCGATTCGTATCGATACTTTATCGGGTCGACACAACTCTTCGAGTCGACGGCTCATTTGAGTCGTTGTACTTGCCGTTTGAATCGGCGTTCCGTTAGGGCGGAGCGGGTCGTTACAGGGGTGGGTGTGTGTGGGGGGGGGAGGGGCGGGAGGGGGGGGTGAGGGCGGCTGTGGGTGAGGAGGGGGGGCTGGGGGGAGGGGAGGGTTATGGTTAGGGTTCGGGTTAGGGTTAGGGGTGGTTGATGGGGGAGGGGGGCAGGGGGGTGAGGGGGGCTGGGGAGGGGAGGGGGGCTGGTGGGGGAGGGGTTAGGGATAGGGTTCGGGTTAGGGGTGGTGTGGGGGGGGGGGGAGGGGTGCGGGAGGGCTGGGTCAGGGGCACCGATAGTGCCGAAAAATCTGATAATTTAGTAATAATTATTTGTTTTCCGACACCGAAAAATCTGATACTCCGATTCGAAACCACCGATAGTGCCGATATTTGTAACAAGTAGTTTTGTTGGTTGGTTAATGCCGTCGTCTATTTTCCTTGATCCCGATACTCATATGAATGGTCCCGAGTCACAGCCATATGTCGGGTTAGGACCTTCTTGCTGCTCGTGGGGTTGGAGGGTCTGCTGCTCGGGGTGGGGCCCCGAGGGGGCTCGTAGTATATATGTATGTATGTAGTATGTAGTATATTCGTTTCAATTTTGAAGTTTATTCATATTTGCAAATATCTAGAAATGGCTATATCCATGTATCTGCTAGACCGTTCATAGATGTACAACCTCATTCGAGATGACAGGTGCGGTGTGCGAGATGAATACATCGCCGGAGTAGAACAATTCCTCCAATTTGCGAAGACGTTTCCTCAATCCATGGACGGCATGGACATTAAGTGTCCGTGTGAAAATGGTCGGAACATGAAGTTTCAACCAGAAATAGATGTGATGTATCACTTATACACAAAGGATTTTCTTCCGAATTACTACCAATGGACCGTACACGGAGAGCTTGTACCTTAAGCATTCCAAGCGGAGCCTTATGTGGAGCCTTATGTTGAGCCTTATATGAATGTCCACAACCAAACTGGTGTCGACAACAAGTACGTGAACATGGTCTTCGACGCTGCAGGACCTAGTTTCGATCCATACAATTGTGACGCAGCTGAGGAGGTACCGAATGCCGATGCCGCAAAGTTCATAAAGTTGCTGGAGAATACAAGGACTCCTTTGTACCCTGGATGTGAGGACCATTCACCGTTAGAGGTGATCACTCGGCTCTTGAGCATAAAGTCTGACTTTAACATGTCGCAAGAATATTACAATAGAGTGCTCGAGTTGATTACAGATATCTTGCCGGAGGATACCAAGTTACCGAAAGACTTCTACCGCTCTAAGAGGATGATGAGATCCCTCTGGATGGGATACGATAAGATCGATTGCTGGCAGAACGGATGCATGCTTTACTACAAAGATCACAAGGATGCAGAAGTGTGCGAATTCTGTGGTGCTGATCGCAACAAGCCAACTGCTGTAGGCAAGTCTAGGAGACCGACTGCTTCAATGCAGTACTTGTTGTTGACCCGCGGTTGCAGAGGTTGTTCATGGTGAAAGAGACTACCGAAAATATGAGTTGGCACAAGCGACAACAGACCGAAGGAGTGTTGGATCACCCATCTGATGGAGAAGCGTGGAAGCACTTCGATCGAGCATATCCTAATTTCGCTTCTGATGCGCGTAATGTAAGGTTGGGGCTCTGCTCTGATGGTTTCACCCCATTTGGTCTTTCAGGCTCCCAATATTCATGCTGGCCGGTAATTCTCACTCTGTACAACCTACCGCCTTGGATGTGCATGAAGACACCTTACATGTTCTTAACTATTATCATCCCCGGTCCGAACAACCCGAAGAGGAACATCGACTTGTACTTACAGCCGTTGATAGATGAGCTGAAGCAACTATGGGAAACAAGGGCGTACATATATGATGCTTCGAAAAAACAGAATTTTCAGATGCGGGCAGCACTAATGTGGACAATCAACGACTTTTTGACTTATGGAATGTTATCTGGATGGAGCACTCATGGTCCGCTTTCATGTCCATATTGCATGGACCGCACTAAGGCTTTTCGTTTGAGACACGGAAGAAAGCCATGCTTCTTTAATTGTCACCGACAGTTCTTGGCGAAAGACCATCCGTACCGTAGGAACAGAACTGCTTTTCGTGTCGGAGCTATAGAGAAGGGCGATCCACTGCCAATGTGGTTCGGAGAGACCATATGGGATCAAGTAAAAGAAATCCCAAGTGCTATTGAAGATCCTACAACGAGCAGCCGTTGCGAGGGATTTGGCGAAGATCGTAACTGGACCAAAAGGAGTATATTCTGGGATCTGCCATATTGGAGCACAAATCTGATTAGACATAACCTTGACGTCATGCATATAGAAAAGAACGTATTTGATAACATAATTAATACTGTAATGGACGTCAAGGGAAAGACAAAAGGCAATCAGAAGGCTAGATTGGACTTAGTCGAATATACAGACGCCCTACATTGCACATGATAGACAACGGAAAGGGAAAGCTTTTGCGGCCTAAGGCAATCTACTCGCTGGACAAGGAGGACAAAGTGAGACTTTGTAGATGGATCCAGGACTTGAAATTTTTGGACGAATACATCTCCAATCTAAGAAGATGTGTCGACATAAAGGAGTGTAAACTGACCGAAATGAAGAGCCACGATTGTCACGTATTCATGGAGAGGTTAATTCATGTTGTATTTCGGTAATTATTACCGCCGGTAGTCTGGGATCCATTAACAGAGCTTAGCATATTCTTCAGAGATCTTTGTTCTTGCAAGTTGCTCGTCGATCGTTTAGAGAAGCAAGAGAATGACATTGTGGTAATACTTTGCAAACTTGAGAGAGTTTTTCCTCCTACATTCTTCGACTCAATGGAGCATTTGCCGATTCATCTTATCCATGGGGCTCTTGTTGCTGGACATGTCGGTTATCGTTGGATGTACCCGTTCGAACGACAGTTGAACCACCTCAAGAGGAAGGTGAAAAATAAGGCACGGGTGGAGGGTTCTATTTGTGAAGCATATGTCCTTGAGGAGATTTCAAACTTCTGTTCCATGTATTTTCAGTCTCATATTGCTACAAACAAAACAAGAGCTCCAGAAATGACGACGGCTATGAAGTTGGTATTGAGGCAAAGCTGAAAGTATTTACTGCCTACGGAAAACCATCTGGTAAAATAAAAAAAAGATATCTAAATGACGACGAGGTTAGCGCTGCAATGTTATATGTATTGCTCAACTGCGACGAGAAAGAAGTGGACAAGCTAGAGGGGTAAGTAAAATTATTTCGCGTGCTTCGTTGCTTCTCAATATAACTAATATACCTATGCTTCGTTGCTTTTCAGCATGTTTAAGGATGAGGTAACGTCCAACAATCCGTACGCAACCGAGGAGGAAGTAGAACAGCAAATGAGACTTCATTTTCCTTTTTGGTTGAGAGCATATGTACGGATATCTTCACAATTTACTTTTTCTGTACGTATATACTTGCACAGAATAATTAAGTTAGCATCGTTTATTTGGTATTTAGGTTGATCGTCCGGAGGCAATCCTTGAGAATGAGTATATTAAAAATCTAGCCAAGGGACCAATTTATCAAGTGAAGACCTGGCCAAGTTACTGCGTAAATGGCTTCAGGTTCAAGTCAACAAATGCTCGAATAAGAGACGACTTCTTGGATTTGGATTCTACGAAGAATAGCTGTTTGTGCATAAAATCTTCAAACTACAAAGACGTCGACCCAGGCAATGACTTCTTTAGCGTCTTACGGGAGATTGTGGAACTGACATACAATTATGCTATAGAACCTTGTAAGATCGTCTTGTTCAGATGTGACTGGTTCGATCCGATCCAAGGTCGAGGTTGGAGAGTTGACAAACATGGTCTTGTTGACATAAATTATCGCCGTCGATGTCAAGCTTATGAGCCGTTTGTTCTAGCAAGCCAGGCTCAGCTAGTTTACTTTACCAGCTATCCAAAACGAGGAGCCGGGAGATCAGATTTGTGGGCAGTCTGTAAGACTAAAGCTCAGAATACCTTCGATGTCGACGAGATAGCTTATCAGGAAGACGAACTACCTCTTATTACAAATATTATCGATGTGGACTCAACGGAAGTTCCTCATGACATATTTCATCAATTGGAAGAGGTAGAAGTATCAGAAGAGGAAGAGGAAGTTGATAGAAGTGAAGAGGAAGAGGAAGAGGAATCGGAACAAGATAGATGAATTTTCAGAAGAGGATTGAATATGTTTAATTTTCAGATGTAATATGGTTTACTTTTGTTATTTTTCAGATGTAGTATGGTTTACTTTTGTTTTTTTCAGATGTAGTATGGTTTACTTCTGTATTTTTTCAGATATGGCTCGACGTGGATCCTTTGGTTCCGGTGCTAGTGGGAGTCGACGAGGCCGACAGTCTCAATCTACCACTCCTCCTACCGACTCCTCATCCCCCCGCACTCCAGTATACACTAGCGGTCTAGTCGCCGGCAGTGTCCCCATACCCGGCTCTAGCAGTTCCAGGCTAGGGCCTTCTTCTTCTACGCAACCAGTACCGTCGAGTATTCCAGAGGCCGACCCCACTACTGAGGAGCAGGCCGAGGTCGAGGCCCACGCCGAGGTCGAGGCCCACGCCGAGGGCGAAGGCGATGGTGAGGCCCACGCCGAGGGCGAGGCCGAGGCCGAGGGGCAGGTTGCGGGCAGGGGCAGGGGTAGGGGCAGGGGGCAGGGGCAGGCTGCAGCCCCCATTTGAGACAGATCCTTCGTGTCGCCCGGAGGGGGATCTGAGGTTGGAGGTTTGGGCCTGTACTCGGACTAGGCGGTAAGTAAAATTATTGCATTTAATTTGTTTAAAATTATTGTAAACTTGTTTAATAAATTTTAATTTCTATTTTACAGGTATTATCCCTCCTCCGTACACCGGTCGCTGGGTACATTCCTGCGACAGAACTACGGGGGGCCCTGGATCAACTGGAGGGATATCCCGACCGACAAGAAGGCCTTCTGGTTTGAGCACTTCTCGGTACGTAAAAGTTTATTTCCTTTTAACATTTAGTATGTTATGTTATAACTTACGTACTTCTATGATTTTTTTAGCGAACTTACTTCTTCCTTCCCACCGTTCCGTTGCTGTCGAGTCTATTTTTTTCAGCGTCGCCAGCAAGCTCATTAGGGACGCGATCCTCGACCAAAAGGATCGCGAGCGCCGGGGAGAGCCTATTCAGGGTTGGATCTCTGCCGCCGACTGGGCGGCAATGAAGAGGAGATTCGAGGAGGGAACCTACAAGGAGAAGTCCGCGAAGTCTAAAAGAGCACGACAGGCAGGGTCGCAGTGGTGTGGTGGGTCACGGTCCATCATGGATTTCTTCACTCATATGGTACATATATCTCGCCGTATACCCATAATTAATACTTTTATAGTAATATATTTCTTTCAACTTAACAGACAAATCATATAATAATTTCGTAACAGGTTGAATCGGGAGATGACCCGAATATGGTGACCTTGTTTCTCGCCACGCACACGAAGGGGGAGCGGTTCGTTGACGACAAGGCCCGGGACACCTACGTAAGTTTTACTTAATACTAGTTCATTAATATTAATTTTTAGTTACGTAGAGAATTCATATATATGTTATTTCTAGGCCGAGTTTTTGAAGTTTTACTTAATGCTAGTTCATTAATATTAATTTTTAGTTACGTAGAGAATTCATATAGATGTTATTTCTAGGTCGAGTTTTTGAGGCTTAGGGAGGCCGGGCCGACACGGTCAGAGGGAGTTGGTGCTAGCACTTTCCAGCAGCCCCCGACCGCCGCAGCTCAGTCAGATGACGAGCTATGGATGAGGGCCGTTGGTGGCATGCATAGGGGTACGTACTATGGTACGGGCTCCTATGGTGCCTTTATTGCATCACAGGCCTCTACGATCGCAACTAGTGTGCCCGGCCCCGCACAGACTGAGGAGTCGCTCCTCCACCAGCAGAGTGTCGATTCCCAGATTGCAGCTCGACATGACGAGATGCTGCAGAGGATGGTGGTGTCGTAGTCGCATCCGCAGCCGCATACAGATGATTCTGCGCTCATCTCACTCTTTGAGAGGCTTGAGAAGACGACTGAGGCGCTGCGACAGATGACCCGCGCTACGCAGGAGACTATGCAGTGGTTGGTCGAGCAGATGCAGCAGTTCCGCGAGATGGCTACGGAGCGACCGTCTGCTGGTACGCCGGGAGCATCGTCTACATTCGGCGGTGCATGGGAGGACATGCTCGTGCACCTGTTGTCACCGGAGGAGTATCAGACGATCCTGGCGTTGCGACGACAGTCATCTGGTGGCGCTCCTCCTCCAGCTCCGGCTCCAGCTCCAGGCGATCAGTAGTTTTATTTTTGTATTTTCGGACTTTGTACTTTATATTTTTTTTACTTTGTACGTATTTGGGGATATTGACTTTGTTTGTTGAGGATATTGACTTTGCACGTATTTGAGGATATTGACTTTGTTCGTTGAGGATATTATTGACTTTGTTCGTTGAGGATATTATTCGTTGAGTATATTATTTGTTCTTTATATTTTTTGTCTATTCTGGAATGTATTGTGCGTGCCGGTATTGAGTGTTCCACCAAGGGGGTCGACAAACCCAGGGATTGGATTCTGTATTTTGTATTTTGGATTCTGTATTTTGGCTCAAGCTCCAGCTCCATTTGCATTCTGGATTCTGTTTTTTTATTTTTTTTAACTTAGCGACGTTTTTAGCGACGTTTATAAGCGTCGCTAAACTTTAGCGATGTTAATGAATGTCGCTAAAAACGTCGCTAAATTGCTGACGTGGCACCACGTGGCACCGAATCTGATGTCAGCACATCGTCGCCAAAACGTCGCTAAAGTGTCGCTAAACGGCGACCACACACTAACGTCGCAAATAGCGTCGCTAAGTAGCGACCACGTGAGAACGTCGCAAATAACGTCGCTAATTAGCGACGTTAACAACGTCGCTAATTAACGTTGCCATAGCGACGTTTTGCGATATTTTTCCGATTAGCGAGACGCTTTTTTCCGTCGTTTATATAACGTCGCTAGAAACGTCGCTAAAAAAATTTTAGCGACGTTTAAACTGGGTTTAGCGACGTTTGTGAACGTCGCTAATTCGACAGATTCTGGTAGTGTTATCCTAACTGGATAACATGGACAGATTTAGATGAGGAAGGCTATCCAACCTTTTACGATAACTAGTCACATTCACGTGTGTTGCACGTATAAAAAAAATCAATGATAATATTAATATAGTGTATAAGAATTTAATTTGTATTAGAATATTTTAAATATAATTTCAATATATTTCAATATGATTTGTTATGATTATTTTTTTAAATTATGGATATGTGTTTAATTAGATAATATTATGTAGTTAGTTTAAACATAATTTTAATTTTAAATATATTATAGTATTTGGTGTTTTTTAATTTTCTACGTGAGGTGAGAGGGTTCGGTTACCACAAAGAAGATAAAAAATGTAGTTAATTTTAAATTTTTATTTTATTTTTTGAAAAATGGTTGATGATATACATGGCTTAGTCGGCTCAAGATTGAGCCGTTTTGAAGTCCATTTATAATAGTAGAGATGAAGAGGGTGGCGTGGACGTCATAGCTACTTGTCATGTTTAAAAAGAACTTGGACTATTTGAATGGTTTAATGTTTAGTTAATTTAATATATTTTTGGTCTTTTACTTGTGGGTTTGCTTCTTAGTATTGGATTCTTATGTTTTGTTGAGGATTTTTGCGAAGACTTATTTATTTTATTTGGAGGCTTCTAGATAATGTTATCCATATAGTTATATTCTTGTGACTGAGCTAGATTAGTCTTATTGATTCCTTGATATATATATATATATATATATATATATATATATATATATATATATATATATATATATATATATATATATATATATATATATATATATATATATATATATATACTAGACTTGATCATGTACTTGAATCCAATTATTTAGAAACGGATCGTGATACAACCCCACATGTGTAGATCTTCTACTTTGTGGGTTATGGGTATTGTTTTGCTTCTTAAGATACTGGACTGCTCTATATTGGTTGAGCCATGACAAGCTCTCATATCTGCTCATTATCAATGCATCATTGTCGAGTTTAATGGAAGAAAAAAATAGTCTTCTCTACACGGACTGCTATGTATCTCGAGTCCTCCATTTTTTTGTATGTTTTTCTACTGCTACTTGTAGTGAGAGTATTTCGGGATATTATATGTTGGAATATAAAATTGAGATTTGCTCCCGACTGTTATGACGTAAAATTACATGCTGTACAATCCTCTAGGCTATAGTAAAAAATAATGATTTATTTTTTAAATTTTTTTGACTTAACTCCCACTGCTTCGTATTAATGTACAATACCTCTCACTATGGACGGAATCCGTCAAAAATATTTTTTTGGGACCAAAATGTCCTTGTCTTCTTCCTCTTTCCTCTCACCTCCTTCCCCACCCTCCCACCCCCTGCGCGGCCACTGCCCTCGCCCTCTAGGCTATAGATAGGAAGGACATTTTGGTCAATTTTTTTGTCAAAGCGGTTGACCGCTAATTTCTGACGGATTTCGTCCAAAGTGGAGGGTGTTGTACATTTTTACAAAACAGTAAGTTAAACCGTGAAATGGGGTAAACAAAGTGGGGGATAAATCAATTTTTTTTTTTTTTTTCAAAGTTTTACTCTGAATTTGCAATGTGCGTATATTTTATGTCCGGTGTTTGTTGTGAAATGGCTCCATTTTATGTTGACTAGTAAATACACGTGCTTTGCACGTGTACGTATAATAAAAATATTATTCAATTATAGTAAATGGACTGTAATATAATTACGATTTAGACGGCTCAAAAATAAACCGTTTTGAAGCCTCGTTATATAGTGGAAGATTTACCACTTCTTTTTTCTACAGCTCGTTGCCAAATAGTTATATATTTTATGTTCGATTTATCACTTCTCATTCGTTTTATTAGCTTGGAAGAAAGGACATACTTCCTTGTTGAATGAATAGTATCAGGGGCGGTCCGGGGGAGGGGCAAACGAGGTGTGGGTCCAGGGTACCAAGATTCAAGGGACCCCAAATAATTTTAAGAGTTAGTATTATATATTATATAATATTAATATATAATAAAAGAGTTGATAAAAGAAAAAAAAATTGGCAATTGCTTTTACAGTAGTGAAAGTTTGTCCCTTCCGATTCAAGTTAAGAACGTCTTGTCTTCCAATTTCAGAGGCAAATTGATGGCCAACGATAAATGTTCCTGAAAATTATCAATTTTAATTCTCGCTTCCTTCTTTCTTCTACTTATAATTGAATCCCAAACTCCTATTTTTCTTTGAATTTATTCTTCATGTCCTCTTCTATTGTCCATAATTTTAAAATCTACTTAGGGATTTGAAGTTAAGAATTAAGATTTTATAATTGTTTGAATTGACGTGAGTTGCGGTTAAGACAACAACAACAACAACTCACTGAAACGGTTACGCAAGTTCTGTTGAATAATCTCCAGACAATGAACTTGAGCTCTGAAATTCGAGTTTTAATGATGAACTTGATTGTTGGTGATGCTAATAGCGACAATAACTTTAACGATCTTGAGTTGCACCGATAAATTATTGAATTTTGAATATAACTGATTTCCAATTTTTGCATAACATACTTTGAAATGTTGTGTTACGTAGTGAATGTTCAACAAATATTAGTGATAAGATGATTTGGGGATTGTTGAAGTCGGTATTTGGATTGATTTAAGGATTGTTGGATTTGGTATTTAGATTTGTATCATGTGCGGGAACGAAATGTTCACTACAAAGATGTCATTTTTATTGTTTTAATTAACCATTACGGAAAAGCCAATTTGATATTTAGATTGATCTAGTTTTCAGATGTTGTTTAGTCGAACATGAGTTGGAATGAGTTATGATGTTTGATTATTCAATTATATGAAAAATGGTGCAAGAGTTTGTGTATAGGAGTTTTTATTAATTTTGTAGAACATTTTATGATATTATGTTTAAACGTGATCAAGACGCTTCTACTTAAATTTCTATGCTACTATTTTTTTTTTCAAGAGAAACAATGTTTTAACGATACCCTAAATGTAAAATGCGCTCATGATAATGAAACAATGAATCTTCTCCAAAAAAATTAACACTTTGTTTTCAATATATCCCGAACAAGAGACATTATTTTGGGTTTCGCCCTGGACATTAAAATACTCCGGGCCGGTCCTGAATAGTATGTTCATTTTTGTAGACGGTTGGTTGTGAGAAGGTGCCAGGTGTCATGGTGTGAACTGGGCTGGCCGATTCGAACCCGATTTTGATCGGATATGACTGGGTCTGGGCCGGGTCGTACTCAGCCCGGATGACGGTGCGGCCCAGCTCGGATTTAATGAACTCCAAATCCAGTCTGGATCCACAGTCCGGTTTTGCTCGGTCTGGGCTTAACCAGGCCTGGGCTAGGCCGGCTGAGAGTTGGACAGGCCTGCCCGATATTTTTAAAAAAACATAAAAGTTGAAAAAAAAATGAAAAAAAAACTGCAGAAAATGAAACAAATGAAGAAAAAAAACAATTTCTAAAAAAATGAAGAAAAAAGGTTTTCTAAAATAAAAAAAGGCTTTCCAAGAACATTTCGTAATAAAATGTACAAGTTGTAAAGTACAATTTAAATTAATATAATTTAAGAATGTATATTTTAAAAAACAAAAATTAGTATAATAAAACTAAAAAAATGTAATAAAAATGTAGATAATAAAAATTAGTACAATTTAAATTAGTATAATTTAAAAATATTTTTATTAATATATAGAAAAATTCTATAAAAAAACGTGTACATGTATATAAAATTTAGAAAACGAATTGTTCAATTAATTTGCTAAGAAACATTAATTATGAAAAAACATATACAAGTATATTATTATTAATGTTTAGTATAATAGAATTTAGAAAATTACTAAATGAATTGTAAAAAATGTACAAGTAATTTGCTATAAAAATATTAACTAAAAAAATTAGAAAATAAAAGCTAACATTTTTTGTTTATTAATGTTAAGATTTGCATAATATAACAATTAATGATTAATACAATATTACTAGTACATAAACTGTAATTAATTACTCATATAAGATTACTAGATGTTCATACAAGATTTTAAATGTCTGCATAGCTTCCTTGAACCTTTCCTATGATCCCATTTGAATCGTTTCCTATAATACAAACATTCAACAAGAACTTTAGCGAAATACTATATTCTTTCGGTATCGTCACTTGCGCGCTCACTGTAAACTCCGCTAAAGTGATACAAATTTTCGATTATGATTCAAACTCTTGTTGCGGTGCGTGTTGAGGTTGCGGTACGGATTGCAGTGCAGGCTGCGGTTGCTGATATTGCGTTTATGATCTTGTTGTTGTTGTGGTAATTAATCATTATCCATAATATAAAATAGCCTATTCACACTATGTTGCTTGTAAATATTGTAAGAGGAAATAAATTATTGGTGTGATTAATTTTAAAGATTTATGGCCTATTTATAGAATTTTTTTGGTGCAAAATGACCTATTTTACCATCAAAAAATAGTTGTTATAAGAGTATTTTTGTCATTTAAGAAAAATACCAAATTACCCTTTAAACGTTAAAAAACAGCGATAAAAATGAAGGTAAAACGGTCTTTTGGCCCTCCCAACGGTCCAAAAAAAAAAAAAAAAAAAAAAAAGAGGATTTGAACCAGGCCGACCCGGTCGGGTTTAGCGGGTTTGACCGATCAGGACCCACGGTCAAATTGGGCTGGACCGGTCCGGACTTGTGGGTTCGGAGCTGTAACCCAGTCAAGACCCAATAGAAATGAGGACCACTTCGATCTGGGTCGTTGATCGAACTCGGACGAGCCCTGACCTATTTTGACTGGATCAGATCGAAGCCGGGAACGGGACCGGGACCGCCCAGGCCAGTTCACCCCTTGAGCCCAGGTGGTAAGCATACAATGTATTGGGTACGTTGATCACAACACATAAAACCATTTTTTTTTCCTTGCCAAACAAGACAACTACTTCCAAGTTCAATTCTATGCTTGCATCCAAACAAAAACCCTCTTCAAATCCAACTTTTAGGGGACAAAACTTGACACAACCGAACATGTTTTCGAAACTCATATTGGTTGCATATGCAGTGCATTTGCGTTATCTGAATTTTGCACTTTACTTCCATGGACTTACACCCATCCAAACAGGCTTAAGAAGTAACTCATGTCTAATAACTAAAAAATATTTTTTGGAATCTCTATGAAGTGAACGTTGAATCTATGATGTGAATTGTCGGGAAAGAAGATGTTGTTGTTGTAATAAAGTGTTCTGCAAGATATTTTGTGTTTTATACAATTTGAATCGTCATTAAGCCTTCCCCAAACTACGAAAGAGCTAATTTGGATTATAGTTCCATTTCATCTACGACTTTGTTGTCAAATGCAATTAGGACGTTAAACAACTAACGATCTGTATGGAAGTTTGGTCACATGTCATTTCAAGAGAACCTATCGAGCGTTCCGTAGAAACATCCATCTCCCAAACTATAATCCAATCCAAACCAAGTTTAAGAATGGTCTTTTGGGTTGAAAGTTTAAGAATCGGGTTGACAAGCCAGCAAGTTGGATGATCTTGAGCCAATTTTCTGAAATTATTAAAAAATTAGATAAAAATTTACATTAATGGAAAAACTTATGAAATGTCCAAAAATTGTAAAAGTTTTATGAAAAATCCACCGAAATTAACATTTTACCGTGTGTCCTGAATTAGCGAAAATATATAAAGGGATTCTGAATGACCTTTTTGTTCTTCTAATTTATTGAAAACATTCCTGAACCCTACTCTTAAAAAAATATTTCGACTTCCTCTTCTTCCAAATGCCGCTCAGTTTCAAATCTAGGTTTTCTCCTCCAAAATCTTCAAACCTTACTTCAGAAACTCGTCGAAAAGTTTCGAAAATACGGACAAACGATAAAACTGTTAAAACGGAGGTCAAAACATCATTTTTTTCGCGATTCTAAAATTTCAGAAGGCCGACTAACGAATAAATTGTTAATCTCCAGCTCCTTGGAAATACGCTCCTTTGCGACAAATCAGACCTCGTTTCGACCTCCCAGTCAAAAGTTATGGCCCTTCAAAGTTTCAACTGGCCATAAAATGCAGGAGAATGATCATTCTCCGTGATATTGGCCATTCTCCGTGCTACCACGAAGAATGGCCATTCTCCTTGTTAAATTGACAAAGAATAACCATTCTCCGTGTTAGAAAGACGGAGAAGGGCCATTCTCCGTCAATTTAACAAGAAGAATGACCATTCTTCTTGTTAAATTGACAAAGAATAGCCATTATCCGTGTTAAAATAACGAAAAATGGTCATTTTCAATCATTTTATCACGGAGCCATTCTCCGTCATTTTAACATGGAGAATGACCGTTCTCCGTGTTAGAATGACGGAGAATGGCCATTCTCGTTCAATTTAACAAGGAATGACCATTCTCCTTATTAAATTGACAAAGAATAACCATTCTCCGTGTTAAAATGACGGTTTCTCCGTCAATTTAACAAGCAGAATGACCATTCTCCGTGTTAAAATGACGGAGAATGGCCATTCTCAGTCATTTTATCACGGAGCCATTCTCCGTCATTTTAACACAGAGAATGCTAATAACACGGAGAATGGCCATTCTCCGTCATTTTGACATGGAGAATGACCATTCTCCATCATTTTAACATGGATAAGGCCATTCTCCGTGGTTTTAGCACGGAGAATGGTCATTCTTCGTGATTTTAACACGAAGAATGGTCGTTCTCCGTGTTAAAACCTAAAATCACGAAGAATGATGGAGAACAGTCGACAGAAACCTAAAACCTTTTTTTTGTGGAAAAAAATTTGTTAGGAACAAAAATTCAAGATTTTTCGTTCTTCTTTCAAAACGATGCCAACTCTTATGAAAATGAAGAAGAAGAAGAAGACCAGCTTCTCTCCACAATTGATCTAATCGTCGAAAAATTTCAAATCTCTCCACGATGATGATGATGATGAACGATGATCGGAGTTCGACTAAAGAAAAGTACAGTGAACTACGAACGATCTTTGCGATCTCTGCTGAAGATGAGAGCAATGTAATTCAGATCTCTCGTGAACAATTTTGTAAATACAGAGCATCTAAAGTAAATCTTAGAATATTTAACGTGAAAATATATAATTCTAGACATTTCATAAAATCCATCATGCAGGTGGATTTTTCATACAAACCAACCCCGAAATTGGATTTCTCAACAATTTCCAGTTATATTAATATAATTTTAATTAAATTTTGTTATAAATATTCTATATAATTTTAAATATATGTTTAGATCATATCATGTAATTTAGTTTAAATATGACTTGAATATCAAATATATCTTAATTTAAAATTGTTATAGATATGTTTATAACAAGGAGTATAATATATATATATATATATATATATATATATATATATATATAAAGTGTTTTAGAATTTTTTTTTCTTAATTACATGACAATATACATAAAGCTGAGACCATTGTTTTAAAAACCAGACGTGACCCGCCAGTTCAACCGATAAACGGTAGCTTTTTGGGCCGGGCGAGCGTTGACATAATGTTTATTTTTTTTTTTTCAAAATTTGGTTATAAATAAATATTTTTGTAGAAATCAGTTTTCAGAAGAAATTGAACTTGTGCCACTTAGGTCTCGTTTGGCTCGTTGAATCATCGGGTTGGGGGAAAGAAATTACTTTCTTATGTTTGTGTGCCAAAAGAATTGAGGAAGAAACAAAAGTAATTTTCAATGGAAGAAAAATTAGAAAAAAAAAGTAATTATATCCATCCAGATAAGGAATCACTTTGTCACATTAAAGTATTCACTTTCATTTCCAAGTTCTTTGGCAGTTCCAAAAATCAGAAAAAAAAATCAATGATAATTATAATTTTTCTAAGAAAAAAAATACCAAAAAATTAATTTTTTTGAGATCTTAGATTAATCTAATAGTTGAATCAACTAGTAATCGATTTGACCCGTTCTAGTGCCTTCTCTAGATCCATCTCGGGTTCGGAATTGAAAACACCGGCTTAGACAGCTCAATTCAAGTCAGTTTCTAACCTCCGTGTAATACAAATACAGAATTCAAGACGCTCAACCACCCCGTCACTCATAGATTTCCCCCAAGCTTTTTGAGATCTTTCGTCCGTCTTCCCCATCGAGATCGCGATGGGCGACGTGCGCGCGTGGGAGGTCGTCGAGGGGCTAGCAGTAGAGCTAGCAGCAGACGCGAAGGAGAGCCTACTGGCGTTCGCGCGGGAGAACCTGATCAAGCTCCTCCCCCTCGCCGTCGTCGTCCTCTCCATCTACAGCTGCTGCAGGTGCTGCTCCCGCGGCCGCCGGAGGGCGATGCGGCGGACCTCCTCCGAGCGCAACCCCAGGGGCCACTTCAAAGATCATCGTGGCTGAAACGACCGACCGACCGGCCGGCCGGCTGCTACTTGTGTTGTTGTGGTGTTGCTGCTGCTGCTGCTGCTGCTGTTGTTGTAGTAACTAGTAATGTTTCTCCTTTCTTTTCTTTTATTGTTCAGTCCAGAATAATTTACTCTTGCTAGAACAAGATTGTCGGTTTGTTCTATTGATGTATTGGATAATTGGATTGGAAGATTTTTAGCAAACATGTTTCCCAAACAGGATCGGACCGAAAAAGCTGTTTGGCACACGCACGTGCACTGCCCTGTGCTGCTGAGGCGGGTGGTGCGCACACACGCGTGCCAAATAGCAGGGTTGTACATTGACAACCTGGCCTAACTGGCCTCAAAAAGTATGTTTATTTCCCTGTGGAAAGGAATTAGCCAGGAAATATATTTGACTGTCCAAAATTTAACAGTTTCTATAAAATCAGGACGGTTAAATTTTTTGGCAGCTCTGGGATACGTACAGACTATCAAAAATATAGTTCCTAATATTGGCCCTAAATATATATACAAAATACCGCGCACTTAACTATGCTTACTTAGGAGTGAGCATTATCCGGTTTTGCACCGAATAAGAGATTCGGTTCGGTTACAAAAAATAAATCAGTTCGATTTTAAAAATGCTAAAATTTATTATACAGTTTTGGATTTCGGTCCAAAACAAAAACTCGAATAAGACTTACAAATTTTTTCTTGTAGAGTAATAATTTTATACGAAATTGCGCGAGAGGGGATGGGTTTTGGGAATTACGGATGGAGGGACAGGCCGCAAACACAGTTGGAAGGCTCTGTCACAGAAGTGAGGAGCCCTCCAACTCAGTTGGCGGGCCAGGTTGAGCTCCAACTCTCTAATTGAGTTGGCGGCTTGAAGCGGGCCCCTCCTCCCCCAAACGTTCATTAGCCCGCCAACTTAGTTGGAGAGTACTATCCCGTTGCCTCCCAACGTTCACTTGCCTCTCCCCTACATAAGCAGATCACTTCTCTTCACTCTTTTCTCATCTCTCCTGCAATCTTTCCTCAAAGGCTCCTGCATTCTTCTTCTTGTCTTATGTAAGGCTCCTACAAGCTTCTCTCTACAAGACTCCTAGAAGCTTCTCTCCTACAAGTATTCATGGATCGTAGCGTAAGAATAGTGTGCTCGCACGGAGGTAACATAAATGAATTATATTATAAAGGAGGGGAAACCCAAATTTTTTCAACTTACCTTAATTGTAGTTTTGAAATTTTACGTAATCTAATTGCTGAACGTTGTTCTATTCGGTACGAATTTATTTTAAAATCTGTTTTTAATTCTAGATATTTTTTAGTAGGTGGTGATGAAGCATGGAATTTTGTTCTTGAGATTAATTCACAATCACGATATATAAATATTTTTGTTATTCAAATATCCACGACATTTGATAACAAAAATAGTCAACCCATGAATTATTTTACGGGTGCTAGTTCTTCCCAACAAATTGTTCCATCTTTTGAAAAAAATCATTCATCAGAGGAATCTGACGACGATGATGATGATAATGACGAAAATAGTGATGATTTAATTAAAAATATAGAATATGAGTTAGATGATAATATGGATAATGCTACAACCCGTGAATTATTTATTGGTCAAAGATTTTCTTCTCGTTCTGAATTTAGAAGTTTTATAAGTAATGTTACAATTGAACATAATTTCAGTTGTTCAGCTAATGCTATGAACAATGCTCATGGAATTATATATTCTTGTGATCAGCCGAACTGTAATTGGAGAGTATATGTTAGATTCATTGGAACTGAAGAAATAGTTAAAATAATTACATTAGAAAGTTATCATTCTTGTTTTAGTGCACTAACAACCGGACGCCATCGACTAGTTATCGCTACATGGGTTAAGAGTAGGATAATTGGTATAATTAGGGATAATCAATCATATAGTGCATCACAAATAGTTAAAGATATATATATATATATAGAACATCGTATACATATTACTTATTCCAAAGCATGGAGAGCCCGAGAGATGTCATTCGCTGAAATAAACGGAAGTTATGTTGAGGCTTATGCTAGTCTTGAAGAGTATGCTTTTAGAATTATGGAGATCAATCCAGGTAGTAGATATTTTCTTAAAACTGCCGAAGATAACAGCTTTCAAATAATTTATATTTGTTTCAAGGCGTGCATTGATGATTTTTTAAGTGGTTGTTTACCGGTTATTAGTACTGATGCTACATTTTTTTATCCAAATATCAATGTATCTTATTTATTGCTTGTACTCATGATCCTAACTATCAATTATATCATATTACATATGCTGTTGCTGAAGGTGAAAAGTGATTATTGGTCATGCTTTTTAAACACATTAAGAATATCGTTTGAAACTTCTCTTATTGATTGGAATAGAACTTCATTTATTTTGGATAAACAAAAAGGGTTAATAAATGCGATGCAAAATATTTTTCCAGAATCACTTCAGTTTTTGTATTCAACATTTCAAACAAAACATGAAACAAGTTACGAAAGAAAAAATATTTCAAAACTTGTTAGACTCGCTTGCTAGATCGTATAATCAAACGGATGCAGAACACTTGTTTGAAATAATTAAAGCCGAAAACATAACATTGTATGATTGGCTTATTGGTGTGAACGATGAAAATCATCGTTTTGTACATTGGATAACAGCGTACGCTCCTTGTCCCCGAATAGATATTAATACTTCTAATCTTGTTAAATGTTTTAACAATTGGATTAATAAATTACGCGATAAACCAATAACAACACTTCTCGGCGGTAATAGAGCCAAAATTATAACACTTCATGACAAGAATAGAAATAATGTTGAAAATATAGACACAGATTTCTGTCCGAAGATGTTGAAAACTATGGTTCGCATTATCAAAGAAAAGAATCATCTAGAAATATTAGTTATTGATGTAGTGCCTCGTTTCCGTTGGGGCGAAGCACTATGTAATAGGCTCATGGCAAGTCAGACTCGGTCGGAAACATAGATGGCTAGTCTGACTCAGCGACGAGTTTGGTATATGAAAACCATGGCATCAATAAAATCGATTTGAACGAATGATATGAGTATCGTTCCAACTAATGGATCGATTACTGCTGGAATAAGTTCTAAATGCAGCAGACTGTATCTTGGCGAATGAACTCTAAAGAGAGCGACGCAACAGGTCTGTTGTTGGTTTTGTTGATTTTCTTGGCTTTCTGAATGATTTGTTGCTTGGGTTTGATGAATGTGCTTTCACGTCGATTTCTGAATGCGCCTTTGGGAATTTCGAAGGAAAAGGATTGAAGAAGGGATTCTAATATGATGCTTGTGTCATTGCAGGAGTTTGTGTAACTGACGCTTGACCGTCGTGAAGCGATCTCCTACTCTCGACGCAATCTCTTTAGGCGGGTGGTTCGGTCCCTTCTTTTATACTCCTTCCCACCAACAAATTCTTAAAGTTCAACGTTCAAATCGATGAAGCTAACTGGATGTATGCTTTCCCACTAAAATTAAGAACTTTGGATAACTGTATCAATTTAGAGTAAATTACTCCGAATGTATAAGTTTCACACCAAAAAGAGAAAAAAAAATAAGATTCTAGAAAGAGAGAATTATTTCATGATATGCAAAATAAAATGATGAAACATTGGTTGCGGTATATTGTGCCTCAGAAAAATTGGCGTCTGCGGGACGCTAAATCAGAACGTACGACTTTGAGGAAAAAGAACTCTCACACGAGTAGAAATGATTATGCTGCTTAATACTTTCCGCGCTATGCAATTTATTTCATATATATTAAATTGTTCATGCATTTGTATGGTCATGAACGACTTGTGCACATGGTAAGCTTTGTCACGCCCCGCTCCCATAGAAGTGATCGTCCTTGCTAAGGCGTGATGCCGCGTGAGCCTAGATTGCGCTCACGTAAGGCAGGTTTCGTAACAGCCGATTTCAGGCTAAGCGACGGGGTCGTCGCACAGAAATCCCAAACAGAAACATTGATTAATACTAGCAAAAATTTGAAACAAAACACAAATAATGCAAATAGCTCTTTATTGATATTGAAACAAAGATTACATAGGTGGGCACGAGGCCAAGATTACAATCACTCAGTCTCACTCTTCTCACAAGACAAGTCACTCTGCTCTCTCTCTTCTCTCAATACAATTTAGTAAGCCAGCAGATGCTTCATATAGGCGATGTCCATATATTATGTCTCGTATAAGTCCAGACTCCATGCGGCCACGCGCCTCAAAACATTAAGGAACTCCGTGCCTCGACGTGTCCAAGCAAGCTCCGTGCCAACGAGCTTCTACCTGAACCTGCACAAAGAAACTGTGTGGGTATCAGTACTCAGCTGTACTGGTTGTCACGTCCCAGAACCAGAATACTGGAGAGCGGGGGCAGACATAGCCAGCTACGTATATTGAAGTGCAACCCACCTCGCTATACGGTCACGGCTGTCTAGATACATGAGGGTTTAACTACAAGCCAGCAGTCTCTTAAGGTCATGAACAAGCCTATTGTCTCAATCACAAGCAAGTAAGTAAGAGTTACAAGATGTATAATCATTAAATATACAATAGTAAGGCGTCCCAAACATTACATATTCAGCTGATCATGAAGCTAGTCATTATAAAATGTCAGGACTAGCAAGAGTTTAGTCATACATGATCAACCATAGGATCCGTCAATCATGTTACAGCCCGTAGGCAGACAGTAAATAAGTGCAATCGAGCTAAACAGGTGCTCGTCGGCTAAACGCCTCAAAAGAATATGTTTACAATAAAGTGGGAGATCAAAAATAAACCCACTCGTTGCCAGGGTTCCGTCTAGTGGCCACCATCTGGCTGGAAAGTCGGTAGATCCTCGGGAGCTGCTTCGAAATCTGGCCATACAAAACCAGCTGGGTCAGATCCCAGAAAGAGCAAGTGCCACAAAGGAGGCTTCACTTAGGAACTAAAACCAGCAATTAACACAATAGAAAGTAATAAATAGTAAAACTGGAGAAAATATAACATCACGAGGATATACGGTAAGATAACCATGGGACCATTCAGATAACCAGGTTACAATCCTTAAACCAAACAAGGACCGGGATTGTAACCCTTCATCTGAACCGAACTTGGTTTCTTCCATTTATCAGCAGGATAATGTAAGAAATCAGGACATGTAACAATTTATACAGGATCAAGGCTAGATAGATTATTCCCATTCAATCAATCACGACCACGCAATGAGTACGGCTTGATACTTTAACTAACTAGGATTATCACAGGCCTAGTTACTAGCAAGATGCAATGAGATTATTCCACATCCACAAGCCCTGCAGACCATCCAGGTTACCCGGGTTGAAAGATTAAGGTTGAATTCAGGTGGGTACATCGTCCAGGAAACGCATGTACCCTTAGGTAGCTTGAAAGGTGCAACACATGACAGTGTGCTGGAAATGTGCCCTACTCGACGGCAGGCTACAGATCCCAAGGCGCGCCCAGGTAACGGGATTGCCTGTAGCTGGAAAATCTCTTCATGACTACTGTGTAATTCTAGTTATTAATCTTAGTCCATTTTAGTAGGTACTCCTGACCGTGGTACTCAGGAGTCCCATCCTAGACATGATGCAAGACAGGACTGGTTTATTTGTACAAGCACAATCGCCCACGGTGTCCAGGTTGTTCATTCTTGTCAGGTCATGTCATGTCAGGTAGCCGTCGCAACAGCTGTTCAAGATAGTTCATGTCAGGTCATCATGTCAAGTGTACTAGTCAGGAGTGCGCCACGACGGCCACTTATCATGTCAGGCTCAATTATCATGTCCAAACATATTAAATGAATTCGTGATTATCAAGTTCATGACAAAAGGCGTAAGGATATAAAATGGACGTAAAATATATAATAAAATATCAATATACAGGGCTATAGAAGAGCCATGCGGCTAAGGCATATGCGGCTAGGAATGATCTCATGCGGCTGGAAGAGAACAGCCCATGCGGCTGAATAGGGTCAGGCGCATGCGGCTAAAAGGGAGAGGCTTATGCGGTCAAAGGGGTATCAGTCATATGCGGCTCGGAGATTCAGTCAGTCATACGGCTGAGAAAGACAAGACATATGCGGTCAGGAGGATAGGGAACTCATGCGGCTGGCGGGGGATGGGTCTATGCGGATGGCTGACCAATCAGGTATATGCGGCCGGGGAGGAGCAACCCATGCGGCTGCGGGGAGCAATGACTATACGGTCAAGGGAAGCAAACCCATGCGGCTGGGAGACCGCCGTCTATGCGGCTCGTGAGTGTTGAGTTCATGCGACTCAGGGTTGCTGGAAATCCATGCGACCAGGAAGGACTGGGCCTCAATCATGCGGTTAATTAAGAATGACTTCATGCGGCTAGAAGAAATACTTGCCGCATGAACTTGTCATGCGGTCAAGTCCAGACAATAGTACATGCGGTTGGAACTGACTTGCCGCATGAATGTTCATGCGGTCAAGTGCTACTATGCGGCTCGGGACTGTGCTTCTTCTCCAAATTTCCGAGAAGAAGTACACCATAAGCCATGGCTTCCAAGTTGCATAACTCTGTCATCCGGAGCCCAAATCCGAACTTCCATAGGTCAAAATGGGGTAGAACGAAATGCTCTACAACATAGAACCATCAAAACTTGGAAATAACAAGATTAAGTAGATCAAACCCAAGAAATCCGAAAATAATGTAAATATAGATCTACAAGAATCTAGCCATGGAAAGTGAAAATGCCAAGTTCTAAAGTAAGTTAAAATGCTGTAAAGAAGAGAATGGAGCAATAAAATTGGAGTTCCTCCATGAAGTAAGTTGTACTTGCTTAGACCTCTCTCTTCCTCTCTCTGGTAGGTAAAGAATTAATGGCGGGGAAGAAGAAGATATTAATGAAGAGAGAGAAGGAGAAAGGGTTAATAAATACTAAAGGTGGTAGGTAGGGGGTTCACCCTTGGTTCATAATGAACCAAGGCAACCGAGTCAAGCTGAACCAACCCAAGAAATAAACCAAGCCATGAAGAAAAGCCAAGCAAGAAATCATGCAATACAAGATAAAATACGTACACGTATTCCAAATACGTAATACGAACCACAGGCATTACAACTCTACCCACCTTAAAAGAATTCCGTCCTCGGAATTTAATCAAGAGGCTAGAGGGGCAATGACAAGCTATACTTAATAACAAGCGAGCTATACTAGGAAATCAATCAATCAATCACGCAAGCAAGGAATCGAAGGTATGAGGCATAAGAAAGACATTATACCTCACGAGTCAAACATGTCGGGATATCATGATCGGATATCATCCTCACGCTCCCACGTTGACTCACCCAAAGAGTGATGACCCCAAGCAACTCGGACTAACTTAATAGTCTTGTTCTTGAGCATCTTCTCCCTCCGGTCCAATATAGACACGGGCTTCTCCTCATACGAAAGGTTGGTACCAACAACCAATTCTGAATGATCCAGGACGTGGCTCGGGTCCGGGATATATCGTCGTAATTGGGATACATGGAACACGTCATGTACCTCGCTTAGCGACGGCGGAAGAGCGAGACGATAGGACATATCTCCTACTCGCTCCAGAATGTCAAACGGCCCTATATACCTAGGACTAAGCTTTCCCCGTACGCCGAAGCGAATGACGCCACGGTTAGGCAAAATCCTCAAGAATACATGGTCGCCGACCGAAAACTCGAGAGGACGCTGATGAGAATTGGCCCAATGGCGCTGGCGATCTTGGACAACTCGAAGATGATCTCTGACTCGCCTGACCACTTCAACTGTCTGAGCGATCATTTTTGGACCGAGCATCTGCCTCTCTCCAACATCATTCCAGGCTAACGGGGATCTGCACTTCCTGCCATACAGTGCCTCGAATGGTGCCATCTGGATACTGGCCTGGAAACTATTATTGTACGAGAACTCCACCAGGTGCAGGTGATCTTCCCATGAACCACCGAAGTCAAGTGTACAGGACCGCAACATATCTTCAAGAGTCTGGATTGTGCGCTCCGACTGGCCATCTGTTTGCGGGTGATAAGCTGAACTGAACTGGAGATGAGTTCCCAAACTCTCCTGCAGGCTACGCCAAAAGTGCGACGTAAATCTTAAATCTCGGTCCGAGGTGATACTGACTGGCACTCTGTGCAACCTGACAATCTGCCTGAGATACATCTCTGCTAACTGAGCGGTCGACTGACCAACTCTGAACGGGAGGAAGTGAGCTACCTTTGTGAGCCGATCAACAATAACCCAGATAGCATCTCTACCAGCTGGGGATCTAGGTAATCCAGTCACAAAATCCATGGTCACATGCTCCCACTTCTATTCTGGAATCGGCAAGGGCTGAAGAAGTCCAGCCGGTCTCTGATGTTCAGCTTTAACTTGTTGGCAAACCAAACATCGAGAGACAAACCGAGCTATCTCCCGTTTCATGCCATTCCACCAGAAGTGCTGACGGATATCACGGTACATCTTCGTACTGCCAGGATGGATGGAATACCGAGAACTGTGCGCCTCTGACATGATCTTCTGTCTGATATCTCCACTGGGTACACAAAGACGCTTACCATGTCGAAGTGTACCATCCTCATGAATGCATAACTCTGGTCTTTGTCCTGCCTCGCACTCTGCTCTGAGCCGCTGAAGCTTGGAATCTGTTGACTGCGCCATCCGGATCCTCTCGACTATAGTGGACTGAACTTGCATGCTGGCCATCAATGCCACACTGGAAGGTAGAACAACTTCTATACCCATCTTCTGAAGATCTGCTAACAGTTCTGGTTGTGCTGTTAGGAAATAAACTCCGGCTCTCCTGCTCAATGCATCTGCAATAACGTTGGCCTTCCCAGGATGATACTGCAGGTTGACATCATAATCCACAAGAAGCTCCAGCCACCTTCTCTGACGCATGTTAAGATCCTTCTGAGTGAAAACATACTTCAGGCTCTTGTGGTCGGTGAAAATCTCCACCCTATCTCCGTACAAATAGTGCCTCCACAATTTAAGTGCAAACACTACCGTTGCCAACTCCAAGTCATGGGTTGGGTAATTCTTCTCATGATCACGAAGTTGCCGTGACGCATAAGCTATTACCTTCCCATGCTGCATCAGAACACGTCCTAGACCTCTGCCCGAAGTATCACAATATACTGAGAATCCTCCAGTTCCATCGGAAAGCGTGAGAATGTGTGCCGTTATCAGGCCTCGCTTCAATTGCTTGAAAGAACTCTGACACTCCGCTGTCCAAGCAAACTGCGCATCCTTACGGGTCAACTTGGTCAATGGCGCCGAAATTCGAGCAAAGTCTGAAACAAACCGCCGGTAGTAGCCGGCCAATCCAAGAAAATTGCGAACTTCTGCAACGGTGCTGGGTACTGGCCATGACTCAATAGCCACAATCTTCTGGGGATCCACTTCTACTCCTCATCTGGTGATGATATGACCCAAGTACGAAATGCGATCGAGCCAGAACTCGCATTTACTGAACTTGGCATATAACTGGTGCTCCCTGAGAATCTGAAGAACCACACGGAGATGCTGCTCATGCTCCGCCTCACTCTTGCTGTAGACCAGGATGTCATCCAAGAACACAATCACAAACTGATCCAAGTAAGGCATGAAAACACGATTCATGAGATCCATGAATACCGCCGGCGCATTGGTTGCTCCAAAGGGCATAACAAGGAACTCCCAATGCCCATATCTCGATCTAAAAGCTGTCTTCGGGATGTCCTGCTCTCTGACTCTGATCTGATGATATCCTGAGCGCAAGTCGATCTTCGAAAATACTGATGCCCCCTTGAGTTGATCAAATAAGTCATCTATCCTCGGAAGAGGGTATCTGTTCTTGATTGTCACTGAGTTCAAGGTACGATAATCAACACATAACCTAGACGTACCATCCTTCTTTTTCACAAGAAGCATCGGGGCTCCCCAAGGCGATCCACTAGCACGAATGAATCCCTTGGTCCTAAGTTCTTCAATCATCTTTTACAATATCTCCAATTCTGACGGCACCATCCTGTAGACTCTCTCTGATACTGGGGCTGTCCCGGGAATCAAGTCTTTGGTGAACTCGATCTCCCGCTCTGGCGGCATACCTGGAAGCTCTTCTGGGAAAACATCTGGGAACTCATCCACTATCCTGGGCAACTGCACTGCTGCTACTGCCATCCGCAATACTGGAGGAAAAGGCTCAACTTCGCCTCGGAAGAAGAAAAACTCCGGCTCGTCTGGAATGCTAAAAATAACCCTGCCAATGTGGCAGTCTATCCTAGCATACTGGTTCCTCAACCAATCCATTCCTAAGACCACATCATAATCGGCCATCGGGAACTCTATAAATCTAGCGGAGAATTCTCTACCGCTAACTACGATCCGACACGAGAAAAACACTCTATCTACTCCCACAAGTCCGTTACCAGTAAGTATATTGAGCCTTACTGATAATGACTCGGGCTACAATCCTACCCGTGTCGCGAATCGTACAGACATAAAAGAATGCGATGCACCAGAATCAAATAAAGCTGAAGCTGGAAAGGAATTGACGAGAATAGTACCTGCCACTAACTCTCCTGGTGCCAATCCTTCCTCTACGGTCATCACCATAGCCTGACCGTGCCCTCGGGGTGCTGGTCCCCTCTGCTGAAATCCTCGCTGCCTATTCTGACTCTGGGCTTGGGCTTGTGCATACTGCTGGGGGTTCTTCTGCTGGAATACTTGGGTCTGAGGCGGCAAGGGCCTCGGCAATGGGTACTGCTGCTGCTGGACCGGAGCTGGTCCTCTCACCGAAGAGCTAGAAAGGTTGGACGATGATGAACCACCCCTATTCGGGCAGGATCCAACCCTATGGTCTGGTGCTCCATAAGCTAGGCACAATCCCTACACCCTGCGACATTCTGCCATCACATGGCCTGGCTTCCCACAATGAGAACATCCCACGGCGGAAGACTGCTTCTGCTTCTGCTGCTGAGGGTGCGTCGGAGTGGAATGCTGAACCGACGTCACTGAGGCCGCTCACCTCGGAGCTCCAATGGTCAAAGCCCTAGCTGTCGGGGCTGGTGCTGAAGACTGATTCATCTGGCTGTAAGATCTCTTCCGACCTCCGGCCCTATCCAAAATCCTCTGGGAGGTATACTCATGCCTCCGGGCTGCTCTCAAGACTGCATCAAAAGTCTGATGCTCAAACTGCTCAACTGCTAATAGAATCTCCAGGTGAAGCCCCTGCTGAAATCGCTGGGCTCTATCGTACTCGGTTGCCACCAAGGTGGGAGCAAACCGACTGAGTCTCGAAAACTCGGCCGCATATCCGTCGACCGTCCTGCCTCCTTGCTTCAGATTAGTGAATCGGGTCTGTAGATCGTACCGAGTTACAGCATCAAAATACTTGGTCTGGAATCTCTCTTGAAATACTGCCCAAGCAATGGGTGCCACTAATCCAACGGCCTGCGCCGCCCACCAACTGCGGGCAAGATCCAACAACTGCAGGCGCACCACGGCCACCTTCTCGTTCTCTGGAGTCCTGGCTGCTTCGAGAATCACCTCAGTGTCCTGAAGCCAAGCATCTGCTGCGATAGCATCTTCGCTACCATCAAAGAAGGGAAGGTTCCAGCACTTGAAGCTGTTGGCCGCGCTGTTACCCGGATGACCGCCCCGGGTCAAAGCATCCGTCACTGCCTGGTGCAAGGCATCTCCTCGACGATCTTGATAAGCTATCAAGGTCCTGATGAGTCCTACTAAAGTGCCATCACCAGGTTTTACAGGTTGAACTGGCTGAACTGGGGGCTCTTCTCCAATAGGCTCGACTCTGGAGGCTACTCCGGAGTGCTGGGCTTGATCTCCGGGTTGTTGCTGGTCCGTGGGAGGTGCTCCGCCTTGCTGATCGGTAGGACCACGAACAATGCCGCTGAAGAAGACGACATAGGGAACAATAAGGAAGGACCAGGATAGATCAATGAGACAAGCATATGATCAGGACAAGAATCCAGGGATTCAGAGAATATGAGCAGAGTTCAAAGGCGAATATTGATTGAGACATCTATTCGGTAAACCCTCACATATCTTGATTTATAAGACCTGCATGGGCCACCACTTAAACCATGTCACGTCCCAGAACCAGAATACTGGAGAGCGGGGGCAGACATAGCCAGCTACGCATATTGAAGTGCAACCCACCTCGCTATACGGTCACGGCTGTCTAGATACATGAGGGTTTAACTACAAGCCAGCAGTCTTTTAAGGTCATGAACAAGCCTATTGTCTCAATCACAAGCAAGTAAGTAAGAGTTACAAGATGTATGATCATTAAATATACAATAGTAAGGCATCCCAAACATTACATATTCAGCTGATCATGAAGCTAGTCATTACAAAATGTCAGGACTAGCAAGAGTTTAGTCATATATGATCAACCCTAGGATCCGTCAATCATGTTACAGCCCGTAGGCAGACAGTAAATAAGTGCAATCGAGCTAAACAGGTGCTCGTCGGCTAAACGCCTCAAAAGAATATGTTTACAATAAAGTGGGAGATCAAAAATAAATCCATTCGTTGCCAGGGTTCCGTCTAGTGGCCACCATCTGGCTGGAAAGTCGGTAGATCCTCGGAAGCTGCTCCGAAATCTGGCCATACAAAACCAGCTGGGTCAAATCCCAGAAAGAGCAAGTGCCACAAAGGAGGCTTCACTTAGGAACTAAAACCAGCAATTAACACAATAGAAAGTAATAAATAGTAAAACTAATATAACATCACGAGGATATACGGTAAGATAACCATGGGACCATTCAGATAACCAGGTTACAATCCTTAAACCAAACAAGGACCGGAATTGTAACCCTTCATCTGAACCGAACTTGGTTTCTCCCATTTATCAGCAGGGTAATGTAAGAAAATCAGTATATGTAACAATTTATACAGGATCAAGGCTAGACAGATTATTCCCATTCAATCAATCACGGTCACGCAATGAGTACGGCTTGATACTTTAACTAACTAGGGTTATCACAGGCCTAGTTACTAGCAAGATGTAATGAGATTATTCTACAGCCACAAGCCCTGCAGACCATCCAGGTTACCCGGGTTGAAAGATTAAGGTTGAATTCAGGTGGGTACATCGTCTAGGAAACGCATGTACCCTTAGGTAGCTTGAAGGGTGCAACACATGACAGTGTGCTGGAAATGTGCCCTACTCGACGGCATGCTACAGATCCCAAGGCGCGCCCAGGTAACGGGATTGTCTGTAGCTGGGAAATCTCTTCATGACTACTGTGTAATTCTAGTTATTAACCTTAGTCCATTTTAGTAGGTACTCCTGACCGTGGTACTCAGGAGTCCCATCCTAGACATGATGCAAGACAGGACTGGTTTATTTGTACAAGCACAATCGCCCACGGTGTCCAGGTTGTTCATTCTTGTCAGGTCATGTCATGTCAGGTAGCCGTCACAACAGCTGTTCAAGATAGTTCATGTCAGGTCATCATGTCAAGTATACTAGTCAGGAGTGCGCCACGACGGCCACTTATCATGTCAGGCTCAATTATCATGTCCAAACATATTAAATGAATTCGTGATTATCAAGTTTATGACAAAAGGCGTAAGGATATAAAATGGACGTAAAATATATAATAAAATATCAATATACAGGGCTATAGAAGAGCCATACGGCTAAGGCATATGCGGCCAGGAATGATCTCATGCGGCTGGAAGAGAACAGCCCATGCGGCTGAATAGGGTCAGGCGCATGCGGCTAAAAGGGAGAGGCTTATGCGGTCAAAGGGGTATCAGTCATATGCGGCTCGGAGATTCAGTCAGTCATGCGGCTGAAAAAGGCAAGACATATGCGGTCAGGAGGATAGGGAACTCATGCGGCTGGCGGGGGATGGGTCTATGCGGATGGCTGACCAATCAGGTACATGCGGTCGGGGAGGAGCAACCCATGCGGCTGCGGGGAGCAATGACTATGCGGTCAAGGGAAGCAAACCCATGCGGCTGGAAGACTGCGGTCTATGCGGCTCGCGAGTGTTGAGTTCATGCGGCTCAGGGTTGCTGGAAATCCATGCGGCCAGGAAGGACTGGGCCTCAGTCATGCGGTTAAGTAAGAAGGACTTCATGCGGCTAGAAGGAATACTTGCCGCATGAACTTGTCATGCGGTCAAGTCCAGGCAATAGTACATGCGGTTGGAACTGACTTGCCGCATGAATGTTCATGCGGTCAAGTGCTACTATGCGGCTCGGGACTGTGCTTCTTCTCCAAATTTCCGAGAAGAAGTACACCATAAGCCATGGCTTCCAAGTTGCATAACTCTATCATCCGGAGCCCAAATCCGAACTTCCATAGGTCAAAATGGGGTAGAACGAAATGCTCTACAACATAGAACCATCAAAACATGGAAATAACAATATTAAGCAGATCAAACCCAAGAAATTCGAAAATAATATAAATATAGATCTACAAGAATCTAGCCATGGAAAGTGAAAATGCCAAGTTCTAAAGTAAGTTAAAATGCTGTAAAGAAGAGAATGGAGCAATAAAATTGGAGTTCCTCCATGAAGCAAGTTGCACTTGCCTAGACCTCTCTCTTCCTCTCTCTGATAGGTAAAGAATTAATGGTGGAGAAGAAGAAGATATTAATGAAGAGAGAGAAGGAGAAAGGGTTAATAAATACTAAAGGTGGTAGGTAGGGGGTTCACCCTTAGTTCATAATGAACCAAGGCAACCGAGCCAAGCCGAACCAACCCAAGAAATAAACCAAGCCATGAAGAAAAGCCAAGCAAGAAATTATGCAATACAAGATAAAATACGTACACGTATTCCAAATACGTAATACGAACCACAGGCATTACACTGGTGGTGTGAGCCCCTCGCCCACCCGTACAAAACCGACATGTTCATTTACTTTCGTGCAACATAACCTTTTTTTATTGTCTTTCTACTCTTGCCTTAGGATCAGTTTTAGGACATAGACTCTTGGCCTATTTTGTGTCTCTAGACTATCTTCGTGCCTTACCCCCAACAACTTACTTATACTTTGCTTATAGACCCTTCTCGTGTCAACAACGTCAACTTGCCAAGTCGTGTTTGCCCTTCGACCCATACTCAGAGACGTAACTATATGATAATACCCAATTACCATGTGACCGTGCTACAAGTCCATATTGCTAACATCGTATCATGAGACCTTATTTGTGTCCATATTGATCGGCCAAGCCTCGCAACTCCGTGTGACTTAACCATATTGTCGCCTCACGACCTTTGCCGCTTTAATCACCAATTGACTCAATCAAGACTTGTGAACTTAGTGTCTCTCAACCGACTATACCTTGCGGCGCTTCCTGACTTAAACTTGAAACGACTCAAACCCAACTTATGCAACTCTATGCCAACAACTTAAGACATGACGCCACATCTCGTGCCGAGACACGATGTTTACGTTGCAGCCAAACCTTAGGCCCAAACAGTGTCTTCTGATCGTGTACATATCCAACTCGACTCAATCCAAAGGCACACACGCGGATCACCTCTACTATGTTGACTCATCTATGTGAAGGGTCACTGGCATCACAAGCCATACCCGGACATAGCTAGGTATATGATGGCCCGGCCAAAGCAAGTAGCGAGCCCCAATGACCATCCACCGAATACCTGGTTGCCTGCAGTATTAGCTATACATGTTCCTCCTAGGCCGGAATGATCCTGTGGCCCCAGGTTGTCATTCCGAGAAAATATCGCCCTTGTCGACAAGTTTCCAAATGACCATGCAAGACTCGACTCTAACTGACGTCTTACACAGTCATTCTTCTAGTGTTACCATATCTTCAAGACCAAGTTCAAGACTTCTATCATTTGAGACCGCCTCGACGACCCATGGTCACGAGTATTCTTCCATGTTGCCCTATCATTTTTACTCACTAAAAAATGCCTTATTTGATAGCCCTTTTTCCAAACTCAATTTGAATCAACCGTAGCTCGTGCCTTAAGCCAACTTATGTTCTATGCGACACTACCGCCCAACTCATACTCCATATGATGAGCTTTGAGACCGTAGGACTATGTGGTTATACCTACCCGTAGAACTCGTGGAACCATGCTTGCCACTACTCCGATAGCCTAACATAACTTAGCCTAACTTAATCGTGCAACAACTTGACGAGCAAAGACTGCGTTAAGCTTTGCATCTTGGAAACATGCCGTGCATGCATTCGACTTTGAACAAGCAAGTTCTTTGGATGATGCCTAGACTTATGCCACAAGCCGTACGATACAACTTAACTCGTGGGGCGAGCAAAGGCTATGCCAAGCCATAGACGCTGGAATCGTGCATGCTTTATCAAGCATTTATGTGGCGACGCCTATGACTTCGGCTAATTCATAGCTTTGTGGCAAAAACCAACTTTCTTTCTCCCAATCCATGGGACGAAGGAACGAGTTTATTTTTGAAAGCCATCGTACAACACTTCTAAGCCGACCGTAGGACCTTTTTCCATGTTATAACTCAGTTTGACCCAAGTTGAGATTATTCCCTTAGCTATGTTGATTCGTCTTTTTTATTTTCAAACCTACTTGTGCATTTGAAAACTTTCGTTTTATTAGTGCGAAGGCCAAACTGAGGCAAGTTTACCGAAGCCACCCACCTGAACGAGGAGTCGCCTCGACCGTGCGGGTCTTCGAGCAAGCCGTTGCATGGCTAAGTCCAAACGTTGTTGGCATTTTGATTCCTCCGATTGACTGAGCGGGACGGGGCACTACATCATACACCACTTAGAAAAAGTGTCATCCTTGAAACTAACTGAGTACTTACTCGTCGACTCATCACTTTATCCAACATTCAATAACTTTTGCACACACTACTCCTATGTGTTTCTTCAATTCGAGCAACGATCGCACTACCCTCAATCTTTTCCTTGAAACCCTCGATACCCTTCCATTGCTTTAGTCTCACTTTGAATTTAATGTATCACTTAGTTGGATCATGCACATATTTCAGGCGTCCCCAAAATACATACATTTCAACCAAGTCTCGTGATAGAGAATTCAGCTATTTTTGCTCGAGTCGGATCGTGCACATATTCGGGCGTCCCTGTTATATATACATTTCAGCCGAGGCTCATGTGTGGTATTCTCATACTCTTGAATCATTCCATTTATCAACACCAACATCCAAACTAATCAATCCACAAGATCACTCGTACCGATGCTAACTCTCACAACATGGACGTCTCGCCTAACCGCTAGGCCATCTCTCCAGGCTAAAGTCAATTGTCAGTATTTGAATCACAGTTTCCAAACGATAATATCAACACTGACCCCAATCCTAAGGTCAAATCAAAGTTGATAGTACGGGGTTTTCTACCCAAGATTGCATCACTCCGATTTCTAAACTTCGAGCATAGATTGTTCCTATTCGCATTCACAACACTTAGTCCAAGGGGTCCGAGTCGTTCAGCAAAGCCATCATACTATAAGTTCTGCTTAACTAAGTCTTCTGCATATCACTATTGCACGTCCAAACTAGCAATTTGCATAGTCTATATCTTTGAAAACATTTGATATAATCTACCTATCCAAGTCAAGTTCACCAAGAGACGATCTGTCACTAAACCATAATTCTCATTTCATATTCCCTAAGTCGTTCATCACAATTCATGTAATCGATCACAAGGTCGTCTATCATAACAATATGTCACGTCCCAATCTCACGCAAGTCTGATTATCCGTGGTGGGTATGAAATCACCATGCAAAGCACCGCAGGATAATCGTTCTCATCGGAACGTAACTCTTGATTTAAGTCTAGACTGACACATTCTCGATACGCAGATTGGATCTACTCAATCCTTAAATTTACTTAATCATCAATCACAAGTTCGACCAATCCTCGAATTCACTTTCGCATCAAACCACAAGTCGAACCATACAAATTGCCATGTCCTGATTTTTTGAGTTCGATAATTCCCGCGACATTAATCACCATGTTAGTGTTCACGCGGAACGATCATCCCAAATCCGATATGACGTATGTATGAGGCTGGTGTTGTGCTCGCGCAAGACAAGAACGTCGATATTGTGGCTATCGTCGAAGAAATCAAGATACTTTCCTTTTATCCAAACATTCTTTTCAATCAAAATCCCTAAGCATAACATCCATCGAAACAATAACATTTTATACGATCATCATTTCCTGACTCAGAGTACCCCCGAGTTATTGTATATCGATCTTTGATACACCTCAATAGTATCGATGATATGCGAAAGCTGACGATCATCATTTACAATGAATTTCGAGTCGTACGACTATTGCTATTGTCCGAACTGGATGATCTCCTCAATGTTCAAGATCAAATTCGATCATTATCCTTCGAACTAGCTACATGTTCAATTCATTCAAACCCATAATCACATATGTTCATCCGTCTATATCTTAAATTATCAAGCAACATCTTTCCTCAATTCATGTTGTCTTATGCTAACACAAGTTATCGAGCAACATCTATCCCAATTTCTTATAGTCATTCTCAATATTTGAATCATTCCCATGCACGCTTTTATCCGATCGTGGTAACTTTTCGTATACGATTCATATCGATTTCCTCTATTAAGTCATCCGTTCGCTACACCTTAACTTTTCTTCGATTCAGTTTCACCTACTCAATCAGTTGCATTTTATACTTGTACAATCACAATCCCATGTGCGTCATCCCTAGTTTGTTCGAATCATCTTATCAAACTTCAAGACTACACTTTTACTCAATGATACTCAATCTAAGGCTTTGCGTACTCGTCGCTTGCTGATAGACTGATCGGCACCCCATAATCCTCAATCGATCAACATCCCTGGGGCTATCCCATAAACCACTCAGGGATGAAGTTATGATAAATCCTCAAAATTATCATTCAATTCCCAATCGATTACTTCGAATCTCCGTTCGAATCATTCCTAAAATTTTAAGCACGCTCATCTATATCGTATCGACAATAACATCATCGGATGGCATCCCTATCGCAACTACCCAACAGTTTTATGAATCGAGTCTAACTCATTCTCGCCCGACGCAATTTTGGTGTATATGCCTATAGAAGCATGGAATTTCAGGACCAGAAATCCTATGCGCCTAACATTACATGCGCCAGGGAGCTCAGATGAAGTACTTGGCACAGCAAATAACAAAAGCATAGACATTAAAAGAACATTTTTATTTCATATAAAAGTCTATTACATGTCTAAAAAAGGCTTTACAAAGAAGAATTTCTACAAAGAAAGACCCTAAGTCTACAGCTAGGCGCAGCAACTGCCATGCGCTCTCAAACGGGCGCATCTCTTCAGCGTCTCAGTCAGGCGCATCTCTTCAGTGTCTCAGCCAGGCGCACCTCTTCAGCATCTCAGCCAGGCGCACCTATTCAGCATCTCAGTCAGGCGCACCTCTTCAGCGTCTCAGTCAGGCGTATCTCTTCAGAGTCTCAGTTATGCGCATCATGAAGTCTCAGCATATGCGCCTTACTTCAACCCGATCAAATGCTTCGACTAATGAAGCATTTATTGAGCAGAACAAGGGTGGGCGATCAACCCCACCCTAGCTGGAGGAAGAGCTCTCCAAAGCCCAAGGAAGATGAGAGCACCGCCATTGATCCGCGACTAAAAGAGGCTTTCAACACAACCAGAATGGGCAACACCCACTCTGGCAGAAGAAAGTGCCTCCAAAGCCGGGAGCACCATAATTCCGATCTACGGCTCTTCCAGAATAATGGAGACAGGGCTCGAGCATCCCGATCTTTGGATGCAACAGGCACCTTCCGCCTGCCTCAGAAGCCCTCGACTCCGACTTTTGAATGTAACAGTCACCTTCAAGTGCATGAACGAAGACAAGTCGTCGCATCTTCACCCTCGAAAGCATCTCGTCAACAGAATGTGCTCGAGCAAACATGTTCATTTCGGGAGGACGTGAGAGCACGAGAAGCAAACTCTGTCCTTGCCACTATTTATAGGTCGGGCAAATCAAACCCAGGCGCCAAGTGGCTGGCTCTTCGAATCCCGTGTAATAAATTTGCATTTATGGTGATGAACCTGACGCTTCGAATTCGGCCAAGTCAAAATGGCTATTTAAAGCACTCGAAGAATGCAACAGTCGGACTAATAAAGACGTGTCATGCAAACGGATGCGCCGGTCAGACCGCACATCATACAGACGCGCCCATCAGCACCAAGTGCCTTATAAGGATGCGCCCCATGCATTTCCATGCGCCTAGTAGAACACAGATCGACGCGCCTACTCAAAAGCCCATCATCCGTCAAAGAACATTAAATGCTGAAGTTTGACACGACAGCAGCCAGTCCCCGAGGACTGAACAGTTGACAGCTTTTTTAGAAAACGAAGCATCACTGACATCAACATCATTATTACTTTCCTCCGACAGTTACAAGCCACATGGCCGCCCAACCATTTTGTATGCGCCTCCGCAGCCATGCGCCCAAAACTCTGCATGTGCCTCAAAAGCCATGCGCCTCAGACTTTTCTCTGATCCCTAAAGACAGAGGTCAAGTCACTACTGAAGTCCCGTATGCGCCTCAAAAGCCATGCGCCCAGACTGGTTCGTAACTCCTGAAGGTTGTAAGTCAAAGTCTTCTCAGGCGCCCAATCCCATGTACATCCTGTCAGATTACTCTCCACCAAATCCGAGATCTTTGAGCTACGGATACGCGCCATGTGTCCTTTGACTCAGTTCAGCCGATGAAGGGGTGCTAATCACCCAAGATCTCAGCAACTGAAAGATCCTCTCCACTGCTACGTGTCAGCTCGGCCGCAGCCCACCAATGCAACATAAAGGGTTCAACTCCTTAATCAGAGCGCATCACCCATGCGCCTCCATCAGCAATCACCACGTGGCGTCCACACAAATAGGCGCATCCTACATATGTGCACATGAGCAGCCAACCTGCTGCTTATAAATAGAAGGATCATTCCCTCTCACACACACACAGACTGTCAGAGATCAAGACACACAGTCAACCAAAGCATCAGAGTTTACTCCCAGAGATCGAAAGATACACTCAACGTCTTCTTCCCATCTGTAAACTCCAGCACCCAGAGCAACTCAGACCTTCAGAGAACCGAGAACCGTCGTCAGATCGTCAACGGAGTCAACGCATTACCACTCGCACCATCGACACAGGAACTCAGATAAACAAAAGTGTTCTCCTAGGACTACATCTAAGTCCTATATTGTAACACTGTTCTGTTTGTAATTGAAATTGCAATAAAAAGATTTTAATGGCAAATAAGCTGGCGACTCTGCTGGAGACCTCCTCCACCGAGAAAGCTGTGTCGCAATCCGACGACGTAAAGGTGGGCTCCTCCCACAAGACGCTGGTCGTACGCCTCAATTAACAGGCGTATGAGGAGTTCATCTCTGAAGGCAGCGCAAGTCCTTCGAAGCGGCTGCCAAAGTCGAAGAAGACTCGCCAAGTCTGGGTGCGCAAGGTCGACGCCTCTGGCACCACCACCGAAGGGGATGCGCCGATGCAGCCTACCCTTCCTGCTGACGTTCTCAGCAGCCAAGATGCGCCCACCGCCGTAACGCATCTCTCGGGGAAACGTGGGGCCGACCACATTCCCCAACCATCTTCCTTTCAGACGAAGAAGATGCGTCGACGGAGCAGGGGAGCAGCTAACGCCCTGTACATTAACTCTGATGTGCCACAGAAGGCATCTGTCTTTGACAGACTTACTAGCTGTCGTGGCAAGGAGAATTTGGACTCTGAGTACTATGCGCCCCAGCGGGCTGGTACGAAGAAGTCTAAGGCAGCACGGGCCATGTGCCCCAAACGTGCTATGCCAACAGTGAGCCAGAGGCATGCGCTCACAATCATGCGCGCTGCCAATGGTAAACTGTATAAGGTCGACTCGGGTGCTTCTGCGCCGCCAACGGGTCGACCTTCAAAGACCTCATGCCGCTTGGGTGCATCAGCTGCGCTTTCAACCAAGCCGTGTGAGGCAAACTCAGTGGTCTTGAACCCCCGCGCCTACATTGGTTGTGCGTCTGAGGCTGGTTCAAGCCACTTTAAATGTTGTTCTCCCACTATTGATCTGGGCACATCTTTTGCGTCGGATCCTGTGGCGCAGCATTCACCTGACTACCCCGGCGCTTGGCCTTGCCATGCGCCTGATGGGGGTGTGAAGGTGGCACTCTTCTCCAACGATCTGCGTAACGTGATCACTCACAAACGCCGATCAGGAGAGTCAACTGACAAGCACAATACGCCCCTCACAGGGTATACCTGTGCTGTAGTCACCATCAACTGCTGTTACAAGACAGCAGTCCCACCAAGGCAGTCGGTGTTCCAGCGGCTGCAATCATCAACACCTCTCCAACATCGCCTCGGGAAGAAGGTGTCAACCGAAGAGGAGCCAGAACTACTGGTTGCTTCTTGCAACGTAGTCTCCAACTCCCCATCAATTTGGAAGGCGACTGGCAGCTCCTCGACTTTGTCCTCATCCAAGAGCTAGCCGAGGAAAACCAAGACGACTGTCCCGTCCTCAGGAGTGTTTGAGGGCACTCGGAGGAGAAAGAAGATCTCAAAAGAAGCTGGGGGTAGTCAAGCCCCTGTGGATCTTCATCCTGGAGACGAAGTCAGCCCCCCGGACATAGCTGGGGGTAGTCAGGCCCCTGTAGATCTTCATCTTGAAGACAAAACTGGGGGTAGTCAGGCCCTTGCTGATGCTTTTCCTGAAGACGAAGACATCCTCCAGAACATAGCTGGGGGTAGCCAAGACGAAGCTCCGGAGGAAGCTCCTCTTCTACAAGACAGCGAGGCTGAAAGCGAAGCCTCAACCGATCCATCCACTTCCAGTCACGTCATGATGGTATACATGACGGAAGGTGGTGATACGGAGTCAGATGCGCCACCAGCCGATCTTGTTCAGCGCATGGATACCTTGGAGGGAGGACTCAAAACCCTCTCTGCCTCCATGCAGACACTGACTCAAGCTGTGTTCGAGATACGGTCAGCTTTGGTAGAGCACCTTCTACCGGTCCTGACCCAGGAGCCAAAGGAGAATCAAGTGTGCCCCCTCAACGGGCATCCTTGAATACCGACTGCCGTGAAGCACCGCGTGTGTCGGAACCTTCAAATGTGCAGCTCCAGGCTGTACCACCATCTCCGGCTCCCAGCTCCACTGAAGATGTGATGGAGATGATCAGGGACTTATGAGAGCACTTCGAGTCGAAGAATAGACAGGAGGAGCGCCAGAAGATGGGGATCCCCCTACCATATCCCCTCGAATGGAACAAAGTGGTTTATCCTCCCAATTATAAACCGCAAACTTTGACGCCATATGACGGGAAGGACTCTCCACGTCGCTATCTGACGTACTTCCTGTCTCAAACGGGACATCTCCCGAAGGAAGACGCGTTACTCACTAGCCTGTTTGTCGGAGCACTGAAAGGAGTAGCTTACGAGTGGTACTGCAGCCTCCCTGACAATTCTATATCTTTCTTCGACGACTTGACGTGTCTCTTCCTCGATCGTTTCTACAACGGAGGGAAAGACATGACGATGGCATCCCTGATAGAGGTGCGTCAGAAGGAAAAGGAGACGATTCGAGCATTCATCGAACGTTTTCGACAAGCCTGTTTCAGACTGCCCCCGGGCATGCCAGAACATGCGCTCCTCTCCTCCTGCAGCATGAACATGCTCCCTGCAATCAAACTCTGGCTCAACTCCACTCTTCCTCCCGACTGGAGTTCGTTGATCATCGAGGCTGAAGCAGCTGAGAAGAAGGCATCCAACGCTCGCCTTCTGGGGGTTAGTTTTCCTGCTTTTGAAGACAAGGGAAAACGGCCTACTTCCAGCAACCCTGGACGCGAGGCGAAGGGGAAGCAGGCGTTGACTGTCAACGCATCAAAAGGCGCACAAGCACCAACACAGAAGCCTCCGCTCGCACCGAGACCAAAGGAAGTCTACTCCTTCAATGATGAGGACACCTTGCAGTTCTTTGAGATGCTGAAGCAGGGTGATAAAATCAAGTTGCCGGACCCAAAGCGTCCCGGCGAGGTTGGCAAGGTGGACAATCCGAGGTACTGTCACTACCATCGATTTATCGGACACCTGCTACGTCCTCAAGAACTATATACAGCGCATGATCAATTTAAATATTATCTCCGTCGACTATGAGGAGAAAACAGTCTCGGCCAACCTAGTGTCACTCTAATTTGGCACCTTACCGCCGACCACAACACAAGATAGCGTCGTCTCCATCCCAAAGACGACAATGGAGGTGGTCAACCTACCACCTACTCGTGACAATGTGAGTGGACTCATCCCACTTACCACCTCTCGGGGAGAGATCTTATGGGTCCACCCAGATCTCGTTTTCGAGGTTACTCAACCGGGGGTACGCTCTACCTCCAAAACTAAAGGCATGAAGATCAAGTCTTGCCGCATGGTCTCTTCTTCCACGGAAGAGGCTTTTCCTGTACAAACCTGTTCACAGCTGAATGCCCAACCCGACGAAGCTGCCGTTGAGGTGGTGCCTCCCTGCACTGCCCTTGCTGCCAAAGAAGGAGGTCCATCCAAGCCTCCAGCGGCCAATAAACAGAAGCACGTAGAGGCTCGTTTCGACAAGCCTTTGCGAAAAGAGAATGCTTCGGGGCTAGCCAAGCCCCAAAACTTTGACATACTGGCACAACTTGCCGGTATTCCTGCCCGTCTGTCTCTGTTTGAGCTTCTCCGTCTCTCCAAGGACACCCGCAAAGCTCTCTGTGAAGCTTTGAAAGATGCTGAGTCCTTCATCAGTCAGGTCAAGCAGCCTGAGGATACCCCGGCCACATGTGCGCACTGCCATTGTACGGAAGAGGTTATCCCCAACATAACCTTCACCCAACAGGACATGTTGCTCAAACACAACCGGCACAACCGACCACTATATTATACAGGGTATGTGGGGTCCGTGAAGGTGAAACGGATTCAGATTGATCCGGGGTCCTCCCTCAGCATCATCCCCAGAACTCTGCTCTCCACACTGGGGATCCCGATGCACCGTCTGGCGCCCTCCAATACCACGATCAGCGGTTTCAATGCTAGCAAAAGTGAACCACTGGGCAAAATCCGGCTGAAGTGTCATATCGGTAATCTTCGAACCGAGGTGACCTGCTATGTCGTGAACGCTAATGTCAACTACAATCTCCTACTGGGTCGCCCGTGGCTGTATGAATACATGGTGGCGCCAATTATACTCCACCAATGTATGAAGTACGTGTCCACAAACGGCGTCATCCGGACAGAGTTCGCAGACATTGACCCTTTCAAGGGGGTCGAAGCCTACTTCACCGATTCTACCTTATACAAATCACTAGATGAAGAGGAATCCAACGATGCTGATGATGAAGCAGAAACAGCAGCGGAGGCGGACATGGAGCCAGAGATGATTCCCGATGCCCCGTTGAAAATTTGACACAAAGGGAAACCGCCTCAGGTGCTGCCTCCCATGACAATCAAGCTACCTGAAAAAGCACCAACTTCTTCAGGTAGAGCACCTACCGAAGCTCTCTTAAAGATACGGCTCAAGGAAAAACCTCCTCAAATATCGGCTCCCCTTGTGGTGAAACTACAAGGAAAGGCACCAGTCGTCGAAGGCGCGGTCGAGGCACACCTGAAGGTGCGTCTTAAAGGCAAGCCTCCACAATCATCCAAGCTGCAAGAGACGGCCCACACAACCCTCTCGGATCCCGAGGTCAAACCTCCGATGAACTCCCCTGAACCAGCTCCGGTGCTCACAGATGGGAGTTAGGAGAGTACATATCTGCTGATGTAGATGCACCTTCTTTAGACAATGTAATCCCGCGGGACAAAACCTCGTATTTTATCAATAATAGAGTGTCTTTCAATTATTCTAGTCTTCCACATTGGAATGCCATGTATACACTAGATAATGCTCTACGGTTGTTGCAAACACAAATAACGACCGTCAATTATGTAAATCGAGTCGTCCCGTCCAAAGGAGTCTGTTTTATAGTCCTACCGCGGAATCGGGATGAAGAACCTATCATCTTCGGCAAGGTCGAGCGCCATTAAGATCTCCCGCCACTTGAGCCAGAACCAGATACCGAAAGAATACAAGTCTATCGGTACACGGACCTGGCGAAGTACCTCATCCAAAAGATGGGTTACGATCTCAAAAGCAACAAAGGCCTAAACTACGGCAAAGGCCGGTGCCTTCCCCTCCGGTTCCCAACACCTAAAGGAAAGCTGCAGGACTATTATCATCACACTCGACGGGGGGTGGGCTATGTCACGCCGCCGACAACTCTAGAGAGTTCAGAAACAGAAGAAGTGGAACACTCCCATTCATCCGAAACGTCAACCTGGGATTCCGATACCAGTATCGGCTCAGTCCTCAGGAAGGTGCTATCAGTCAACATGATATCTGCACAATCTCAAGATGATGAAAGCGATGACCAAACGCCGGAACTCTTCGTAGAAGAACCCTGGGCTCAACGCCTAGGAGTACAGTGGGAGTCTCGCTTTGAACTGCGCGAACCCCCTACCGAACATGAAGTCGAGCAAGTTGACCTTGGGAATGGATCTCCTTCCAAACCCATCTTCATCAGCAAGAGCTTAAAGGGAGAAGATCGGGAGTCTTTGGTCCAATTGGCCAGAAAATATATCGACGTCTTTGCCTGGAGCTACGAAGATATGCCGGGACTTGATCCCCAAATCGCGATACATAGACTTAACATCTTGCCTGATGCTAAGCCTGTAAAGCAACAACAACGACGTTTTCGCCCTGACGTCATGAACGCCATCGATCAAGAGGTGGACAAACTCCTGAGTAGTGGGTTCATCCGTGAAGAGCAACATACGGATTGGGTGGCCAACGTCGTCCCTGTCACCAAGAAGAATGGAAAGATACGAGTCTGTATCGACTTCAGGGATCTTAATACTGCTTGCCCGAAGGACGAATTTCCGCTTCCAATCACTGACGTAATAATTGACAACACATGTGGCTTCGAACGCATGTCTTTCATGGACGGGTATTCGAGCTACAATCAGATCAAGATGTTCCCCGATGACGCAAAACACACGTCATTCAGGACTCCGAAGGGGGTTTTCTGCTACACAGTGATGTCCTTCGGTTTGAAGAACGCTGGTGCTACATACCAGCGAGCTATGAGTACCATCTTCCGTCAACATCTTCGTAAGACAGTTGAGTGCTACGTCGATGACATCGCAGTCAAGATGTAATGCCTGTGGTTCGTATCACGTATTCTTGGAATACGTGTACGTATTTTATTCTTGTATTGCATGATTTCCTTGCTTGATTCCTTGCATCTTGGCTTGGTTATTTCTTGGCTTGGTTTGGCTTGGCTCGGTTTTCTTTGGTTCAATATGAACCAATGTAAACCCCCTACCTACCACCACCCTTTGTATTTATTAAGCCCTCTTCCTTCTCTCTCTTCATTCAATCATCTTCTTCTTCCTCATTTACTATCTTCACCTACCAGAGAGAGAAGAGAGAGGTCTAGGCAAGTGCAACTTGCTTCATGGAGGAACTCTGATTTTATTGCTCCATTCTCTTCTTTACTACATTATAAAACACTTTAGTACTTAGCTTTTCTAATTTCCATGGCTAGATTCTTGTAGATCTAAGTTTGCATTATTTTTGGATTTCCTGGGTTTTGATCTACTAAATCTTGTTATTTTCGAGTTTTGATGGTTCCATGTTGTAGAGAATTTTGTTCTATCCCATTTTGACCTGTGGAAGTTCGAATTTGGGCTCCGGATGATGGAGTTGTGGAACTTAAGAACTTGGCTCTCATGGTGTTCTTCCTCTCAGAAATTTGGAGAAGATGAACTGTGCTTAGACTTGACTTGACCGCATGACAATTCATACGGCAAGTAATTCGGCCGCATGAGACTCTCAGCCGCATATAGGCTGGATCTCACTTCCTGGCCGCATGGGCTCATTCTCCTGAACCGCATGCGCCCATCTCCTTGAGCCGCATGAACTCTAGCACTTGCGGACCGCATAAGCCCTGATCCTCGAGCCGCATGAGAACCCCTAGACCCTGGCCGCATGGACTTCTTAATCCCAGCCGCATGAATGCTCTGACTTAGCCTGATGCGCCCTCACTTCTTCCTGGCCGCATGGGACTTCACTTGACCCAGCCGCATGAGAACTCCTTCCAGCCGCATGAGCAATCGCATTGACCCAGCCGCATGGGTTTTGCTATTTTGGGCCGCATGGACTTAGGTCTGTCCGAGCCGCATGAAGACCCCCCTTTCTTATTTGAGCCGCATGGGTTGCTTCTTCTCGAGCCGCATGGATCCTTGCTCTGCAGCCGCATGAACCCATCCCGCCAGCCGCATGGGTTTCCTTTCCTGAGAACCACATGCGCCCCCTTGTCCTGGCCGCATGGGATCCAGTAACCCTGGTCGCATGAGCTCTCTTATTTGAGCCGCATGTGCCCCCTCCTTCCTGGTCGCATATGACTGAGCCGCATGACTTTCTCATGTTCCTGTGTACTATTATTTATCATTATTTGCTCATGTTTTGTAACTCCTTTATTAGGCATTTTACGCCCGTTTTATATCCTTACGCCTTTTGTCCTGAACTTGATAATCCTGAATTGATGTAACATGCTTGGAATTAATAACTAAAAACTTGACACGATTGTGACCCGTAGAGGTACACTTCTGACATGAGTAACCTGACATGACCTGATAGTGGCCCGCCGTGGCGCACTCCTGACTAGTACATTTGACATGAAAACCTGACATGAACTATCTTGAGCAGCTGTTGTGACGGCTACCTGACATGACATGACCTGTATAATTACTTGGACACCGTGGACGATTGTGCTTGTACAAATAATCCAGTCCTGTCTTGCATCATGTCTAGGACAGGGACTCCTGAGTACCACGGTCAGGAGTACCTATTGAATTGGACTAAGGTTAATAACTAGATTAATATATTACTCATGAAGAAGATTTCCCAGCTACAGGCAATCCCGTTACCTGGGCGCGCCTGGGATCTGTAGCCTGCCGTCGAGTAGGGCACATTTCTAGCACACTGTCATGTGTTGCACCTTTCAAGCTACTTAAGGGTACATGCGTTTCCTGGACGGTGTATCCACCTGAATTCAACCCCTAATTTCGACCTGGGTAACCGGGATGGTCTGCAGGGCTTGTGGCTGTGGAATAATCTCACTGCATCTTGCTAGTAACTAGTCCTGTGATAACCCTAGTTAGTTAAAATATCAAGCCGTAGGTCTTGTTTGGCCGTGAAATGATTGGATGGAGTTTAACCAGTCTAGTCTTGTCCTAATCATGCTCCAGATTGCTATATGACCAGAATGCTTGTATTTATTTTACTGATAAATGGTGAGAATTCCAAGCTCTGTTCAGACGAAGGGTTACAACCCCGGTCCTTGTTTGGTTTACGGGTTGTAACCTGGTTATCTGAAGAGTTCCATGGTTATCTCGTCGTATATCATCCTGATGTATTTTCTTTATTCCAGTTCTTACTTTTATTTATACTCTCGTGCTGATTGCTGGTTTTAGTTCCTAAGTGAAGCTTCCTTTGTGGCACTTGCTCTTTCTGGGATCTGATCCAGCTGGTTTTGTATGGCCAGATTTCGGAGCAGCTTCAGAGGATCCACCGCTTTTCCAACCCGATGGTGAACACCAGACGTAACCCGGGCAACGAGTGGGTTTATTTTTGCTCTCCCACTTTATTGTAAAAATCTTCTTTTGAGGCGTTTAGCCGACGAGCACCTGTTTAGCTCGATTGTATTTACTTACTGTCTGCCTACGGGCTGTAACATGATTGACAGATCCTAGGGTTGATCATGTATGACTAAACTCTTGCTAGTCCTCACATTTTGTAACGACTAGCTTCATGATCAGCTGAATATGTAATATTTGGGACGCCTTATTATTGTATATTTAAGGATCATACATCTTGTAACATTTACTTACTTGCTTGTGATTGAGACACTAGGCTTGTTCATGACCATAGGAGACTGTTGGCTTGTAGTAAACCCTCATGTATCTAGACAGCCGTGACCGTATAGCGAGATGGAATTCATTTCAATATACGTAGCTGGCTATGTCTGCCCCCGCTCTCCAGTATTCTGGTTCTGGGGCGTGACACAAGAGCCGTCTCAAGGGTGATCACTTACAAGACCTGAAGACAGTCTTCGATCTTATGCGAGCGCATCAACTCAAGATGAACCCCGCTAAATCCTTCTTTGGGGTTTCTAGCAAAAGGTTTTTGGGCTTCATTATCACGGCAAAAGGCATTCATGTCGATCCCGAGAAGACCAAAGCCATCCTTGACATGGACCCTCCGAAGAACTTTCGAGAACTTTGAGGCCTGCAGGGGCGTCTGGCATACATCCGAAGGTTTATAGCAAACCTTTCCGAAAAATGCCAACCCTTCACTCAGTTCATAAAGAAGGGAGTCTCCTATGTCTGGACAGAAGAATGCCAGGAAGCTTTCGATGATATCAAAGCCTACCTGACGAGCCCGCCAGTCCTGGTGGCACCCGTCGCTGACAAACCCTTTCTCCTCTACGTCCGTGCCATGGATCATTCCCTCGGCGCTTTGTTGGCTCAGAACAACGATGTGGGCTACGAGCAAGCTATCTACTACCTCAGTAGGACAATGATCGGGGCTGAACACCGGTACAACCCCGTCGAAAAAGAGTGTTTGGCTTTGGTGTTTGCCATCCAGAAGACTCGCCATTATGTCTCGGGACAGACAATTCATGTCGTCTCCCGAGTCAATCCACTCAGGGTTCTCATGACGAAGCCAGGATCATTGAACTCCCGACTAGCTACATGGGCAATCCTATTGACACCGTACAACATGGTCTTCGTCCCGTAAAAAGCCGTCAAGGGCCAAGCTCTGGCCGACTTTTTAGCTGCGTACCCCATCCCAGAGTCGTCCAAACTCTACGAAGACATCCCGGATGAGGTCCAAGAATCAAACGTCACTGAAAAAAACTCCATTTGGTGGGTATTTTTCGATGGTGCTTCAAGAACAGGCCCCAAAGGCCAAATCATCGCCAGAGTGGGGGTAGTCTTAGTCTCCCCCGATCAGCTGGTCATCCAGCGTGCTTACTCCCTTTCGAAACCGTGCTCCAACAATGCTGCCGAGTACAACGCTCTCATCATGGGACTCCAGCTGGCGCAACAGCTGGGGGTGGATCATCTGGAAGCCTATGGCGACTCAAAACTCGTCGTCAACCAGATCAGAGGGCAATACGAAGTTCGCCATGAAGATCTGGTTCCTTACCATGAAGTTTCATTGAACATTGTTTCAACCTTCACCAAGTTCTTCATAGAATACGTACCTCGGTTACAAAACCTGGAGGCTGACGCTCTGGCTGGCCTCGCAGCCTCATTGGCAGCACCCCTCGGGACTCAACATTATGTCACAGTAGTTGGTCGAGACTTGGTCTGTCCTAAAAACAACCTATGCTCGCAAAAGGCCTATGCCATGACGACAAATACCGGTGTCAATGTTCGAGACTGGAGGTTCCCGTTCATCTACTTTACCGTCTATGAAATTCTCCTAGAAGACCCAAAAGAATCCGTCTCAGTCAGAAGGCATTCCCTTCGATTTTATTATGATACAGCTACTAAAATGTTGTACCGACGTTCCTATGATGGACTTCTCCTTCGATGTCTATCCAACGAAGAAGCAGCCGAAGCCCTTCGGGAAGCTCATGATAGGACTTGCGGGGCTAATTAACCTGGCCCTAAGTTGCAGGATCGACTGCGATGTATGAGTTACTACTGGCCAACCATGGCGGCCGACGCCGTCGACTATGATAAAAAGTGCCATGCTTGCCAGCTTCATGCCGACTTTATCCATACACCGTCGGAACCACTACATCCTACAGTCGCCTCCTGGCCCTTCGAAGCTTGGGGCATGGACATTGTAGGACCTATCACCCCTCCTTCATCGAGGGGACGCCGCTTCATCCTAGCCATCACCGACTACTTCTCCAAATGGGCAGAAGCAGTTCCGCTGACGGAAGTGAAGAGCTCTAGGGTGATCAGCTTCATCAAGCACCATGTCATCTACCATTTCGTGGTACCTCGAATGATTATCCAAGATAATGGTCCACAGTTCATCAGCCACATTTTCAGCAGATTCTGTGACAAGAATCGAATTCAGAACGTGGCGTCAACCGCCTACAATCCGGCAGCAAACGGGTTGGCCGAGGCATTTAACAAGACTATCGTCAAGCTACTCAAAAAGGTCGTGTCATCTAACAAACGTGACTGGGATAAAAAGCTCGACGAATATCTTTGGGCCTACCGTACAACGGTACGGAATCCGACGGACAACATACCATTCTCCTTAGTCTACGGAAGCGAAGCGGTATTGCCTCTCGAGATTCAGATACCCTCGCTCCGTATAGCGATCACAAATCAATTGACAGAAGAGGACAATCAGTACCGTCGTCTGCGAGAATTGGAAGCACTTGACGAGAAATGCCTCCTAGCCCAACAGCGCATTGAACTCTATCAAGTCCGTATATCACAAACTTTTAACAAAAAGGTCAAACAGAGGACTTTCCAAGTAGGCGACCTGGTTCTGGCAGTCAGGAGGCCGATGGTGTTGACTCACAAGACACCAGGAAAGTTCGAGCCCAAGTGGGAGGGACCTTTCATCATAGAGACGGTATACTCAAACGGTGCTTACCGCCTCGCCAAACCCAATGGGGACTTGTTCATGATGCCCATCAACGGCAAGTTCCTAAAGAAGTACTACTCTTGACAACTTTCAGACATATACTTCTATCTCCACTCAACAAGGGAGTCGGTGGACCCAATCATCAGGGCTCACATACACCTCTCTTCCACAAAATCTTACGCTTTCGGAACCCAGCTGTTCCGTGGCATTCTATCCTCAGTAGAAGAACAACCACGTCCACATTACCTCTGAGTTGCTCCTCTACGCCCTGCAAAACATAACCTTACACCATGTAGGATTATGCTGCTTATCATGTTTACCACGTCCACATCAACTCTGAGTAAATATTCCGTACAGACAACCCCTGCGTTGCCGTACATTGATCGCAGAACTTCCATGTCCATATTACCTCTGAGTAGTTCCGTGTATCCCTCTAGAATCACTCCTACCACGTCCATAACACCTCTGAGTAGGAAGATCCTATTATCTGAACCCCGTATTTGCCACGTCTACATCACCTCTGAGCAAACATGTTGGTTCTCTCAAACTTATTATCTGTACCTAAAAACCAAGGTGCGCAAAAGATAATAGGTCCACACAAATCATCAAGTTCATGACAGCAAGAATGAACACACCACAAAACTCTTTATTCTTTATTTAAAAGTAAAGGATTACATCCCCAGCAGGAGTTGCAAATTACACAAAATAACAAAAAAAGAGGAAAGACTACAATCTCTAAGCATCACCGGGATTGGCTAAAAGCGCTTCAATTCGACGCTTCAAGTCTTCCGCCCGAGTCCCTGCGGTAGCCAGAACTCGACGTTCGTCTTCTTGACGCATCATTTCTATGGCCTCAGGGGAAGTGTCATCCTCATACTTCTCGTCCAGCTGTTGCCGCTGCTGGGCCAGGGAAAGAGCTTGGCGGGTGAAAGCTGCTTCCTCCTCCTTATATGCTACATGTTCAGCCTGGACTCGCTCAACATCTAACAAAAGTTAGGCCCGCTGGTCTTCAAGGAGGCGAATCTTGGCATTGATCTCCGCTATACTAGCGTCCAACGCAGCTCGCAACTCCACATTCTCCTGCGTGGATTGAGATAGCCTCTCCACCGCAGCCTCAGCTTCGGCCACCTCGCGTTCCCAGACAGCCACGGTGGCCTGATAAGATGACTCAGTTTCAGCGATCAACTTCCCCTTTTCTGCTTCTAGCAGAGAGATCATTTCGATGGATACTCTGAAACTCGGAAAGCAGCTGGTCGAGCTCGGCCACCGACACCTCCAGAATCTCGGATATATGATCATGGCCTTGGTGGGAACGTATCAGACCAATGTGAGGGAGCGTCATGGTTTTTGCCATCGCGAAACTCCCATTGGCATTCATCACTGTCGATACACCCCTCTACAGCATCTTGTACACCGCCTCAATGATAAACTTTACGTACTCATCCGCATCTGCCAGCACTTGCGGCGTCATAGCAGGAGTTGGAGGAGCTGCTCAGGACGGCAGACCTGAAGAAGACCCGCCGACCTCAATCTGCGAGGCCAGAACCTAAACTTCCGCGGACCCTCTCTCGTCAGAGACTTGAACCCCGCTACTAGACCGAGGTACCAAGAGGGCAGAAGGAGCTAAGTGGGGTGTCGATATCGTTCCCTAAGTCGAAGAAGCAACAGAGGGTTCCTGCACCAGCAGGTCCTTGCCCTTTTCCGTCTCGGAGGGACCACCAACATCCGGAGTTGCCTCCTCCACCTCCGAGGCACGATCTGTAACCAGCATAGGACCTTCCTCCTCTGGCAAGCTAGCGGGATCAGCACCCGTCTCCTGGCTGGGCACTTCCTATGGGGTCGGGCTCGGCAGACGAGTCTCCCCTCCCTGATCAAATCCCTCCGCAGGATTAAAGTCTGCTGCTACCTCAGGGGCGACAGCCAGCTCGGCTTCTGCAGCTGGGTCTGGGGTAGGGCTCGACAATGAAACAGCCGACCTCTCTACATCATGACGAGGAGAGGAATCAACCCTCTCCTCTGTTTCAATCACACCTGCTGTCCCTACGGCAGGCTCAGCAACATCAGAAGGAACGTCATCAGAAGAAGACGAACTCCACTATTCCTCCTCTTCCGGAGGCACAACTTCTACTGGGACCTCGACATCAGAGATCCCTACATCAGCTTGGACTATCCTGGGGACTGCTGCACCTCCAGTTTCCCCCTCAATACCATCTGGAGACACCAAAGTCCCCACACAAACGACATCATCAACACTCTCCTCTCTGGGAGATACGGTAATCGGAGGAACACGCTCGTCAGAAGAGCTCGCTACCTCCTTCGGTTTAACAAAACCTGGTTTCGAAGCCCGGGACTTCTTCTTCGGCACCGCCTACAAAAAGAAGACATGAGTCACAAAAATCAAAGAGTAAACCAGACTATATGGGACATCTTTACCTCCGCGGGAGCTGATTCTGTTACTATGACAGGTGCCACCTCCGGAGCTCCTGCCTTCGGAGTCGTAGCTTTCCTTAGCCTCTTCGGCACAGACGAACCGACCTCTGTATCAGCCCGCCTCTTTCCGGCTGGGGTCCCTTCCTGATTACCCCCCGTTGATGCTACAGCAGCTGACCTATAACCCGCAACCGGCTGGGGTCTCTTTCGGGCCACCGCCAACATGTTGGTCGTCGCCTCTAGCTGTGTGCCAATGATGAAACTAGTTTCCCTGTCATACTCAGGGGACGCAACGTTCATGGCACAATACAGCTTGACAGCTAAATACAAGATTTGCGGCCGAGGATTGTGAACTGGCGTGGTAAAACAAACTCCGGTGCATCCAGCATTGTAATATTGCCAACCCCGGGCCCCATCCAGTAAACTCTTGATAAACCCCAGACTGTTACTGGGGTTCCTTAATATCAGCTGGGTATAACCAAACTAATGTGCAAATCGGCTTGGCAAATACGGCTCTTGATAGCACTTATTCTTGTTGAGGTAGACCAGATGGGAAGGTCGAATGCTCTGTAACCAGCAAAACCCCTATGTCGGCAGAGCGATCGCATCCTCGCCAGAGTCCTCCAACTCTTGGCCGGCTTCGAAATCTATGAAGATGGGGTTGATCTTGGTGATCTCCCACCCCTGAAGATAAGACAAAACCCTTCTACAAACAGGGATGCCAGTATGCAGCCACTTCCTTTTATAGAAGCGACGGATAAAGGCGTCACCTACAACATGATCGTCTTCGGGGCCTGGGCTCATCACGTTTGGATGATGCAGAATCAGCCATCCTATCAGATAATGGAATGGTAGCTCAGTCCGGGGAAAGTTGTCGTTCCTACCCCTCTCATGGATCACATCGTCAGCAAAAGTCCTCAAACCCCGCAACAGGTTACACACCATCGCGGGAAGGAGGGCCAGAGTGCGACCAAAGACCAGCTTTACCGCTAGCAAAATGAGGTTTTTGCACACTCTTTCTACAGATCCAGAGCCGCCCGAGAACACATAGTCCCGGAGCCATATCATCAAGTATGCGGCTAACACGGCCCTGGGAGACATCCGGTGTACGTAATGCCAGAAGCAACTGTATACATCGGCGCCACTCTCGTTTGAACGAGGAACCTTCTCGTCTAGTCGGCCCACTTCGGAGGTCACCTCTGCGTGAGGCAGTCCCTGCGGAGTCACAAACCGGATCTTACAAGGGTCCGTCGGGTCCTGCTTGAAGATAAAGTCCCTCCAAGTAGTCACATGGGGCTGTGACCCGTCCCTATCCTTCCGTTGTAGCAGATAATGGTGACTCGCCACCTCCTTGAAAACAGCCATCATCTTCTTGTCATTTTCTTCCAGGACTTGGATCTCTTCATTTGTCGGGAAATATTCCTCGTACGGTTCCGAACCCCAGGAAAGTTTGGACACCTCATACATCTCATGCAGGGCCAACCCCAGCTCCCCCACTGGAGTAAAGAAGGTGCCAGTTTGGGAGTTGAACATCTCCAGGAGTGCAAGGAACATGGGCCTATTGATATCGACTGTCACGACCTGCTCCCGAATAATCAGACACGAGTCGGACACGCCCAGCCTTCGTCGTTAGACACGACGAAGTAAGCTGTACCAAACTAGGGAAATCTAACCAAATAATCATAAATGTATATAATCACAGCATCTAAAAACGTATCCCAGAATGATCACCATAATCCACAAATCCAGATAACATAAATGTACTAGTCATCAGAAATGAAATGTACTATGAATTCTAAAACAATATCTAAAAGTAAAGCTAACAGTCTAAACCTGAACCTCAAGCTAAGTCATGTCTCCATCCTGCTCAGCTAATGTCCTGGGCTCTGGCCCATAAGGTGGAATGATATCCTGCAAGCATACCTACAACTTATCCAGTCAGGAGCGGAGCAAAGTACAGCTCTAGGTAATGAACAAGACATCATGATATGAAAGTACAAGGGAACATGGTATGTAAAGCACAAGAAAGAACATGGTGTATAAGTACATGAAAGAACATGGTATGTAAGAACATGAAAGAACATGGTATGTAAGAACATGAAAGAACATGGTATCTCAGGAATCATAGGAACTAAGTACATAATATATCTCCTGAATTTGTGTGTACAATATTTGAAATATAACTAAGTATGTGACCGGCTAGGGGTAAGCACATGAAAGTACATGAATGGTACGGCTTAGGACCCGCGTGCACGATGCGGGGTCTAAGCTAAACACACCTGAGTTGTTTCTTGGGTTTGGTCACATAAATAGTATATTTCCTCACTCCAGGTACAAGTAATAAGAACAAGGAACATGAGCACCAGAAAAATATGTCGTGTCGCAGTGTGTCAATCAAGGAAGTACATGATATAATGAAATGTACAAGACCATAGAATGTACTTGCCTTGCTCCAGGAAAGTACGGGTGAAGATCGGAGCTAGATGTCCTCCTGTATTTAATAATGTGTACAAGTTGATTAATTTCTACACAATTATCAACTAGTTATTTATTCTCTAATCACAACTATCTATAGTATAAGTAAATATAATAACTATAACCTCCACCATCTATGGCTAACTAGATATGTTACTAACATCCTGTCTAACTAAATGAAGAGAAAGTTCTTATAAAACTGGTATTGAAATATTATACTAAAATAGGTCCAAGTGAAAATTGCATAAAAAAGGATAATGTCACTCTAAGAACCTGGAACATGAGAGTTGGCTCAACCTATCTCATGTAAAACACCAAGAATTATCTACACAAGATTTAAGCTAATGAGCACCATCAAAATTATGAATAGGTCTTATTGTAGCAATAGGCAACAGTTGCACCCAGCTAAAAAAAAGACCCAAAACCATTTGTTGATTCAAAACCATAACCAATCAAATTTATGATATGGAAAAAATCAGTTGATTAGTATTCAGTCAACCACCAGATCTAAACCATTAATCCCAGCCAAGCCTAACAACTACTAGGCTCAGAAGAAGAAGATTTGCACGAAATCGAATCCCAGAACATATACCTTTCCCAAACACCAAATCAAATTTACAAAGAATGTTACACAAATTAATTGAAAGCATCAATAACCATAATGGGAAAATATACAATTAATAGTAGTTTCAGATTGAGAATTTTTATTGCAACGGATCAATGAAACCGAATTGAAAATCCTGTTTACACTACTCCATCCACCCGGACACGAACACACCTACTCCCGATCATAGGCAGAGCCTGGACACGATCCGGACACAACACCACGGTGCAGATCCGTGGACATAGGTAAGTCTTGGACACGCACTCCTTCTCAGCTCAAATCAAACCATGCAACCTGGACCAACTCATAAGATTTAAACTCTGAATAGTCCATGGTTCACTGGCCACATTTCCCCCTTCACCAAAACAGTATTCAAAAGAAAGTGGCACAGAACAGTATAAAAACATTTCAATTTAAACAGTATAGTCAAGGGGCATCTCAATTATACAACAGCAATATAAAAATAGATACACAACCAATTCTTTCAAAAGACCAAATCAAAAGCTCGACAAAAAATTAGTTGGACTGGGAACAGTATGCCCAAAGCCGATCCTATCCTGGACACGCCTCATCGACACGAACTGGTACTCATGAACGCGACATGAATGGTACCGAGTCTCGGATACGAATCACGACAAAAGAACGGACACGAACACACGCACATCCGACATGTACACTACGCAGAAAATGAAGGTCATAGCTCTGGAATTACGATCAAACAACCAACGTAAATCGATTAAATAAGGATCAGCATAGGAATACCTGAGTGAATCTTCTTCAAGATTGAGGATGCAGACACAAACTCGGGCACGGCTCTTCACTTCCAAAATCAACTCTAGCACCTATCAATACCACACAACAGAATTGATACTCAACAGAGATGAGTCTCCGGAATGGTATATCTTCAAAATTTAATAGTAGAAACTCACCCAACCCAAGATTCTCAAGAGTAAAACTCTGATGCCAAAACTCAACCAAGAATTTAAACCCAAACCAAGTTCATCCATAAAGAAACACAGTACTTCATTACGAATGCAACAACTTCTCGAATCTAAGGAAAGAATTCCAATCCAATAATTAACACCCGAATTTTCACAGATCTGGTAAAGAAGATGCATAGATTAAGAACTTACTGCAGTTCAGAGTTCTAGGAAGAAGATCAGACAATCAATGCGAATCTGGCCAGCTCGTAATCGCCGATCAGCCGTTCCCACGCTCACCGACAAATCTGAACATTTGAAAAGAAGATCAGATCGATCCCAATCCCAACAAAGTGGAGGCGGTCGATCAAATTCACAGATCTAAAGGATCAGAATCTCGATCAAGAATGATCAAAATATACTCGAATTGGGACAACCGAAGAAAGAAGGTTGGAGTTGACTCACCAGTCGACGACGAGTGCATCACTGGCTTTGAACGATAATTCCGTCGAGGAAAACCCTAATATTCGCAGTCGTGTCACTCTAGTGTAGCCGGCGAGTTCTTCGACAAAGCTTCTCGAAGAAGTCGGAGAATCGTCACCGGAGATGGATGAGTGCCTGGTGGTCGTCAATCGCCACCGACGATGGAAGCTTGAACGCCGAAGGGTAGAAGCTTGAACGCCGAAGGTGCCGCTGTGTCGCGCTGCTGACTCTGATTCAACCGTCAGAGCAAAGGTTGGCCGCCGACGCTATGGCGAGATCTCTGAGAACTAGGGTTCTGAGATGGAGAGGAATTTTGGGGGAAAAGGGATGGGGATGAGAGCTCAGAGCTCTGGAGGAATTTCTGAGAGAGGGGAAATGAGCACAGTGCTCACGTTCTCTCTCTTATGAGCATATATAGAGTAAGGAAAGTAAATTGGTAATTTTGCAAAAGAATCCCCCCGACTTAAACAAATTCCCAGATGGTCCCTCCGTCCTGTAAATTTAACATTCAGCCCCTCTTCATTTTCGTTAATTACAGGATTGCTAAAAATCAGTTTAAAACTTTTAAAACAAATGAGGGGACCACTAAAATTGTTGTAACAACTTTTTAAATTTCAAAATTGCTCCTAATTTATTTCCTTCCAAAATAGATCATCAAATTTATTAGTAAAAATATTAACCTTTTATGTGAAACCTAAATCAATAGTATTTTTTTTTTCAAACACTGGGAAGTTCCCCTCCTTAAAAAAATTTCGTCCTCGAAATTCGAAGATCCAAAAAATAAATCTCAGCAATTCACAAAAGATCCAAACACCAGTTTTTTATGCTGTGATCAAGTTTTCCTAGTTAATCAAGTCCCCCAATAGTACGCTAAGACCTAGGTACCATTAGGATAGACCTGCATGGGCCACCACTAAAAACATGTCACGACCCACTCCCGAATAATCGGACACGAGTCGAACACGCCAAGCCTTCGTCGTTAGACACGACGAAGTAAGCTGTACCAAACTAGGGAAATCTAACCAGATAATCATAAACGTATATAATCACCGCATCTAAAAACTTATCCCAGAATGATCACCATAATCCACAAATCCAGATAACATAAATGTACTAGTCATCAGAAATGAAATGTACTATGAATTCTAAAACAATATCTAAAAGTAAAGCTAACAGTCTAAACCTGAACCTCAAGCTAAGTCATGTCTCCATCCTGCTCAGCTAATGTCCTGGGCTCTGGCCCATAAGGTAAAATGATATCCTGCATGCATACCTGTAACTTATCCAGTCAGGAGCGGAGCAAAGTCCAGCTCTAGGTAATGAACAAGACATCATGATATGAAAGTACAAGGGAACATGGTATGTAAAGCACAAGAAAGAACATGGTGTATAAGTACATGAAAGAACATGGTATGTAAGAACATGAAAGAACATGGAATGTAAGAACATAAAAGAACATAGTATCTCAGGAATCATAGGAACTAAGTACATGATATATCTCCTGAATATGTGTGTACAATATTTGAAATATAACTAAGTATGTGACCGGCTAGGGGTAAGGACATGAAAGTACATGAAAGCACATGAATGGTACGGCTTAGGACCCGCGTGCACGATACGGGGTCTAAGCTAAACACACCTGAGTTGTTTCTTGGGTTTGGTCACATAAATAGTATATTTTCCCACCCCAGGTACAAGTAATAAGAACAAGGAACATGAGCACCAGAAAAACATGTCGTGTCGCAGTGTGTCAATCAAGGAAGCACATGATATAATGAAATGTACAAGACCATAGAATGTACTTGCCTTGCTCCAGGAAAGTACGGGTGAAAATCGGAGCTAGATGTCCTCCTGTATTTAATAATATATACAAGTTGATTAATTTCTACACAATTATCAACTAGTTATTTATTCTCTAATCACAACTATGTATAGTATAAGTAAATATACTAACTATAACCTCCACCATCTATGGCTAACTAGATATGTTACTAACATCCTGTCTAACTAAATGAAGAGAAAGTTCTTACAAAACTGATATTGAAATATTATACCAAAATAGGTCCAAGCGAAAATTGCATAAAAAAAGGATAATGTCACTCTAAGAACCTGGAACATGAGAGTTGGCTCAACCTATCTCATACAAAACACCAAGAATTATCTACACAAGATTTAAGCTAATGAGCACCATCAAAATTATGAATAGGTCTTATTGCAACAATAGGCAACACTTGCACCCAGCTAAAAAAAGACCCAAAACCATTTGTTGATTCAAAACCACAACCAATCAAATTTATGATATGGAAAAAATCAGTTGATTAGTATTCAGTCAACCACCAGATCTAAACCATTAATCCCAGCCAAGCCTAACAACTACTAGGCTCAGAAGAAGAAGATTTGCAAGAAATCGAATCCCAGAACATATACCTTTCCCAAACACCAAATCAAATTTACAAAGAATGTTACACAAATTAATTGAAAGCATCAATAACCATAATAGGAAAATATACAATTAATAGTAGTTTCAGATTGAGAATTTCTATTGCAACGGATCAATGAAACCGAATTGAAAATCCTGTTTACACTACTCCATCCACCCGGACACGAACACACCTACTTCCGATCATAGGCAGAGCCTGGACACGATCCGGACAAAACACCACGGTGCAGATCTGTGGACACAAGTAAGTCTTGGACACGCACTCCTTCTCAGCTCAAATCAAACCATGCAACCTGGACCAACTCATAAGTTTTAAACTCTGAATAGTCCATGGTTCACTGGCCACAGTTCCCCTTCACCAAAACAGCATTCAAAAGAAAGTGGCACAGAACAGTATAAAAATATTTCAATTTAAACAGTATAGTCAAGGGACATCTCAATTATACAACAGAAATATAAAAATAGATACACAACCAATTCTTTCAAAAGACCAAATCAAAAGCTCTACCAAAAATCAGTTGGACTGGGAACAGTATGCCCAAAGCCGATCCTATCCTAGACACGCCTCATCGACACAAATTGGTACTCATGAACGCGACATGAATGGTACCGAGTCTCGGATATAAATCACGCCAAAAGAAAGGACACGAACACACGCACATCCGACATGTACACTACGCAGGAAATGAAGGTCATAGCTCTGGAATTACGATCAAACAACCAACGTAAATCGATTAAATAAGGATCAGCATAGGAATACCTAAGTGAATCTTCTTCAAGATTGAGGATGCAGACACAAACTCGGACACGGCTCTTCACTTCCAAAATCAACTCTAGCACCTATCAATACTACACAACAGAATTGATACCCAACAGAGATGAATCTCCGGAATGGTATATGCTTCAAAATTTAATAGTAGAAACTCACCCAACCCAAGATTCTCAAGAGTAAAACTCTGATGCCAAAACTCAACCAAGAATTTAAACCCAAACCAAGTTCATCCATAAAGAAATACAGTACTTCATTACGAATGCAACAACTTCTCGAATCTAAGGAAAGAATTCCAATCCAATAATTAACACCCGAATTTTCACAGATCTGGTAAAGAAGATGCATAGATTAAGAACTTACTGCAGTTCAGAGTTCTAGGAAGAAGATCAGACAATCAAGGCAAATCTGGCCAGCTCGTAATCGTCCGATCAGTCGTTCCCACGCTCACCGACAAATCTGAACATTTGAAAAGAAGATCAGATCGATCCCAATCCCAACAAAGTGGAGGCGGTCGATCAAATTCACAGATCTAAAGGATCAGAATCTCGATCAAGAATGATCAAAATATACTCGAATTGGGACAGCCGAAGAAAGAAGGTTGGAGTTGACACACCAGTCGACGACGAGTGCATCACTAGCGTTGAACGATAATTCCGTCGAGGAAAACCCTAATATTCCCCGTCGTGTCACTCTAGTGTAGTCGGCGAGTTCTTCGACAAAGCTTCTCGAAGAAGTCGGAGAATCGTCACCGGAGATGGATGAGTGCCTGGTGGTCGTCGATCGCCACCGACGATGGAAGCTTGAACGCCGAAGGGTGGAAGCTTGAACGCCGAAGGTGCCGCTGTGTCACGCTGCTGACTCTGATTCAACCGCCAGAACAAAGGTTGGCCGCCGACGCTATGGCGATATCTCCGAGAACTTGGGTTCTGAGATGGAGAGGAATTTTGGGGGGAAAGGGATGGGGATGAGAGCTCAGAGCTCTGGAGGAATTTCCGAGAGAAGGGAAATGAGCACAGTGCTCACGTTCTCTCTCTTGTGAGCATATATAGAGTAAGGAAAGTAAATTGGTAATTTTGCAAAAGAGTCCCCCCGACTTAAACAAATTCCCAGATGGTCCCTCCGCCCTGTAAATTTAACATTCAGCCCCTCTTCCTTTTCGTTAATTACAGGATTGCTAAAAATTAGTTTAAAACTTTTAAAACAAATGAGGGGACCACTAAAATGGTTGTAACAACTTTTTAAATTTCAAAACTGCTCCTAATTTATTTCCCTCCAAAATAGATCATCAAATTTATTAGTAAAAATATCAACCTTTTATTTGAAACCTAAATCAATAGTATTTTTTTTTCAAACACCGGGAAGTGGAGTTACATCGACGCCCCCTGCGTGGCACGAAGAGTGGCAGTCAGCCCAATCGCTTTGAGCTCAGTCTTGAACTTTGACAGAACCCAGAGGGTCAGCTCTTCCCACTTCAACACGTGATGGCACCAGCCCTCAACTCAAAAACCTCCTTTCGGATACGTGACCTGCGATGATAGCATCCGACTTGCAAAAGTTGAAGCCCCAAAAGCGAAGGTATCAGGAGGAACATCACTGTAGAGGCTCCCAGGGTGCAAAGTTCGGCAATGGTACGAGGTCCCTGATCGTGAGGAGGCCAAGGTATCCCTTTGATTCGAAGTAACATCAATACGAAGGGTACCTCCCACTGCCCCTCCTTGAGAAGGAGTAAGTTCCTATGGCATCCTCTTCTTGGAAGCCAAACGGTAGAAAGCCGTCAGCGGCAATTGACGCTCAGACTGTCACATGTACAGGGCCATGCCCTTCGCCGAGAAGAACCAGTCTTCCTTAATCTTCAGTATCTTTGCCTCAGTAGAGGTCAGGCGGTCACCGAACAGAAAGACAGGCTTCAAAAAAGTCACATTCTCGAATTCAGCTGATTTTAGTCTGCTACTCTCCATCATGTTCTGGAGAAAAACAGACGACTGATCCCGGATTTGCAACATCCTCTCGGGAGGCTGGTCCTGCATGATAGCAGCCTTCGCTGGTTTAACAACCTCCTCGTTGAAGTCAATCCCCATTTGGCAGAGGGAAGCATCCAAAAGGACTTCGTTCAGCAAAGGGATAGTCATTGACATTGACACAAAACAAAAGTCAGGCAGCAAGAAGAGAAAGAGGCTTAAGAGAAGGACAAAACATTTAGGGCGCGTTCGAAGCTTCTGCGCATCATCAGGGCCCAAAAAGCCTATATGCATCGAAGCCTCGGCGCATAATCAGGACAGAAGTCCATGCGCGTCAGCAGTAAAGCCTCGGCGCATAATCAGGACAGAAGTCCATGCGCGTCAGCAGTGAAGCCTCGACGCATAATCAGGACAGAAGTCCATGTGCCTCAGCAGTAAAGCCTCGGCGCATAATCAGGACAGAAGTCCATGCGCATCAGAAGTGAAGCTGTGAAACCCGTAACTTTTACGTAATTATTTGAATAATTTAATTTGCTAATCATTATTAATTGTTAAATTAGGAAAATGCATTTTTTAGAAAATTAATATTCTGGAAATTTTGTCAAAACCCGTAATTTTCTAAATTAATTAATTAATATTGTGTTTTAGTTAGATTAAAAAAATTATTGTTTTTCAAGAATATAAATATTGGATATTTGGTTGTCTGGCCCTGTCCCGAACCCATTTTTCGAGTACAAATCTATTTTTAAATTATTTTAGTATTTATAAAGAAAAGCAAATTTTCTTAAAAACAAAACCTATTATGTTAGGGCCAACAACCCATAAATCTATAAAACCCATGATTTATTTTCTTTAACTTTGTTTGGGGCCCAAACCTCATTCCAGCACCATTCAGCATTATTTAGAAGAACAAAACCCTTCATTCTCCAAACTGACCGACCACCCCCTCGTTTCTTTTCCGCGAACGGACATGGCCGTTCCCTTCCCCTTCTGTAACCGGCTGAAACCGCCGGTCTCTATTCTCCACTCCTATATATAAACCCTCTCCTCTATTTTCCCCATCACCATACTTCAGTCCTTCCCAAAGCCCTAACCCCCAAACCCTAGCCAAATTCCTGGAGCGACCCCAAGCCGGCGCCCTCCGCGTCCGTCCCTGTGAGGCGCCACCGCCAGGACCACCCGAGTCCGGCGACCCCACCACCGCTGTCCCCGCGACCGTCCTCAGCGGCTCCGACGTCGAGCCCCGGAGACTCGCGCCCGACCCCGCGGCCTCCCCGCGGTTGTCCCCGGCCGACCCGAGCCCTGCGCTCCGCCCTTGGCCGCCTGCCACTGGCCGGACCTCCCTGCACGCCGCTTCCCAGCCGCTGTTCCAGCGCCTCCTTGCGCTCACTCTGTTCCTGATCCGACCGCCCGGTCCGTGTCTGGCTTGCTGTTCCGAGTCTGAGGCTACCCTTCAGATTCCGTCAAGTTTTGGGTAACCTCTATTAATCTCAGTAGTTGACCCTTGGGTTTGTGTCGATGATGAAATTGGTCCTGATCCCGCAACGGGAATCGATTGTGAGGTTTCCGACCTTTCGGAATTTCCGAATTTGCCTTTGGCAAGTTTCTGTAGATTTTCGATTTATTGTTTCTGATTTAGTTTCGGGTTTTCCGATTCCATTTCGGATTTTCCGAGAACTCTTCGGAATAGTTTCTGTGATTCTCGGATTTTTTCCGAATTGATGGTTTAATATGAGCTGTGGTGTTTTCCAAGTTAGTTTCGGGATTTCCGATTCGTTTCGGGTTTTCCGAATAACTTTTGGAAGGATTTCTTTAATTTCGGTTAGTTCGAATTTTCTGAATGTTGGTTCTCGTTCTTTATGGTTCTGTGGATTCATCTCGGGTTTTTCGAAATTGTTTCGGAAATATTTTCAGTGGACATAATTTATATAATATTTGGGTTTCCCTGGTTTGGGATAATTGCAGGAATATTGGCACATTTTTCCAGTTTTTGGGTTGACCGAAAATAGAGGAAGTGCTGCCGAATTTTTCTATAAAATTTAATTATTTTAAATGGTTTTTCGGGAAAGATTGTATTTTTGAAGTTTTGGGCGACGACCGTAATTGGTCAATGGGCTCTGGCTAAGTGCAAACGAAACCGGTTTTACCCGGACGTTGAGGCATTAGCTATTTTGACTATTGGACCAAGTCTGAGACTCGTATTATATTTTAATCTTATTTTATAATTAAATTGTAGGATTTTTAGAGACTAACAATTGTCTTCTTCTTATTTAAATTTATGTAATAAGGTCTGTAATAGGGCATAAGCCCAGTATTTCTCTTTATTTTCTGCGGCTCTGTAATAATGTAGCGTAACTTTTTATCTTTCTTTTCTGGTTTATTAGTTTAAACACGTAGAATAATAAAATGAGTATTTATTTTGAAATAGAAAATTAATAACATTTTTCTCACATTAAATAACTAGTAAAAATTACAAGTTTGCAATTTAACAAATTTACGTTTTCTCGTCTAAAAGAAACTCTTAGTTCATTATATAATATTACAAAACGTAAAGTTTTGCTAAATAATCGGAAAAGTGTGAGTTTTTCCAATAAAAAATAAATTGATTGTTCTTTCATAATTTTATAAAATAGTAAATTGCATCGATAGATGTGTTTCGGTAGTTCTTATTAATAACATAAAACTGGATTAGGACAAAACTTCTAGATATTGAAACTAGCACACCTAGAGATAGTATCAATTTTTGGTTCTAAGACAGGATTCTCAAACTGTAGGATTTTCAAGGACGAACTTGAGTCTCTTCCCGGTACCGACATCTCACTCCAGTCATAAACAAGGCAAGTACAGTTTGTGGTAGTTTACAATTATTTAGTAATAGTTTTACTGCAAATTTGAACCACGAGGCAACACGAAGCATTAACTATTTAACCGTTGGGTACTGGAGGAGTAGTGTAATGAGTATGACCACATCCAAAATAGTATAATGACTGTGTTAGCTTACCCCTCATACACACGGGGATAAGCCATATCGTATCAATAGGATACAACTGTACAACCCAATCCGGTCATATTCATTGCCTATTCATATCACACTGTTTTTAACTGCTGGAAAACTATTTACTTCAAATTGTTTAAAAGTACATAATTCTATTATTATTTCAATTATTAAAATATAATAAATTGTACTTTGCTCCCTCCTGACTGGAGACTATATTTTTAGGTCCTATTGATGATGCAGAACTACTGATTAGTAGTTACTATGATCCTGAGCTGTACCCGGCGATTCTACCAGGGGATGATGATGAGGAGATTGCTAATTTGTTTTATTTTCAGTTTATGTTAATGTGAAAGACAAATATTTTATTTCAGATGTGGGTTGTATTAAAAACTTTGTGTTTGGACAAGTTTTAATTATCGGAATATTAAAGTTGTGACAATTTGAATTTGTGTTGTTGAATACCTGCATGAGTATTATAGCTTACTGTCGCCGTCTCAACAACGGTGCAGGCTGGGCATGATCCGATTCGACCCAAGAAATTGGGACCGGGTCGTGACATGGTTTTAGTGGTGGCCCATGCAGGTCAGATCAACGACTTAGGAAAACATCTAGAAACATTTAGAACACTAGAACATTAATTTGTCACAACGTAGGACCGTTATATATTATAAATATTTTTGTTTGTTATAGACGGGTAGGCTACCTTGCTTATGTTTATATCCTAAACCTTCCAGAGAATGGCCACTGACAAGACCAATTCTGCTGGTGATGGGGTATCTTCACCCTATCATACCCCACCTCCTCAATCAAGTCCGGATCCTACACCTCGGCAGCTGGCCGACCGTCCCCATAATACAACGGCGGATCCATCAACTTCCCAGACGGAGGTGCAGCCCCATGTGGTATTGCCCACTCCAGCTGTCCCACCGGTACCTGTGGACCCCACCGACCTCATAGGTCTGCTACGAGGAGTGCTAGAAGCCCAGAGAACTCAAGCTGAAGCTCATCGCGAGCAGACGGCGATTATGAGAGAAGGCATGGAGAATGCCCATAGTATGGTAATGGCTGTACTGGAGAGAGGAGAAGCAGCTCAATAGGAACCAAGGCCTGCCAAGGTAAACATAAATATAAGGATTAATTTATGTAACATTAAGGCCATTTAAATTAATGGGGATCATATTGCCAAGGTGGGCGATATTGAGAGTTTCAAGAAGCAGAACCCTCGACCCTTCAAGGGAACCGAGGAAATCGTCTATGCTGATGAATGGCTCGATAGCATGGAGCGTCTCCTAAGCGTCGCTCGACTTCCAGAAGACCTCAAGGCCGAAGCAGTGGGACTCAAACTTCAAAGTGTAGCAAGCACCTGGTATCGGAATGAACCCCAACTCCAGGACAGACAGCTTGACTGGGACACCTTCAAGAGGTTGTTCAAGAGGAAGTTCTTCCCAACATCAGAGTTGCGGGAGATGGAGAGGCAATTTTAGAACCTGAAGCAAGGAAATATGACTGTTGGAGAGTATGCAGCAGAATTCGGCCAACTCAGCCGTTTTGCCAAGAACTTGGTAGCTGACCCTAAAGACCGTGTTGAAAGGTTTAGACATGGGCTGAGAGAGGAGATTCGCACCCATGTGATCTCAGGCGGTGCTAAGACCTATGAAAGGATCTTGGAGCGAGCTCGAGATATAGAGAAGAGCCAACGCCCTCGCTCAAAGAGGGATTATCCTGGAACTAACAACTTCCAGGGTAATCAGAAGAAGCCCAACCACAACAACAACAACAACCGGCCTCCTCACCACCAGCAGCAGAACCAACAGGCGAGGAACAATGATAGAGTACCTCAGAGGCAGATCCCTGTCTGTGATTTTTGTAAGAGGTCAGGGCACCAGTCCAACATCTGCAGGAAGAGGCTAGGACACTGCCTAGTCTGTGGGTCTGCCACCCACCAAGTAAAGGACTGCCCCTCGTTAATGCACCGGACTGGAGCTACTCAGCAGAAAGGTCCTTTGCCCACTCAGCAACAACAATTTGGGCAGCATCAACAGAAGACTGGGCGAGCTTTTGCCCTAGCAGCAGAGAAAAAAGAGCCAGAGCAGGAACATACAGCTGATGTCATCGCAGGTTTCATTTATGTGCATTCCTATCATGCCTTAACTTTATTTGATTCGGGTGCATCACATAGTTTCATATCCACAAAAATTCATCTCTGCACACCACATAGATACGGGCTTTAGCAAGAAGATATGTAGAGTCATGACCAGTGGAGGACCCCTACCCATCACTGAGACCTGTAATTGCCCTATCACCATATCAGGCCACCAATTCATAGCACCTTTGCTTGATGCCCTTACCCAATTATGATGTAGTCCTCGGGATGGACTGGTTGAGTAAGCAGCATGCGCTGATAGACTGTCACAGAGGATGTGTAGTTTTCAGTCCACCTGGAGAGCCGAAGTTTGAAATCTCTCGAACTCCGGAGGATATGGAGTGTGTTACCTACACCTCTATCACAGAAGAACCCGGACCTCCCCATCCTATCATAGCAGAATTTATGGATATCTTTTCTGATAGTCTTTCCGGGTTACCCCAGATCGAGACACAGAGTTCACCATTGACCTAGTCCCCGACTCTTTCCCTATTTCTAAAGGATGCTACAGAGTCAACCCGAAGGAGGCCAAGGAGATGAAGGATCAGATCAATGAACTGAAGGCTTTGAGATTTATCCGAGACGGAGCTTCACCCTGGGGAGCACCTGTCTTGTTTGTACCCAAGAAGGACAGAACTGTGAGGATGTACATCGACTACCGGGCGCTGAACAATATCACCATCAAGAACAAGTATCCTCTGCCCCGGATCGATGATTTGTTTGATCAACTCAGTGGAGCCAAGGTGTTCTCGAAGATAGACCTCAGATCCGGCTACCATCAGATCAAGGTCAGGAAGGAGGACATTCCCAAGACGGCGTTCAACACCAAGTATGGGCAGTTTGAATTCTTGGTCATGCCGTTTGGACTGACGAATGCTCCTGCTGTGTTCATGAACCTTATGAATAAGGTTTTCCATAAATACTTAGATCAGTTTGTCGTTGTCTTTATCGATGACATTTTGATCTACTCGAAGACTGAGGAGGAGCATGAAGAGCACCTCAGGAAAGTTCTGGGAACTTTGAAAAAAGAGAAGTTATATGGTAAGCTATCCAAGTGTGAATTCTTTCTAGACAAGGTGGATTTTCTTGGCCATATTGTCACAGGAGAAGGAATTTCGGTGGACCCTAAGAAGATAGCTGCTGTTGAGAAGTGGTCTACCCCAAGCTCAGTTGCTGAAATTAGAAGTTTCTTGGGCTTGGCTGGCTACTACCGGAAGTTTGTAAAGGATTTTGCCAAGATTACTGAACCAATGACGAAGCTCACTCGGAAGAATGAAGAGTTCATCTGGACGGAAGCTTGTCAGGTGTCGTTTGAGGAACTGAAGAAGAGGCTTACAACAACACCGATACTTACGCTACCCGCAGGTACCGACGGTTTCTCAATCTACAGCAATGCCTCTGGAAAAGGACTGGGTTGCGTTCTTCAACAAAATGGAAAAGTGATTGCTTACGCATCTAGGCAATTACGGACTCATGAGAAGAATTATCCCATACATGACCTGGAGCATGCTGCAGTCATCTTTGCATTGAAGCTATGGAAGCATTATCTATATGGAGAGAGAGTGGAAATATATACAGATCACAAAAGTCTGAAATATGTTTTCACTCAGAAAGAGCTGAACATGAGACAAAGAAGGTGGCTGGAACTGATAAAAGATTTTGACATCGACCTGCAGTACCATCCGGGTAAGGCTAATGTGGTTGCAGATGCACTAAGTCGATACCCAGTGGCGATGTTCTTGACCAAAGAGCGGCACTTGTTGGAGGACATAAAGAAGCTTGGTCTGGAGATTGTACTGCCTGAGGAGAAGATGAAGGAACTGGGGCGAGAAGCTGATGTACCTGGAGCTGACTCAACCATGATACAGTTGCAATTGCGTTCAAGTCTGATGGATAAAGTCAAGGAGACACAATTCCAAGACGAGACACTTTGCAAACTCAGAGATGAAGTACTGGCAGGAACACTTGAAGGATTCTCTATCGCCAGTGACGGAGCATTGAAGAATGGTACGAGGTTGTATGTACCATCTGGCGAATTGAGGAATGAGCTGATGCAAGAAGCGCACCAGTTGCAGTATTCCATATATCCTGGAGCTAATAAGATGTATCGAGATATGCGTACCATCGTTTGGTGGTATGGAATGAAGAAGGATGTATCCAGATTTGTGGCTAGATGCTTAATTTGCCAACAAGTGAAGGCTAGCAGACAGAGACCCGCAGGACTTCTAGAGCCGCTGGACATTCCGGAGTGAAAGTGGGAGCATATAACAATGGACTTTGTGTCAGGATTGCCTCGATCCCAAGGAGGGAAGGACGCCATTTGGGTTATTGTGGACCGACTGACTAAGTCGGCTCACTTTATTTCCTTCAAGGTTGGTTTATCCACCGAGAAGTTGGCGGCACTGTACATGCGACATATCTACCGGATTCATGGTGTACCGGTAAGTATTGTATCTGACCGAGATACTAGATTTAACTTACACTTTTGGAAGAGTTTGCATGACAGCTTGGGAATAAAACTGAAGTTCAGCACAGCCTACCATCCCCAAACTGACGGATAATCGGAGAGGACCATCCAGACGTTAGAAGATATGCTGAGATCTTGCGTCATGGAATTTGGAGGGTCTTGGGAAGACCACTTGCATTTGGTGGAATTCTCCTACAATAATAGTTACCAAGCTAGCATTGGTATGACACCATTTGAAGCTCTTTATGGGCGTCGTTGCCGTACTCCACTTGTACGGGACGACGTAGGAGAAAGAGTACTGCTGGGGCCTGAACTGGTGACTGACGCAGCAGAGAAGGTGAAGGTGATTAGAGACAAACTCAGGATTTCCCAAGACAGGCAGAAGCATTGGACAGATAGTAGTCGTCGACCACTGGAGTTTGAAGAAGGAGATATTTTCTTTGTGAAGATTTCACCTACCAGAGGAACTATCAGATTTGGCAGAGCTGGGAAGCTGAGTCCCAGATATATCGGACCATTTGAAGTTTTGAGCCGAATTGGTGAAGTAGCGTATCAGCAGTGAAGCTGTGAAACTCGTAACTTTTAGGTAATTATTTGAATAATTTAATTTGCTAATCATTATTAATTGTTAAATTAGGAAAATACATTTTTTAGAAAATTAATATTCTGGAAATTTTGTCAAAACCCGTAATTTTCTAAATTAATTAATTAATATTATGGTTTAGTTAGATTAAAAAAATTATTGTTTTTCAAGAATATAAATATTGGATATTTGGTTGTCTGGCCCTGTCCCGAACCCATTTTTCGAGTACAAATCTATTTTCGAATTATTTTAGTATTTATAAAGAAAAGAAAATTTTCTTGAAAACAAAACCTATTATGTTAGGGCCAACATCCCATAAATCTATAAAACCCATGATTTATTTTCTTTAACTTTGTTTGAGGCCCAAACCTCATTCCAGCACCATTCAGCATTATTTAGAAGAACAAAACTCTTCATTCTCCAAACTGACCGACCACCCCCTCGTTTCTTTTTCGCGAACGGACATGGCCGTTCCCTTCCCCTTCTGTAACCGGCTGAAACTGCCGGCCTCTATTCTCCACTCCTATATATAAACCCTCTCCTCCATTTTCCCCATCACCACACTTCAGTCCTTCCCAAAGCCCTAACCCCCAAACCCTAGCCAAGTTCTTGGAGCGACCCCAAGCCAGCGCCCTCCGCGTCCGTCCCTGTGAGGCGCCACCGCCAGGACCACCCGAGTTCGGCGACCCCACCGTCGCTGTCCCCGCGACCGTCCTCAGCGGCTCCGACGCCGAGCCTCGGAGACCCGTGCCCGACCCCGCGGCCTCCCCACGGTTGTCCCCGGCCGACCCGAGCCCTGCGCTCCGCCCTTAGCCGCCCGCCACTGGCCGGACCTCCCTGCGCGCTTCCCGGCCGCTGTTCCAGCGCCTCCTCGCGCTCACTCTGTTCCTGATCCGACCGCCCGGTCCGTGTCTGGCTTGCTGTTCCGAGTCTGAGGCTACCCTTCAGATTCCGTCAAGTTTTGGGTAACCTCTATTAATCTCAGTAGTTGACCCTTGGGTTTGTGTCGATGATGAAATTGGTCCTGATCCCGCAACGAGAATCGATTGTGAGGTTTCCGACCTTTCGGAATTTCCGAATTTGCCTTTGGCAAGTTTCTGTAGATTTTCGGTTTATTGTTTCTGATTTAGTTTCGGGTTTTTCGATTCCATTTCGGATTTTTCGAGAACTCTTCGGAATAGTTTCTGTGATTCTCGGATTTTTTTTCCGAATTGATGGTTTAATATGAGCTGTGGTGTTTTCCAAGTTAGTTTCGGGATTTCCGTTTCGTTTCGGGTTTTCCGAATAACTTTTGGAAGGGTTTCTTTAATTTCGGTTAGTTCGAATTTTCTGAATGTTGGTTCTGGTTCTTTATGGTTCTGTGGATTCATCTCGGGTTTTCCAAAATTGTTTCGGAAATATTTTCTATGGACATAATTTATATAATATTTGGGTTTCCCTGGTTTGGGATAATTGCAGGAATATTGGCACATTTTTCCAGTTTTTGGGTTGATCGAAAATAGAGGAAGTGCTGCCGGATTTTTCTATAAAATTTAATTATTTTAAAGGGTTTTTCGGGAAAGATTGTATTTTTGAAATTTTGGGCGACGACCGTAATTGGTCAATGGGCCCTGGCTAAGTGCAAACGAAACCGGTTTTACCCGGACGTTGAGGCATTAGCTATTTTGACTATTGGACCAAGTCTGAGACTCGTATTATATTTTAATCTTATTTTATAATTAAATTGTAGGATTTTTAGAGACTAACAATTGTCTTCTTCTTATTTAAATTTATGTAATAAGGTCTGTAATAGGGCATAAGCCCAGTATTTCTCTTTATTTTCTGCGGCTCTGTAATAATGTAGCGTAACTTTTTATCTTTCTTTTTTGGTTTATTAGTTTAAACACGTAGAATAATAAAATGAGTATTTATTTTGAAATAGAAAATTAATAACATTTTTCTCACATTAAATAACTAGTAAAAATTACAAGTTTGCAATTTAACAAATTCACGTTTTCTCGTCTAAAAGAAAATCTTAGTTCATGATATAATATTACAAAACGTAAAGTTTTGCTAAATAATCGAAAAAGTGCGAGTTTTCCCAATAAAAGATAAATTGATTGTTCTTTCGTAATTTTATAAACTAGTAAATTGCATCGATAGATGTGTTTCGGTAGTTCTTATTAATAACATAAAACTGGATTAGGACAAAACTTCTAGAAATTGAAACTAGCACACCTAGAGATGGTATCAATTTTTGGTTCTAAGACAGGATTCTCAAACTGTAGGATTTTCAAGAACGAACTTGAGTTTCTTCCCGGTACCGACATCTCACTCCAGTCATAAACAAGGCAAGTACAGTTTGTGGTAGTTTATAATTATTTAGTAATAGTTTTACTGCAAATTTGAACCACGAGGCAACGCGAAGCATTGACTATTTAACCGTTGGGTACTGGAGGAGTAGTGTAATGAGTATGACCACATCCAAAATAGTATAATGACTGTGTTAGCTTACCCCTCATACACACGGGGATAAACCATATCGTATCAATAGGATACAACTGTACAACCCAATCCGGTCATATTCATTGCCTATTCATATCACACTGTTTTTAACTGCTGGAAAACTATTTACTTCAAATTGTTTAAAAGTACATAATTCTATTATTATTTCAATTATTAAAATATAATAAATTGTACTTTGCTCCCTCCTGACTGGAGACTATATTTTTAGGTCCTATTGATGATACAGAACTACTGATTAGTAGTTACTATGATCCTGAGCTGTACCCGGCGGTTCTACCAGGGGATGATGATGAGGAGATTGCTAATTAGTTTTATTTTCAGTTTATGTTAATGTGAAAGACAAATATTTTATTTCAGATGTGGGTTGTATTGAAAACTTTGTGTTTGGACAAGTTTTAATTATCGGAATATTAAAGTTGTGACAATTTGAATTTGTGTTGTTGAATACCTGCATGAGTATTACAGCTTACTGCCGCCGTCTCAACAACGGTGCAGGCTGGGCATGATCCGATTCGACCCAAGAAATTGGGACCGGGTCGTGACAGAAGCCTTGGCGCATAATCAGGACAAAAGTCCATGCGCGTCAGCAGTAAAGCCTCGACGCATAATCAGGACAGAAGTCCATGCGCGTCAGCGGGTTAGCCTCGTGTAATGCCTGTGTTCGTATTGCGTATTTGGAATACGTATACATATTTTATCTTGTATTTGCATATCTCCTTGGTTTGGCTTGGCTTGTTTACTCTCGGTTTAGGTTGGCTTGGTTCGGTCGGCCCAATGCTTGGTTCATCATGGGCCAAGGGTGGAACACCTTAGCCTATGCTTCTCCTTCATTCCACCACAACCCCCTCTTTATTATCCCCACCAACCTTCTCTCTCCTTCATAATTCTTATTTACTTCTCCTTCCCCTACCATTACTCTTCTCCACCAACCAAGAACACCATAGGCAAGTGCAACTTGCTTCCACAAGAGAACTCCTTTTGATGGTTTCATTAGCTTCTCCTCATAATTCTAAACCACATTAGAACTTGCCATTTTCTATTTTGAGGCTTTAATTGTTGTAGATCTAGAGTTTTGCTATTTTCAGATTTTGATGGTTTTGATCTATTAAACTTTCTTGTTTTTAAGTTTTGATGGTTCCATGTTTTAGAGCATCTCCTTCTACCCAATTTTGACCTTTGGAAAGTTGGATTCGGACTTGTTTTGACCAAGATATGGACAATTGAAGCTTAGATTCAACTTTAGTGTTCTTGCTGTTCTTGCCATTTGGAGAAGACAGTGAACAGTGAGCTAGCTTTTTAGCTTACGCCGCTGACTTGTGTACGCTGCTCTTTAGCGAGCGTACGTTGACTTGTGTACGCTGCTCTTTAGCGAGCGTACGCTGACTTGTGTACGCTGCTCTTTAGCGAGCGTACGTTGACTTGTGTACGCTGCTCTTTAGCGAGCGTACGCTGACTTGTGTACGCTGCTCTTTAGCGTGTGTACGCTAGCCTTGATACGATGCCTGTCTTGAGCGTACGCTAGCTTGAGCGTACGCGTGCCTTGGTACGCTAGCTTAAGCGAGCAAGGCGTACGCTGGCCCCTTTCGTACGCTAGCTCGAGCGTACGCAGTCTTGAGCATACGCTAGCTTGAGCGTACGCTGACATGTAGCTTGAGCGTGCCCTTGTGTACGCTGACCCTTGCGTACGCTTCCCATTGGAAGTGTATGGATCCTTTGGTACGCAGACCTGAGCGTACGCTAGCTTGAGCGTAGCCTGGCTTGAGCGTAGCCTGATTACCCTTGATCTTCTATAGCCCTGTATATTGATATTTTATTAGATATTTAACGTCCATTTTATATCCTTACGCCTTTTGTCATGAACTTGATAATCATGGATTTGTTTAATATGTTTGGAAATGATACCTGAGCATGACACGATAGTGATCCATAGTGGTGCACTCCTGACATAATGACCTGACATGACCTGATAGTGGCCCGTCGTGGCGCACTCCTGACTAGTATACTTGACCTGATAACCTGACATGTTATATCTTGATAAGCTGTTGCGACGGCTACCTGACATAACATGACTTGTATAAATAACCTGGACACCGTGGGCGATTGTACTTGTACAAATAAACCAGTCCTGTCTTGCATCATGTCTAAGATGGGACTCCTGAGTACCACGGTCAGGAGTACCTACTAAAATGGACTAAGGTTAACAACTAGATTAATACATTAGTCATGAAAAGATTTTCCAGCCACAGGCAATCCCGTTACCTGGGCGCGCTTGGGATCTGTAGCCTGCCGTCGAGTAGGGCACATTTCCAGCACACTGTTATGTGTTGCACCCTTTAAGCTACTTAAGGGTACATGCGTTTCCTAGACGATGTACCCACCTGAATTCAACCCTAATCTCTCGACCTGGCTGGATAGTCTGCAGGGCTTGTGGCTGTGGAGTAATCTCACTGCATTTTGTTAGTGATTAGGCTTGTGACAACCCTAGCTAGTTAAAGTATCAAGCCGTAATTCTTGCTTGGCCGTGAAGTGATTGGATGGAGTCTAACCAGTCTAGTCTTGCCCTGATCCTGTTCCAGATTATTGAATGACCAGAATGCTTGTATTTATTTTACTGATAAATGGTGAGAAACCAAGCTCCGTTCAGACGAAGGGTTACAACCCCGGTCCTTGTTTGGTTTACGGGTTGTAACCTGGCTATCTGAATAGTTCCATGGTTATCTCGTCGTATATCATCCTGATATGTTTTCTTTTATTCCAGTCCTTATTTTTATTTATATTTATATCTTGTGCTGATTGCTGGTTTTAGTTCTTAAGTGAAGCCTCCTTTGTGGCACTTGCTCTTTCTGGGGTCTGACCCAGCTGGTTTTGTGTGGCCAGATTTCGGAGCAGCTCCAGAGGATCTACCGACTTCCCAGCCAGATGGTGGCCACTAGACGGAACCCTGGCAACGAGTGGGTTATTTTTGGCTCTCCCACTCTATTGTAAAAATATTCTTTTGAGGCGTTTAGCCGACGAGCACCTGTTTAGCTCGATTGCACTTTATTTACTGTCTGCCTACGGGCTGTAACATGATTAACAGATCCTAGGGTTGATCATGTATGACTAAATTCTTGCTAGTCCTGACATTTTGTAACGACTAGCTTCATGATCAGCTGAATATGTAATGTTCGGGACGCCTTACTATTGTATATTTAATGATCATACATCTTGTGACTCTTACTTATTTGCTTGTGATTGAGACAATAGGCTTGTTCTTGACCTTAAGAGACTGCTGGCTTGTAGATAAACCCTTATGTATCCTAGACAGCCGTGACCGTATAGCGAGATGGAATCCATTTCAATATACGTAGCTGGCTATGTCTGCCCCCGCTCTCCAGTATTCTGGTTGTGGGGCGTGACACCTCGGCAAATAATCAGGACAAAAGTTCATGCGCGTCGGCAACAAAGAGTTAGGGCATAACAACAGGGTACAACTCATCCGTGTGTGCACCAAACTCGTCTAAAAAATGTCAGGAAACACTCACCCGTCACCACTGGCCGGACGTCGGCGGGAGCCACAGCAACGACGGGAGAATCCTCCTCATCGAACTCCACGGGCTCTTTCCCTTTGCTTCGCCCTCGGCTAGCACCACCGCGAGGAGTCTTGGGAGCCATTTCGTGAAAAGAAGATTAAGGTTTTTTGGAAGAAGAACTCTAAAGAAGAAGAAAGCAAGGAGAGGAAGAGCTCTCTCTCTATCCATCAGACGCCTATTTATAGGCTTGGGTAACGTCAGCCGCCGCTTAGGGTTCTGTGAAGTGATAACCGCGGATAATCCAAAAGATCATCATTAAATCTTTTCATTTATCCCGAAGCGTTATCATTTGGCATTTAAAACTGAGAGGAGGATGCGCCCCAGAACAGTCATGCGCCCTGGACAGTCATGCGCCCGAGAGAAGACACCACCATGCTTCTTATTCAAAGTATTCCAAAACTTGACGAAAAGTTTTGAAAACTTTGAAGGGGGTCTTGTAGAAGCATGGAATTTCAGGACCAAAAATCCTATGCGCCTAATATTACATACGCCAGGGAGCCCAGATGAAGTACTTGGCACAGCATACAACAAAAGCATAGACATTAAAAGAAGATTTTTTATTTCATATAAAAGTCTATTACATGTCTAAAAAATGCTTTACAAAGAAAAATTTCTACAAAGAAAGACCCTAAGTCTACAGCTAGGCGCAGGAACCGCCATGCGCTCTCAAACGGGCGTATCTCTTCAGCGTCTCAGTCAGGTGCATCTCTTCAGCGTCTCAGCCAGGCGCACCTCTTCAGCGTCTCAGCCAGGTGCACCTCTTCAGTGTCTCAGTCAGGCGCACCTCTTCAGCGTCTCAGTCAGACGCATCTCTTCAGAGTCTCAGTTATACGTATCATGAAGTCTCAGCATATGCGCCTTACTTTGACCCGATCAAATGCTTCGACTAATAAAGCATTTATTGAGCAGAACAAGGGTGGGCGATCAACCCCACCCTAGCTAGAGGAAGAGCTCTCCAAAGCCCAAGGAAGAGGAGAGCACCGCAATAGATCCGCGGCTAAAGGAGGCTTTCAACACAACCAGAATGGGCAACACCCACTCTGGCAGAAGAAAGAGCCTCCAAAGCCGGAAGCACCACAATTCCGATCTGCGGCTCTTCCCGCATAACGGAGACAGGGCTCGAGCATCCCGATCTTTGGATGCAACAGGCACCTTCCGCCTGCCTCAGAAGCCCTCGACTCCGACTTTTGGATGTAACATTCACCTTCAAGTGCACGAACGAAGACAAGTCGTCGCATCTTCACCCTCGGGAGCATCTCGTCAACAGAATGTGCTCGAACAAACATGTTTATTTCAGGAGGACGTGAGAGCACGAGAAGCAAAATCTCTCCTTGCCACTATTTATAGGCCGGGCAAATCAAACCCATGCGCCAAGTGGCTGGCTCTCCGAATTCCGTGCAATGAATTTGTATTTATGTTGATGAACCTGACGCTTCGAATTTGGCCAAGTCAAAACGGCTATTTAAAGCACTCGAAGAACGCAACAGTCGGACCAATAAAGACGTGTCATGCAAACGGATGCGCCGGTCAGACTGCGCATCATACAGACGCGTCCATCAGCACCAAGCGCCTTATAAGGATGCGCCCCATGCATCCCCATACGCCTAGTGGAACGCAGATCGACGCGCCCACTCAACAGCCCATCACCCGTCAAAGAACATTAAATACTGAAGTCTGATACGACAGCAGCCATTCCCCGAGGACTAAAGAGTTGACAGCTTTTTCAAAAAATGAAGCGTCGCTGACGTCAGCATCATCATTACTTTCCTCCGGCGGTTACAAGCCACGTGGCTGCCCAACCATTTCGTATGCGCCTTCGCAGCCATGCGCCCAAATCTCTGCATGCGCCTCAAAAGCCATGCGTCTTAGACTTTTTTTTGATCCCTAAAGACAGAGGTCAAGTCACTACTAAAGTCCCGCATGTGCCTCAAAAGCCATACGTCCAGACTGGTTCGTAACTCCTGAAGGTTGCGAGTCAAAGTCTTCTCATGCGCCCAATCCCAGGCACATCCATTCAGATTACTTTCCACCAAATCCGAGATCTTTGAGCTATGAATATGCGCCATGTGTCCTTTAACTCAGTTCAGCCGATGAAGGGGTGCTAATCACCCAAGATCTCAGCAACTGAAAGATCCTCTCCACTGCTACGTGTCAGCTCGACCGCAGCCCACCAATGCAACAGGAAGGGTTCAACTCCTTAATCAGAGCGCATCGCCCATGCGCCTCCATCAGCAATCACCACGTGGCATCCCCACAAATAGGCACATCCTACATATACGCGCATGAGCAGCCAACCTGCTGCTTATAAATAGAAGGATCATTCCCTCTCACACATACACAGACTGTCAGAGATCATGACGCACAGTCAACCAAAGCATCAGAGTTTACTCCCAGATATCGGAAGGAACACTCAACGTCTACTTCCCATCTGCAAACTCCAGCACCCAGAGCAACTCAGACCTTCAGAGAACCGAGAATCTTCGTCAGATCGTCAACAGAGTCAACGCATTACCACTCGCTCCATCGACACAGGGACCCAGATAAACAAAAGTGTTCTCCTAGGACTACATTTAAGTCCTATATTGTAACACTGTTCTATTTGTAATTAAAATTGTAATAAAAATATTTTAGTGGCAAACAATGCCCAGTCCGACTTAGCCACCCGTACTTTACACAAACCATCTTTTAGTTTTGCCAAAAACTATTCTCATACGATTTGCAAAATATATACACTTATTGTATGGACATCCCGTGGGCCATTTGAGAGAGCGCACCATCAGTATCGAATGGTTGAGACAACATCAGAGTTTACAGAACAAAATCGAGAGTTAAAGAATTCAATCGAAAGTCCAAGGACGTAAAGCCGTACTCTGATACCATTATGTCAAGCTCTGCTCCCGTAGGAGCGATCGTCTTCGCTAAGCGTAAGCCTAGATTGCGCTCATGCAAGGCAGGTTTCATAACGGTCGATTTCAGGTTAAGCGACGGGGTCGTCACACAGAAGTCCCAAGCAGAAACATTGATTAATACTAGCAAAAATTTGAAACAAAACACAAGTCATACAAATAGCTCTTTATTGATAGTTGAAACAAAGATTACATAGGGGGCCACGAGGCCAAGATTACAATCACTCAGTCTCACTCTTCTTACAATACAAGTCACGCTGCTCTCTCTCTCTCTTCTCTCAATACAATTTGATAAGCCAACAGATGCTTCAGATAGGTGATGTCCATACATTATGTCCCGTATAAGTCCAGACTCCATGCGTCCGTACGCCTAGAAATGCCAAGGAAATCCATGGCTCGATGTGTCCAAGCGAGCTCTGCGCCAACGAGCTTCTACCTGAACCTGCACAAGAAAACTGTGTGGGTGTCAGTACTCAACTGTACTGGTGGTGTGACCCCCTCGCCCACCCATACAAAATCGATACATTTATTTACTTTGGTGCAACATAACCCTTTTTGGTTGTCTTTCTACTCTTGCCTTATGATCAATTTTTGGACATAGACTTTCGGCATATTTTGTGTCTCTAGACTATCTCCGTGCCTTATACCAACAACTTGCTTATACTTTGCCTCTAGACCCTTCTCGTGTCAACAACGTCAACTTATTAAGTCGTGTTTCCCTTCGGCCCATACTCAGAGACGCAACTATACGATAATACCCAATTACCATGTGACCGTGCTACAAGTCCATATTGCTAACATCGTATCATGAGACCTTATTTGTGTCCATATTGAAGTCGAGCCTCGCAACTCCGTGTGACTTAACTATATTGCTGCCTCGCGGCCCTTGCCGCTTTAATCACCAACAGACTCAATCAAGACTTGTGAACTTAGTGTCACTCAACTGACTTTACAAGCCATACCCGGACATAGCTAGGTATAGGATGGCCCGGCCAAAGCAATTAGCGAGCCCCAATGACCGTCCACCGAATACCTGGTTGCCTGCAGCATTAGCTATACCTATTCCTCCTAGGCCGGAACGATCCTGTGGCCCCAGGTTGTCATTCCGAGGAAATATCGCCCTTATCGACAAGTTGTCCAAATGATCATACAAGACTCGACTCTAACTAACATCTTATACAGTCATTTTTCTAGTGTTACCATCTCTTCAAGACCAAGTTCAAGACTTCTAGCATTTGAGACCGCCTCGAAGACCCATGGTCACAAGTATTCTTCCATGTTGCCCTATCATTTTTAGTCAACTCAGGAACGCCTTATTTGATAGCCCCTTTTCCAAACTCAATTTGAATCAACCGTAGCTCGTACCTTAAAATACTAAGTCTGTGACATCGTGCCTTAAGCTAACTTATGTTCTATGCGATACTACCGTCCAACACATACTTTATATGACGAGCTTTAAGACCATAGGACTATGTGGTTATACCCAGCCGTAGAACTCCTAGGACCGTGCTTGCTACTACTCCGATAGCATAACATAACTTTGCCTAACTTAATCGTGCAACAACTTGACGAGCAAAGACTGCGTCAAGCCTTGCATCATGGAAACATGTCGTGTATGCATTCGACTTTGAACAAGCAAGTTCTTTGGGTGCCTAGACTTATGCCACAAGCCGTGCGATACAACTTAACCCGTGGGATACATAAGCTGTAAATGCAGTAAAACCATGACTAATCTCATCCACACAAAATAAAAGAATAAAAGAATTCAAATAATGATTATGAATTATCTTGATACAATATGTTGGGCGGAGACAAATCCACTACCAACAAGTAAAGGAAAAATACATGAGAAAAAAAATGAGTTGGCGAGCGAAGCGAAGACGATCCAAGTGTAATCATCCTCGAAGAAATAGCGATGATCACGACTAGAGCTAGAACACCTGCAAAAGACAAGAGCACACCTGGCGAGATAACCAGGTCCTCAGAGGGACGTAACAAGACACATAATATCATGCCAATAACTGAATAATAAAGCTCAACAGAAAAGTAAATGTGACTACACAAATAAAGGTCCTTAACCATTCTATGTGAGAATGCATTTTGAAGACAACGTTCCACACAAGGGCTCCCGAGACTAGAAACACGTCACATTAGCGTTACAACCAAGGCACTAGTAGCGTCTAGAGAAAAGTAAATACACGGCCCATTAGCAGTCGAGTGAGAGCTAAGGGACATCTAGAGAAAAATAAATGCACGACCACTAGCTCTTGGGTGAGTCACTAACGGCAGCTAGAGGAAAGTAAATGCACGACACATTTGTGTTTCAACCGAGGCACTAGTGGCATCTAGAGAAAAGTAAATAAGTGCACGGCACACTAGCTCTCGGCTGAGTCACAAATGGCAGCTAGAGAAAAGTAAATGTGTGAAAGCCCCTGCGCCTAATAACTGTCTTCACCCTCTCCATGCACTACTCGTGCTGAATCCACACCACGATATTTCTAATAACCGCTAAGTCTTCTAGACAACTATATTAGCAGTTATATCCTAACGCTCGTCCTGTATGCACCGATGTACGGTCGGTACGCAAGTCCGAATCTATATGAGACACGTGACATCGTGGCACACAGGTGTCGGCCAATGAATGCGACATAAACAAAGGCAGTCCCTTAACTCTAGGCCAAATGTATAAAGAAAACTATAATATAATAATTTGCAACTACATACTGTTTTGAAAGAACAACTTATAAGAAATAAAACATGCATGATATTGAGCAAGAAATTAAACAGTAAAGGCAAGGTGTCTTGCCTGGTAGGGCGCTTGGTGCTGCGATAATCAAGGTGGCACGAACTGCGACTTCGGTGCAATAACTATGCAAGGTGACCATTGATGGTGACACAGACAGTTCCATTGGGTCCAGAAGGGTCAAATTGGTTAGGTTGGAAATAAGGTAGGCTTGAATTGGCGAAGGAATAGTAATAATGGGCCTAGTTACGGGTTGGAGAAAAATCGAAGAAAGTTAGAAAAATAAATAATAATATATACAAATTTTTGAAAGATATTTGTAATAGCTAAAAACTAGTTTCATGAGTCAAAGATATTCATAGTAAAATACTTAAAGTCATAAAGATGGTTTTTAGAAGGCTATTTACAATACTCGAAAATATATTCTTATTAGCTAAAAATAGTTTTTAGGTAAATACTTGAAAAGTATAAAAAAATCGTTTTAGGCAAACACTTAAACTTTTAAAATATGGTTTTTGAGAGAGTAAATAAAATCGTTTTTGGTAAAAAAAAAAACTATACATTTATTAACTATTTAAAAATCGAGAAATTTTTATACATTAATTGAAACTATATATATATATATATATATATATATTTTCCTTTTTACTAGTTAAGAAAAAAGAATTATACAAAAAATAATTTAAGTCAAAAATCCATTCATAATAAGCTAGGGATATATAATATTACTAGTAATGATAATATTAATAATAATTATATATTTTTACTTATCAATAAAGAATACTTGGTAAAATAATATAAATACTAAAAATTTATAATCAATAATAACATTAAAACTATACAGTTATATATGTATATAATATACTCAAAATATTATTAAATAATGAAAACACTAGAACTATTAGGCTGCTATATACAAATTTTTTTAATAACATTAATTATAATAATAATAATACTAATAATAAAATAAAAATAATGATAACTCACTGTTCCTCCTCATTTCACGAGAGGAATTAATAACATTAATAATAATAATAATAATAATAATAATAATAATAATAATAATAATAATAATAAAATTAGAGAGAATGAGAACAGTGAATAAATTAGAGAGAACTCTCACTGTTCTTCGAGAACAGTGAATAAATTAGAGAGAACTCTCACTGTTCTCGAACAGTGATTCAAATAAATTAGAGAGAACTCTCACTGTTCTCGAACAGTGAATCACTGTTCTCGAATATAAAATAAGAAGAAGAGGAAGAGAAGAAGAGAAAGAAAAAGGAAACGAAAAGGAAAAGGGAAGAGCGGGCGGAGAGGGGAGTTCGGGTCGGCGGAGGAGACGTGGCGGCCGGGATGGGTGGCGCGGACCGGAGGCGGCGCGAGGAGCGTCGTCTCTCGCCGTAGTGGGGCAGCGCGACTCTCGGCGCTGGCGCGACTGCCGGAGCGGGCGGCTAGGGCGACGGCGGCTGGGTCGAGCGGCAGGTTCGAAGAGGAGCGGGGTTCCGGCGAGGAGAGCAGCGGTCGTGGCGACTATTGCTGACCGGCGGTGAGTCTAGGGTTAGGGTTCTATTATTCTTTTTTTTTGGGTTTGGGTTTGGGATTGCCGGTTACGGCGAGGGTGGCTAGTGACGTCGGGGTCGGTGGTGATGGTGGTAGTGGCAGTTGTGTTTGGTGGAGTCGGGTGATGGTGGACGCGGTGGGTTTTGCTGTAGGCGGGGTGGCGGCTCAACTGTGGGATTTGGACAGATGTGTTCGTGGGGCGGACACAGGATTTGGGCGATGACGGTGGCCGGTGAAGGACGAGGCCGTTCTGGCGGGCGGCAGCCACTGGTCGGAGAAAGAGGCAGAGGTCTATGGGTGGGGTTTCTGGGAGAGGGTGGTCCTGGTGGTTCGACAGAGGAAAGGGAAGAGCGGTCAGGCGAGGTGGCCGAAGGGAAATTGTGTGGCGGCCAAGCCCGGGATTAGGATTGGATTGTGTCAGGGTAGAAATTTCTATTGTGTCGGAGAAGTGTTTGACACGGGGAAAATTGTACATGTACAAAGAATGGAATAAGAGAGTCACCAGGGTCGGACCCGAGGCTGTCACGGCTGATACGAGGATGGATGGAACACCGACACGAGCACGCACGTTGTGGAGAAATAATTTGTGGAGGAATTTGTGAATTGTAGCAATTTTTGGATAAGTACCTGCCTATTTATAGGATGTGGAAATTCCCATTTGGATAGGATTGTGGGGATTTTAAATCTCCATAGATAATTCGTAATTTAATTTAAATCAAATTCAATAAATTTCAAATCCAAATATAAATCAATTTAAATCCAATTAAATATAGATGATTCCAATCTTTAAATTAAAATTATTTAAATAAAATAAAATCTAATCAAAGTTTAAATTACCACAATAAATTCAAAATATCTTTTCTAAAAATAATAATAAATAAAATTTTGAAAATCCAAACAATTATTCAATTATTTAAAATACTTGTTAAAATAACTAAATACAATTAACTTTCGAAAATAAAAATATACGCTAATTAAATTTCACGTACTTCGCATATGATAGAACATTATTTTAAAAAAGATAAAATTCATTTCTTAAGTTAAAATAAAATAATTTTTTTTATACAATTAATAAATTATTTCTGAAATTTTGATGCGACGTTTTTCACAAATTTAAGTAAATAATAGTAACTACTATATATTATTTTGAAACTATAAAATAAAAAAAATGTTTTTCTAAAAATATGTACGCTCGCACATATTCGCATTCGTCGAGCCATTACAAAATACGCCTTTTGCGCACAACGTACAATACGACTACACGACGTACAATACAAAAATTTTAAATCAGTACCAAAATCGATAAATATAGTAGAATTTAGGGGTTTTACATCCTACCCAACTTAAAAGAATTTTGTCCTCGAAATTAAGAATTTGTAGGGGGTGAGAAGGTAAAGGGTATATCGATAAGGAAGCACAGTCAAATTATTGGGCGCGACAAGGAAACGACGTTTAATGAAAACATGCATTAGAGTCGTGATTTCACTAAAGGCGAAGACAATCATGAATTAACGCAAGAAGGAAAATGTTTAAGATGACATACAATAAGGAATAGTATGGGTTCAAGTAAAACAAAATAAATTAGAGACCTTAAAGTTATGGTTTCTTGAGAGTAGGTTGAGGGCACGATTAAGAGAACGAATTAGATTCACTCATAATTTAAGCGATTTAGAAGGTCATGATAGGGCCGAGTAGTTTTAGGATGAAGATATAGCAACGTCGAGTGATAATGGTTATAGGCGATAGGATAGCTAGAGGAATCTCTAGCACAACGCCTTCGTCCTTCTAAAATGGTTGAAGGCGAAAGCAATAAGGAGTGCAAGGACGATATTATCGATTACAAATACGTGGTTCAAAGGCGGTCGTATAAATTTCAAAAGAATCGTCAACACAGTCGTGGATGGAATTCTAAGAGAAAAGTTTAATTACATCCCATCCACGTAGATTGATATATGAAAAGGCGAACCAAAGTGCACTCGGTTGATCAGACCATCATGCACCGGTTCTGATTAGACAATATGTTAGTGAGCGGCCGCTCAATATCATATGCCTTGATCAAGCTCGATAAGGAATTAGCTTGTAAATACTAGGCTATATTAGCATTATTAATCAAGGTAGTAAAAACATAGGCACGAGGGTAGATGAAATAAGAACCAATATGAATAGTCTAAGTGCCATAAAAAAAACTAAGTCTTGTTTATTCCTATAAGATCATTCTACGGTTTATTGCCCAAGGCTTGGTTGACCAAATGGGTCAAATTCCTCTAGTCTCTATAGTCTAGATAATACTATTTACATTCTCCTTAATGGTCAAGAGTGTGTCGGGTCGTGGGGTGTTCTACCCAACTTAAAAGAATTAAGCTAAGGGTGTTTGGGACATCTAACTAGTAGGGTCAATATCTAGCAAGCACGAAGGAACGATAAGGATAGTGATAGAAGGAATCAAGCAAGATACTATCGGTGAGTCAAACGGTAGTTCGAATATGGAATCGAGGAAGGAGGTCAAGTATGTGGATGAGATCCTAGACTTCTAATCCTATACGCAGGCTTGCTTGGTACGATAAAGTAACCAAACAATTTATGTAGCTCCCCTTCCAGAAATTTTTATTTTTATTATTATTTATTATCAATATTATCGAGGATATTATTATTCAATATTATTTTATTATTATGGGTTATATTATTTTGTCAAATAAATATTATTATATGCAGTCACCTCTATACAATAGGCCCTAGACTGAAAATAGATTGTATATCAAAAATATGGAATGATAGAGTGTTAAGTCTATTTATGATACAGGTGCAAATATGGATATGAATATATAGGAATATATTCGTAAGTAAATAAGGTATATATATATTTGTATATAAAATATATATATATAGATATATATGTTCGAGGACATATATGTAATGTGTATATAGATATACGTGAGTATGTAGGTATATGTATATAAATATATATATTATACAGGTGTATATTTGTATTTGTATATAAATATATATTATAAAAAAATATGTGCATGTATATTTGTACGTATATATAAATATATAATATTATATAAATATGTGTGCACATGTATATATATAACTACATATATATACGTGTGTGTACGTATACATAAATATGTAGATGGAAATATGTGTATATAGATATATATGGATATTTGTAGATATTTATATGTATATATAGCTATTTGTATATATTTATATGTATATATATATATGGATAATTGTATATATTAATATGTGTGTATATATATATATATGGATAATTGGATATGTTTAGCCCTTCTCATTTAGCACTGCATTACATAATTATTTCCGTATAAGTATACTGTCAGCCAATCTGTCAGATTTGAGTTATATGGTTAATCTATATATCAGAACTTTATAATATTTTATCAGGCATATAGATACTTGGCTTCCTGTCTGTGTTGGTGATAGTTAAGACAGTAGATAGACTCTTGGAATTTAGTGTAACCTGCAAGTAATTATCACAGTAACAAAAATAAACAAACAAATGAAGAACTCCCAAGGAAACCAACATAGTTATCTATTAATACTGAAAGAGAGTAACAATTTTAAGGAACTCCTCATTCCTGGGAAAAGTAGACTTCTCTATCTACTAGACATCTATATTGTACCCCTTTCTCAATCAAGTCACGATATATATGGATATATTAGTTTTTTTTATAAAATAAAAATAAAAAAAAAAAAGAAAGAAAAGAGCCAGGCCAAGCCCAGCCCGACCAGGTCAGGCCCAGCCCGGCCTGACCCCAAGTCCCCAACACCTGTGTATAGATTTGAGAACCAGAGCCCTCGGCTCTGTATCAAGCCGACTGCATATATATACAAATGTATATATAACCGAAGAAGTCGAGCAAAACAACACATCAAACCCTAAAACCCATGTCAAAACGCCGCACCACCACATCCCGATGGCCAGGCGCAGCCGCGCGCCACCACAGGGCCGCCGCCGGCCACAGACGAACGCCGCAGTACGCGCGCGCGCCGGAAGTGTGCGTGTGAACAGGACAGCAGCAACACCGCGCGAGAATCGGTTTTCGTGGCGCCGTCACGCCTCGCTCGATCAACCGTTTCTCGATCTTCCAACTCTGGTATGAAGCCTACATAACCGACTTTACTTCCCTTCAAATACATGGTAACTAGATGCCCTAGGTTGTCGGAAAAACGACGTTAAACTCGACCAAAATCTGTTCGTAAACAGAACAGTAATGCAGTCCAACCATCCACGTTCGGAGATCGATTTTGATCGATCCCGTACAGTATTTGAAAAACTATTTGAACACATATTTAGACAACCTATAGGACTTCACGACCCTTCTTGTGGATTCGAAAATCATCGACTATACGTTGAGAAATCGAATCCAAAAGTTTCCCAAAAACCTGTTTTAAAAACTAGAAAATTGTTCCACACGACGTGCGTCACGCCAATCCGGACGACGTGGTCGTGAACCAAACGCATCGAAAGCTGCGTAATGGTTACGTGGTCGTGTGGGCTTTGGCGGAATTCAAATTGGTCGCGTGTGCGCGACGAATTTGATGCGTATCCATCGAAATTCACCGTATCGTACACTTTGCAAATTCTCCAATTACTTTGTGCACGCTCGTCAGATCGAGACGAAACTTGCGCCAGCAGGACCGTATCGTTTTTCTGGTCCTGTATGCCAAGTTTGGTCCAATTCTGAGACCGTTGGAAAAATCGTCGTTTTGCGGGCCCCGCGGTTCCACTCAACGGGCGATTTTGTGCACGACCCGTCGGAATCCAACTCTGGACATACAGTTGGGTTCGTATCGGAAAACTGGATCCGTAGACATGTAGTTTGACGACTTTAGAGACCGTTGACTCTGGCACGCTTTTCGGTGCAAAGCGGGTCCAACGGCGGACACCGTTTTGGCCCGAAATTACCGTTTTGCCCCTGTGTCCAGAATTGGACGAAAGGACAGGCAATTCTAGCTAATTGGACTATTCTGAGATCATTGGTATTGTTTATTTCAGCTTCCGGGGACTGTTGTACGGGTTTGACTATAGTGGCACATTGAGTAGTTCAGATTGTCGGTTTCACCAGCAGAGGACCACAGGCGAGTACAGTTTATTGTCTGCATTTCGATATTGATCTTTACTATATTTCATTGATTAGTCATTGGTTATGTGATATTTTTATACTCTATTATAAATTATTGAGTCGGGAATGAGAAGTACCAAGGATGTGTGATCAGACCGTAGACATTGTAGATCTCGTAGACATTGTTTATTTTATGCAGTAGATCTCGTAGACATTGTAGATCTCGTAGACATTGTTTATTTTATGCAGTAGATCTCGTAGACATTGTAGATCTCGTAGACATTGTTTATTTTATGCAGTAGATCTCGTAGACATTGTAGATCTCGTAGACATTGTTTATTTTATGCAGTAGATCTCGTAGACATTGTAGATCTCGTAGACATTGTTTATTTTCATGCAGTAGATCTCGTAGACCGTGCGGTGTAGTACCCCAGACCGATCACATGTCAAAGGTACTTCTAACGGTGGAAAGTATATTGGTCTATTTTTACTATTGATTTTCTCACGGCTTTACTGTTATTTTCAAAACTCATGATTGATGCCTAACCTTTGTCTTATAGTCATTTTCTTTATTTGAAATTGCATTCAGTGAATTGTGCTCGTTCCATTCCTGACTGGAAACCAACATTTTCAGGTTAGCCGGGGATCACTTAGTTTGGGGAGTGATGGTATACTTGCAGACGGGAAGCCTAGAGATTAGCTAGCTAGTGGAGTTGTAGCCATTCAAATATTTGTACAAGTTTATATTTTTTAGCAAATGTAAACTTGTAATCAATGTAAGTTAAATTAGTTTCTGTGAATGAGCATTGGATTTTTGTGATTTTGATCTTCATGGCCGTGACAGCGTTCTACCGCCGACACTGCGGCGTAGGCTGGCTTGGACACGTCTCGTATCCGTAAAAAAAGAAAAAAAAAAAACGGGGTGCGGGTCGTGACAAGTTTTTGTGGTGGCCCATGCAGGTCCGTCTTCGCAAATCACGCGAACTCGTGATGGTACTTAAGTTAGTTGTACTATTGCGAGCCTGCGACAAGGAAATGCTCATTCATGAATTAAAATTAATTTGATTTAAGTGAATGACTAGGACTAGGAGTCCCTTATACAAATTTACCGATGGGTAGTCTAGGCCATGCAATTTAGGATGAGGGTCATTATTTTTATACCGTGTCAGATCCCCATAGTTACACTATTACCTCTTGATAGGACGATATGATCCAATGTGGATAGATTATTCACTTGGTAAGGCAGGGTTTCATAGAGTTAATGATCTAACCCTGATAAATTGTGCAATTATTTCTCTTTGCCCCTCTAGCTATCAACCTCATATCTTAAACCGAATTGCTTATTTAGTTTCTAGTTGCCCAAAGAATTATTATCCACTATATAATTTCTGCTTATGTTATCTATATACGGACCTCGAGTTAGTTTCAGTTCAAAGTTTTTCTCAAAGTTTGAATACACGGAATAGATATTAGAATGTTTGTATTTCTTTTGTCCTCAGTTATTTCTCCCTGTTCAATCCTTTATTTTAAGGGTTGGACTGATAGGACAAATATTTACGCTTTATATCATAGCCAACTTGTTTGAATCTATAGAAGCCCATGAAGTTTTACAGATATAGTTAAAGGAATATTAGTTGACTAATAATGGCAGGACAGCAGCGCACTGTCGCCATTTATTTGAATTATGGAGACTATGGACTCACTGTAGCCAGCAGCGCACTGGCGAGACACGACCCTAGAGTTGAAATTAGTTTAAGAAATATGAGTTATAGAATATTGCTAGAAATATGGCTAGTGGACCTCTTTGACCGTAGTCACCCTTGTGTTAATATAAGGTAGAGTATCGGATAGCATATCACATCGGAATCACGAAACCAAGGTTTTACCACAGCCAGAGTATATAGGTGGGAATAATCCTCGGTGAAATGATTTTAGACGTGATTGCAAGTTAGGATACCGTGGAGGATAGGACAATGCCATGTATGTCCCATAAGATCCAAAGTCCATATTAGTGGAAGTTCTGTAAGTTGAGTAGCATGTCTCCCAACCCAGCATTATGTGGTCCTTGTGATCTATTGACGAGGCAATTGACCGACACTAATAAGTTACCAAGAATATAGAATCCAGAGTTCCATAACCCATTAGTTGACAAAGACCTTATGGACAGGAAGATTTTAGAAAGATTGTATAAGCAAGGACACCAGGTAAGTTTTGATTCTCACAAAACTCGAACTACTTGTGCCTTCTTTCAAAAAAAAAATTCGCATAATTGTATTCGACTATCTTAAACAAACACTGCTGTTACAGCTTAGTTTTGCAAGCTCACTCTGTTCTCGAGCTTGATTTGAGGCATATGTTTAGTGGGGACGCCTACTAACTTGTTGTCTAATCAGAATCAGTGTATTATGGTCTGATCAACCATGATGCATTTGGTTCGCTCTTCGTTTAATTACACTACGTGGATGGAGATATATATAGGTATCTAAGATCTCATCCGCAACTGCTTTGATAATTCCTCTTGAATTATATGTTCGCCTTTGAATCATGAAATTATATTCAGTAACATCTCCCTTGAATTCTTTATTGTTTTTGTCCTTCACCGATTTGGAAAGACGAAAGCTCGTGATGGTAGAGAGATACCGCGTATCCCCATGGCTATGGTAGTTGTATACACAAGTGTAGTTATCGTCAGCCAGCCATGTGATCGAGTTACTCGTTCTCCTCTCGACCCCAAACTGCTATCGGGACTTTCAAGCCATCTGAATTTAAGAATGATTAGGGTTTTACCCTTAGTCGAAATGCCTACCTAGGAGACTACCTATTCTGTAGAGACCAAAGGTTGCGAGTCTCTAATTATTGCTGGAAGCTTGCCTTAACTAGCAACCCTTTAGCCTTGAACCAACCCTCCCTCGACCAAAACCCACAATTAGACATGAGATGAATGGACAATAGGGTAATCATTTACCGTGACACTCCTCCCGAGATTGGTTTCCAACAACTATTACTCTAGTTATGTAAATATTTGATATTAAGACCTAACTAGTGTTGGAACACCACAGTCACTTGTTTAGCTAATACCATAGATTAAGTACCCTGTCAAATTGTGATATACCAGTTGTCAACAACAACGCATGATCACTACAGCCCATACCACTGGAACCCTTATGACAATAGTCTGACAGGTTTGACACAAATAGAAATTCACAGTTCAGTTGTTAGAATTCTTTTCTTGTGATGTGCCTTAGAGTTGGTTACCCCGACGGTAACTCTTGTATACAGTGGACGAGTAGATCATTCTATTTTTCGACCGTGTGACATTGAACACTCTCGTTCTCCATTCATTGAGGAACGATCCTTGGCTTGGCTTAGATCTACCGTATCCTGTTACGCCGTGCCTTAATCTTTATTGACAAGAGTCGAGGTACAATAACGGACTTGAAATCCTTCTAACCTCAATATTCCTAGGGCCATGTCCTATTTTAAGGTGGGTAGACTGTAAGCCTTCTAAAATTTTGGGGTATACGAAGATTACCGACTGATTAGGATAATCTTTCAATTGGGTTGATAATTAGTACCCTTGGACTCCCACTTTTCATTCAGATCCTTTTGCGTCCCCGGCCGTGCCATTAGTAGTCGGAACACGAGACTAGCTGTTACCTCCCAACAAACCTCACATGCAAGATCTGGACGAGTCCATCTTCATCTAGGTATATCATGTCCCACTCAAACCGGTCCCCTTGTACTCTATTTTCATGGTACGACTTTCAGGACAAAGGACTAGGTATAACCTTTACCATAATACCGGTATACTTCCCGACTTCCATTAGAACCTCAACCTCGACTCGATTCATTCAACCCAATATATGGTTGTGATCTACTTGAAGTCCACTAAACACATGTCACTAGTGTGCCACTAAATTGTGCCTTCTCGTGCTACTTAAACACAAAAGTCACTGAAGGCACATTTTTGGGCTTTAAGGATCTAGAAAATCAATCTGACAAGCAACTAGCACAACCATTTGGGTGGAAACCTATTCTAAGTTACCCTAATCTAGTAGGAATAATTTTATCATTGGGATCTCGCCTAGTCCATATAGATTGAAATCCAAGATTCATCCAACCAACGAGTGACGTCCCAATAGAGAACCCATTAAGACCACAACCTTGATTTCCCAAATTTCGTTCTATTGTGAAACCTTGTTTAGAATTTTGGGAGCAGAATTTCTGTATTGCATGGATTGCAAACCCCTTTAAGAGCGAAGGGTTCTTCGATGTAGCAAGTGACTGGATTAGAATAGCCCAATTTAGCGAATAAGACTATAGGTTCATATATACCCTTTCTATCTGTATTATTGTATATTCTCGACCGCTCTTTAAACTTCATAATTGCTCCTGATTATTCGTCCTTATTCTCCTGCCCTTCCTATTGCAGAGAGAAGAAGGTCATACTTATTAGAATTCACCAATATTTCTTAGCTTTGTGTAAATTTGTTGGTTGTTAGATTTTGGATTGCTGGATAGATAGGAGAGGGTGGTAGATGACTTATGCCTAGATATCTGTCGGTAGAATTGTTAGAAACTAGTTAGAAAATTTTGAGATTTTAGTGACCCGTGTTTCAAGGGAGTAGTGTGACCTAAGGTGGGCAGAAGACCTCGAGATTTCGTAAATACCAAATGACTAGAGAAGGCCATAAATATTTTGGAGAAATTAGATTTGAAGAAATTGTGGTAATAGTGGATTTACTCTATTTATTATTATTTTTTAGGCATGTTTATGAGTTAGAATTTCGAGGACGAAATTATTTTAAGGTGGGTAGATTTGTAGCTCCCCTTCCAGAAATTTTTATTTTTATTATTATTTATTATCAATATTATCGAGGATATTATTCAATATTATTTTATTATTATGGGTTATATTATTTTGTCAAATAAATATTATTATATGCAGTCACCTCTATACAATAGGCCCTAGACTGAAAATAGATTGTATATCAAAAATATGGAATGATAGAGTGTTAAGTCTATATATGATACAGGTGCAAATATGGATATGATATATAGGAATATATTCGTAAGTAAATAAGGTATATATATATTTGTATATAAAATATATATATAGATATATATGTTCGAGGACATATATGTAATGTGTATATAGATATACGTGAGTATGTAGGTATATGTATATAAATATATATATTATACAGGTGTATATTTGTATTTGTATATAAATATATTATAAAAAAATATGTGCATGTATATTTGTACGTATATATAAATATATAATATTATATAAATATGTGTGCACATGTATATATAACTACATATATATACGTGTGTGACGTATACATAAATATGTAGATGGAAATATGTGTATATAGATATATAGGATATTTGTAGATATTTATATGTATATATAGCTATTTGTATATATTATATGTATATATATATGGATAATTGTATATATTAATATGTGTATATATATATATATGGATAATTGGATATGTTTAGCCCTTCTCATTTAGCACTGCATTACATAATTATTTCCGTATAAGTATACTGTCAGCCAGTCTGTCAGATTTGAGTTATATGGTTAATCTATATATCAGAACTTTATAATATTTTATCAGGCATATAGATACTTGGCTTCCTGTCTGTGTTGGTGATAGTTAAGACAGTAGATAGACTCTTGGAATTTAGTGTAACCTGCAAGTAATTATCACAGTAACAAAAATAAACAAACAAATGAAGAACTCCCAAGGAAACCAACATAGTTATCTATTAATACTGAAAGAGAGTAACAATTTTAAGGAACTCCTCATTCCTGGGAAAAGTAGACTTCTCTATCTACTAGACATCTATATTGTACCCCTTTCTCAATCAAGTCACGATATATATGGATATTAGTTTTTTTTATAAAAATAAAAATAAAAAAAAAAAGAAAGAAAAGAGCCAGGCCAAGCCCAGCCCGACCAGGTCAGGCCCAGCCCGGCCTGACCCCAAGTCCCCAACACCTGTGTATAGATTTGAGAACCAGAGCCCTCGGCTCTGTATCAAGCCGACTGCATATATATACAAATGTATATAACCGAAGAAGTCGAGCAAAACAACACATCAAACCCTAAAACCCATGTCAAAACGCCGCACCACCACATCCCGATGGCCAGGCGCAGCCGCGCGCCACCACATGTGGCCGCCGCCGGCCACAGACAACGCCGCAGTACGCGCGCGCCGGAAGTGTGCGTGTGAACAGGACAGCAGCAACACCGCGCGAGAATCGGTTTTCGTGGCGCCGTCACGCCTCGCTCGATCAACCGTTCTCGATCTTCCAACTCTGGTATGAAGCCTACATAACCGACTTTACTTCCCTTCAAATACATGGTAACTAGATGCCCTAGGTTGTCGGAAAAAACGACGTTAAACTCGACCAAAATCTGTTCGTAAACAGAACAGTAATGCAGTCCACCATCCACGTTCGGAGATCGATTTTGATCGATCCCGTACAGTATTTGAAAAACTATTTGAACACTATTTAGACAACCTATAGGACTTCACGACCCTTCTTGTGGATTCGAAAATCATCGACTATACGTTGAGAAATCGAATCCAAAAGTTTCCCAAAAACCTGTTTTAAAAACTAGAAAATTGTTCCACACGACGTGCGTCACGCCAATCCGGACGACGTGGTCGTGAACCAAACGCATCGAAAGCTGCGTAATGGTTACGTGGTCGTGTGGGCTTTGGCGGAATTCAAATTGGTCGCGTGTGCGCGACGAATTTGATGCGTATCCATCGAAATTCACCGTATCGTACACTTTGCAAATTCTCCAATTACTTTTGCACGCTCGTCAGATCGAGACGAAACTTGCGCCAGCAGGACCGTATCGTTTTTCTGGTCCTGTATGCCAAGTTTGGTCCAATTCTGAGACCGTTGGAAAAATCGTCGTTTTGCGGGCCCCGCGGTTCCACTCAACGGGCGATTTGTGCACGACCCGTCGGAATCCAACTCTGGACATACAGTTGGGTTCGTATCGGAAAACTGGATCCGTAGACATGTAGTTTGACGACTTTAGAGACCGTTGACTCTGGCACGCTTTTCGGTGCAAAGCGGGTCCAACGGCGGACACCGTTTTGGCCCGAAATTACCGTTTTGCCCCTGTGTCCAGAATTGGACGAAAGGACAGGCAATTCTAGCTAATTGGACTATTCTGAGATCATTGGTATTGTTTATTTCAGCTTCCGGGACTGTTGTACGGGTTTGACTATAGTGGCACATTGAGTAGTTCAGATTGTCGGTTTCACCAGCAGAGGACCACAGGCGAGTACAGTTTATTGTCTGCATTTCGATATTGATCTTTACTATATTTCATTGATTAGTCATTGGTTATGTGATATTTTTATACTCTATTATAATTATTGAGTCGGGAATGAGAAGTACCAAGGATGTGTGATCAGACCGTAGACATTGTTTATTTTATGCAGTAGATCTCGTAGACATTGTAGATCTCGTAGACATTGTTTATTTTATGCAGTAGATCTCGTAGACATTGTAGATCTCGTAGACATTGTTTATTTTATGCAGTAGATCTCGTAGACATTGTAGATCTCGTAGACATTGTTTGTTTTGCAGTAGATCTCGTAGACATTGTAGATCTCGTAGACATTGTTTATTTTCATGCAGTAGATCTCGTAGACCGTGCGGTGTAGTACCCCAGACCGATCACATGTCAAGGTACTTCTAACGGTGGAAAGTATATTGGTCTATTTTTACTATTGATTTTCTCACGGCTTTACTGTTATTTTCAAAACTCATGATTGATGCCTAACCTTTGTCTTATAGTCATTTTCTTTATTTGAAATTGCATTCAGTGAATTGTGCTCGTTCCATTCCTGACTGGAAACCAACATTTTCAGGTTAGCCGGGGATCACTTAGTTTGGGGAGTGATGGTATACTTGCAGACGGGAAGCCTAGAGATTAGCTAGCTAGTGGAGTTGTAGCCATTCAAATATTTGTACAAGTTTATATTTTTTAGCAAATGTAAAACTTGTAATCAATGTAAGTTAAATTAGTTTCTGTGAATGAGCATTGGATTTTGTGATTTTGATCTTCATGGCCGTGACAGCGTTCTACCGCCGACACTGCGGCGTAGGCTGGCTTGGACACGTCTCGTATCCGTAAAAAAGAAAAAAAAAAAATGGGTGCGGGTCGTGACAATTTATCTTGACCTGCATGGGCCACCACAAAACATGTAACGCCCCAGTCCCAAAATACGTAGGACTAGGAACGTAGACATGCCAGCTGTATTCATACGAAGTACATAGGCCTCGTATGGATACATAAGCTGTAAATGCAGTAAAACCATGACTAATCTCATCCACACAAAATAAAGATAAAGAATTCAATAATGATTATGAATTATCTTGATACAATATGTTGGGCGGAGACAAATCTACTACCAACAAGTAAAGGAAAAATACATGAGAAAAGAAATGAGTTGGCGAGCGAAGCGAAGACGATCCAAGTGTAATCATCCTCGAAGAAATAGCGATGATCACGGCTAGAGCTAGAACACCTGCGAAAGACAAGAGCACACACCTGGCGAGATAACCAGGTCCTCAGAGGGAAGTACAAGACACATAATATTATGCCAATAACTGAATAATAAAGCTCAACAGAAAAGTAAATATGACTACACAAATAAGTCCTTAACCATTCTATGTGAGAATGCATTTTGAAGACAACGTTCCACACAAGGGCTCCCGAGACTAGAAACACGGCGCGTTAGCGTTACAACCAAGGCACTAGTGGCATCTAGAAAAAAGTAAATGTACGGCCCATTAGCACTCGAGTGAGAGCTAAGGGAAATCTAGAGAAAAATAAATGCACGGCCACTAGCTCTTGGGTAGTCACTAACTGCAGCTAGAGGAAGTAAATGCACGACATATTTGTGTTTCAACCGAGGCACTAGTGGCATCTAGAGAAAAGTAAATAAGTGCACGGCACACTAGCTCTCGGCTGAGTCACAAATGACAGCTAGAGAAAAGTAAATGTGTGAAAGCCCCTGCGCCTAATAACTGTCTTCACCCTCCCCATGCACTACTCGTGCTGAATCCACACCACGATATTTCTAATAACCGCTAAGTCTTCTAGACAACTATATTAGCAGTTATATCCTAACGCACGTCCTGTATGCACTGAAGTACGGTCGGTACGCAAGTTTGAATCTATATGAGACACGTGACATCGTGGCACATAGTCGGCCAATGAATGCGGCACAAACAAAGGCTGTCTCTTAACTCTAGGCCAAATGCATAAAGAAAACTATAATATATAATTTGTAACTACATACTGTTTTGAAAGAACAACTTATAAGAAATAAAACATGCATGATATTGAGCAAGAAATTAAACAGTAAGGTAATGTGTCTTGCCTGGTAGGCGCCTGGTGCTGCGATAATCAAGGTGGCACGAACTGCGACTTCGATGCAATAACTATGCAAGGTGACCACTGATGGTGACACACAGTTCTATTGGGCCCAAAAGGGTCAAATTGGTTAGGTTGGACATAAGGTAGGCTTGAATTGGCGAAGGAATAGTAATAATGGGCCTAGTCACGGGTTGGAGAAAAATCGAAGAAAGTTGGAAAAATAAATAATATATACAAATTTTTGAAAGATATTTGTAATAGCTAAAAACTAGTTTCATGAGTCAAAGATTTTCATAGTAAATACTTAAAGTCATAGATGGTTTTTAGAAGGCTATTTATAATACTCGAAAATATATTCTTATTAGCTAAAAATAGTTTTTAGGTAAATACTTGAAAAGTATAAAAAATCGTTTTAGGCAAACACTTAAACTTTTAAAATATGGTTTTTGAGAGAGTAAATAAAATCGTTTTTGGTAAAAAAAAAACTATACATTTATTAACTATTTAAAAATCGAGAAATTTTATACATTAATTGAAACTATATATATATATTTTTCCTTTTACTAGTTAAGATAAAAGAATTATACAGAAAATAATTTAAGTCAAAAATCCATTCATAATAAGCTAAGGATATATAATTTACTAGTATGATAATTTAATAATAATTATATATTTTTACTTATCAATAAAGAATACTTGGTAAAATAATATAAATACTAAAATATATAATCAAATAACATTAAAACTATACAGTTATATATGTATATAATATACTCAAAATATTATTAAATAATAAAACACTAGAACTATTAGGCTGATATATACAAACATTTTTAATAACATTAATAATAATAATAATAATAATACTAATACTAATAATAAAATAAATAATGATAACTCACTGTTCCTCCTCGTTTCACGAGAGGAATTAATAACATAATAATAATAATAATTATTATAATAATAATAATAATAATAATAATAATAATAATAATAATAATTAGAGAGAATGAGAACAGTGAATAAAATAAGAACAGTGAATAAATTAGAGAGAACTCTCACTGTTCTTCGAGAACAGTGAATAAATTAGAGAGAACTCTCACTGTTCTCGAACAGTGAATAAATTAGAGAGAACTCTCACTGTTCTCGAACAGTCAATCACTGTTCTAGAATATAAAAAGAAGAAGAGGAGAGAAGAAGAGAAAGAAAAAGGAAACAAAAAGGAAAAGGGAAGAGCGGGAGGAGAGGGGAGTTCGGGTCGGCGGAGGAGACGTGGCGCCGGGATGGGTGGCACGGACCGGAGGTGGCGCGAGGAGCGCCGTAGCTCGTCGTGGTGGGGTAGCGCGACGCTCGGCGCTAGCGCGACTGCCGGAGCGGGCGGCTAGGGCAGCGGCGGCTGGGTCGAACGACAGGTTCGAAGAGGAGCGGGGTTCCGGCGAGGGGAGCGGCGGTCGTGGCGACTATGGCTGACCGGTGGTGAGTCTAGGGTTAGGGTTCTATTATTCTTTATTTTTTTTGGGTTGGGTTTGGGATTGCCGGTTACGGCGAGGGTGGCCGGTGACGTGGGGGTCGGTGGTGATGGTGGTAGTGGCGGTTGTGTTTGGTGGAGTTGGGTGATGGTGGACGCGGTGGGTTTTGCTGTAGGCGGGGTGGCGGCTCGGCTGTGGGATTTAGGCAGATGTGTTCGTGGGGCGGACACGAGATTTGGGCAGCGACGGTGGCCGTGAACGACGAGGCCGTTCTGGCGGGCGGCAGCCACTGGTCGGAGAAAGAGGCAGAGGTCTATGGGTGGGGTTTCTGGGAGAGCGTGGTCCTGGTGGTTCGACAGAGGAAAAGGAAGAGCGGTCAGGCGAGGTGGCCGAAGGGAAATTGGGTGGCGGCCAAGCCCGGGGTTAGGATTGGATTGTGTCAGGGTAGAAATTTATATTGTGTCGGAGAAGTGTCCGACACGGGGAAATTGTACATGTACAAAGAATGGAATAAGAGAGTCACCGGGGTCGGACCCGAGGCTGTCACGGCTGACACGAGGATGGATGGAACACCGATACGAGCACGCACGTTGTGGAGAAATAATTTGTGGAGGAATTTGTGAATTCTAGCAATTTGGATAAGTACCTGCCTATTTATAGGATGTGGAAATTTCCATTTGGATAGGATTATGGGGATTTTAAATCTCCATAGATAATTCGTAATTTAATTTAAATCAAATTCAATAAATTTCAAATCCAAATATAAATCAATTTAAATCCAATTAAATAGATGATTTCAATCTTTAAATTAAACTTATTTAAATTAAATAAAATCTAATCAAAGTTTAAATTACCATAATAAATTCAAAATATATTTTCTAAAAATAATAATAAATAAAATTTCGAAAATCCAAACAATTATTCAATTATTTAAAATACTTGTTAAAATAACTAAATACAATTAGCTTTCAAAAATAAAAATATACGCTAATTAAATTTTACGTACTTCGCATATGATAGAATATTATTTTAAAAAGGAGAAAATTCATTTCTTAAGTTAAAATAAAATAAATTTTTTTATACAATTAATAAATTATTTTGAAATTTCGATGCGACGTTTTTCACAAATTTAAGTAAATAAAAGTAATTACTATATATTATTTTGAAACTATAAAATAATAAAATGTTTTTCTAAAAATATGTACGCTCGCACATATTCGCATTCGTCGAGCCATTACAAAATACGCCTTTTGCGCACAACGTTCAATACGACTACGCGACGTACAATACAAAAATTTTAAATCAGTACCAAAATCGATAAATATAGTAGAATTTAGGGGTTTTACACCTAAGTCACGGAACGAAGAACCGAGTATCATTTTTGAAAGCCATCGTGTAACACTTCTAAGCCGACCGTGGGACCTTTTTCCATGTTCTAACTCAGCTTGACCAAAGTTGGGATTATTTCCTTAGCTATGTGGATTCGTCTCTTTTATTATCAAGCTTACTTGTGCGTTTGAAAACTTTTGTTTTATTAGTGCGAATGCCAAGATGAGGCAAGTTCACCGAAGCCACCTACCTGTCACGTCCCAGAACCAGAATACTGGCAAGAGGGGACGGACAATGCCAGCTACGTAATACCAAAGTACGCCAGTACTCTGAAATCACGTATAAGCTGTCAAGACATGGGGGTTACTTCTACAAGCCAATAGTCAATCCTAGGTCAAGCAATCCTAGGTATATCAATCACAGGCAATTATACAAGGAGCAAGAAGTATGATCATCAGACATAAAATAGTAAAGCGTCCCAAACCATTTATACATGGATGATCATGAAGCTAGTCGTACCAAGATAGAGAACTAGCAAGAGTAATAGTCATACATGATAAGCTCTAGCTATAGTCTAGAATACGCACATCATGTTTTGGCCCGTAGGCTAAATATTAAGAACTAAAACACGAGCTAAACACGTGCTCGGAGGCTAACACCACAAAAGAATAATGTACATATCAAGTGGGAGAACGAAACAAGAAACCCACTCAGGTACTCTGGTGCTCCGGATGGTCACCGTCGAGTGGATGGTACGAAAGATCCCTTGGGCTTCTCTATCAGATCTGGCCAAACAAAATCAGTGGGGTCAGACCCCAAATAGCAAGTACCACAAAGGAGGCCAAACTATGGACTAAAACCAACAATAGCTAACATAACAATAGTTAGAGATATAATTAAGTAAAAGTAGATCGAGACTCGTGTACTACCAATACACTTATCCCGAACCAATAGTGACAATAAGTAAAGCATCTTGGAGCATAAAGTAATTAACATGTGACATAATATACAATGTAGTCATGTTAAGTAAACGAAAGCTTGAGAATATGTAAAATCAATTGATCATGTAAGCATGTGATCCAGCCGGGTCATGAGAGTAAGTTGACTTAGCATAGGGATCACGTAAAGCTCGTGAGATAACTGAACATGTGAACATGTAGAAACCATATAGAATGACAATGATAGGATGACTTAGGAACTAACCCGGAAGTCAAATTACAACCCGTAAACCAAACAAGGACCAGGGTTGTAACCCTTCTCCTGAACAGAACTTAGCCTCCAATCAAGGTTTAGCATAAGATCATATAGAACATGTGAGTACTGAATAGGACAACAATTGATAAGATGACTTGGGAGCTATTTCGGAAGCCAAGTTACAACCCGTAAACCAAACAAGGACCGGGGTTGTAACCCTTCTCCTGAACAGAACTCTGTCTCCGATCATTTATCGACAAAAGTAAGGCGTAAACAATAATGTACTGAAATAACATATGGACACTGCCTATATAAAACTAGACTGGACTAGACCGACTCCATCCATCAAACACGGCCAAGCAATGAGTACGGCTTGATACATTAGCTAACTAGGGTTATCACAAGCCTAGTTACTAACAAGATGCAACGAGATATTTCCACAGTCACAAGCCCTATAGCTATCAAGGTTATCCAGACGCAAGTTACAAGAATTTATAGTGGATACATCGCCCAGGAGACAAATGTATCCCATGTACATATAATAGTGGGTACATCACCCAGGAGACAAATGTATCCTAAGAGAGTTATCAGGTAGCTTGATTGGTGCAACACATGACAGTGTGCTGGAAATGCGTCCTACTCGTCGGCAGGCTACAAGTCCACTTGAGGCGTCCAAATAACGGGATCGCCTGTAACTGGAAAATCTCTATATATGAACTACTTGATCAATCTAGTCATTAACCTAGTCAAATTCAGTATGAATCCCTGACCGTGGTAACCAGGAATTCATGTCCTAGACATGATGCAGATGAGAGATGTAGTTTGTTCACTTATACACAATACATTCAACCACGGTGTCCAAAAGAGTCGTATTAGCAAGGAGAATAGCCATCGCAACAACATCTTGATCATACATGTCATGTTAGATTTACTTGTCATGTCAAGAGTGCGCCACAATAGACCACTATCAAGAGTTATCATGTTAAGGTTGCTTGTTAAGAGTGCGCAACGACGGGCCACTATCATGTTAGCATGTAAAGACATGTTCAAGAGTGCACCACGACGGGTCACCATCATGTAAACAAAGAAAGACTTGTACCAGAGTGCACCATAATGGGTCACTATCTAGTATAAGTAGAGAAGAGACGTGTAGCATGAGTGCACCACGACGGGTAACTATCATGTAAAGCAAAGAAGACATAAATTATGAGTACACCCCGACGGGCCACAATCATGCTAAGAAAAGAGAAGAAATGGCAACAAATATAGCATGTAAGTAAGAACTTATCCAAAAAAGGGTACCATGGCATAGAAGAGGGAATAAATAAAGTAACTTGTAACTCCCTAAACTTATTTTCGTGTATTTTTGAAAATTTTGAATTTTCTCTAAAAAAATCTCTTTTTTGCTTCAAGTAAATTGTTATATTGAATTTTGTAGGTTAAAATTTATTTTTAAATCTTAGGTTTATCTTATTTCCAAAAATTTGATTATCCATTTTATTAATAGTAATTATAATGTTCCATGATAAGTTGTGCTTGTATATGTTAGACTACTCTGGATTTATCATGTTAAAAAATTGTCTAAAAAGTTGCTATATTCAAAATATAATAATAGTATTATTGACTAAACTACTTTATTGACAATATGTATTTAAAAGATATTTTGTAAAAAGATATTTTGTAAATGATTTGGCAATGTTACTTGGTACTTACATTGGATTAATAAAGTAAAACTAATTTAGCTAACTAATTTCGGAATTAATTATTGATTAGCAGCTAAAGAAAAACTGTTTATTCACTAACTAACTTTTTACAAATCGATTGGTTGTCATGGGCTGATTATTGGTTAGTGAGTAACTAATACTGTTACTTAGTTACAAGTGGTTACAATTCAGTTATAATTTGTTGTATTTGTTCCCAGATCTACTCTTTATTACATATATTGCCACTATTCTAATTTGGAAAATACCCCAGATCTATATTTATTTACATCTCTGCCACTACTCTAAACACCACATACACAATATTTTATAAATATTATACAGTTTCCAATACACACTGACACATCACATCACTGACAGTCTTTCTCTCTCTACAATCATACACTCTCTCTCCACTACTTCTCTCTCCTAGCCAAACCCCGGCCGAGCACCATCGCTCACCTAGCGGAGAGCATCGTCGGAGCTCCGCAGAGCCACCGTCCCAGTTGAGATCGCCACTGTGAGCCCCCGAGCTCAGGACAGCCTCACCGAAGATGATTAGCGCCCCGTCGGTCGCCACTCCAGCCACCACTGCCCGGAGTCACCTCGACGCGGCCGGACGAAGATAGATCCACCACTGCCCGGAGTTCACTCGCTGCCGTCTTCCTCCGCCGTGCGCCACCGCCTAGTTCGGAGCCGACCGCGTCTCCAGCGTCTCGACTGCAGTGCTGTCATCAAGACCGAGCACTCTTCGAGCTCTGCGCACGTCTTGAGTGACGTGCTGCCTATTCGAAGACTGTGCCACTGCCTCGTAGAAAACGCTAACCCTTCGCAACCCGAGGAGCCACCAGTGCCTCGACTCGAGCGCCGGAGTTCTCGTATATCGAGCCACCGTCGAGTCGTCGGATCCTACCATTCTCGGCCGCAGTAGCCAGATCGACGAACCATTTGAGCATCAACCGCCGCTCGTCTTCGTCCCCGCCGGCCTGTGAGCTTTCTCATTGATCTTCCTCAATCCTCTCTTTCTTTCTGGTGTTTAGATCTAGGGTTTGGGGTGTTTTTAGAGTCTGTGTGGCCATGGAGACGAACCTAGGGTTCATGAGAAGGGCTGGAAGAAGGAAGCAGCCATGGGAGGAAAATAAAAGCTTAGGGTTAGGGTTTCGTAGCTGGAGGAAGAAGAAAGGAATGTCGGCTGGGTGTGAAGAATGGGAAGATGGAGAAGAGATCTAGGGTTGAAGGCTGTGGCCATAGTAGAGATATCTAGGGTTTGGGAATAGAAGAATGGGGTTGAAGAAGAAGACGAATGGGGAGGAAGACGAAGCTGGTCTTGATCGGCTGAGTGAGGAATGGGAGAGGAGAGAGTATTAAGAGTTAAATGTTAGGGTTTAGATATGGGCCAGGCCAGTTGGGCTCGGATCATGAAATATATTATGAATGTTGTTTTAAATGGTTAGAGTTTAAACCTAATATATGGGCTTAGTTGTTTTAAGTTGTGGACTGATGTAGAGTGGGTTGTTTTTGGGGTTAGTTCTTTTGATTGTCACTGCAGTAGTAGTAAATTGAGTTTGGGTCGGGTTCAAGAATAATGGCAGGGCCGTTGGGCTTTAGTCCAAATTGTTAAAAGAATTATTTTGATTCAAGTTGTGAAAATAATTTGGTAAACAGCCCGGGCCAGTTAGACTGGGCTGGAGTTGGACAGTGGACTTGAATAGGATTTGAGGTTGGGGCTGTTTTGGTGGGCTTAGTGTTTTGGTCCAATTTCTGTCTAATAAAATATGTTTATTATCTTAATTATTAGCATTAGTAATCATTATTAATGGATTATGCTTCAGTTAAGTATTAATTCTTATTAGCCTCATTACTATTATCAGTTTTGAATATTGTCTTTGTATTGTTGAGGAAATGTATTTTGAGGACATTGATTAATATTTTGCTAAATAAAAAGTATTTTCACTTATATTATTTTGAATATATATATAGTTCTAAAGATATAGTTTATAAAAAATTAATTAAATGTTATTTTGTATAACTAAATTATATACAATACTTGTCTTGCTAATAAAAGTTGGTAGCTATTGATATCATTTTTATTAAATAGGTTTGTGATTAAATATTTCCTAAATAATAAATGTTTTGGTATTTTCTTGATAAATAATTTTAGTAAATCAAAATGCTTCTAAAAAGTTTATAGAGTTATAATTACTATTTTTAGCAAAATGTTCTAATATTTTCTAAAAACAATTAGAAGTGTTTTCTCTAGTGTTATTGTGACTAAATTTATAAAACCAATATATTTTTCTAAAATATGGTTTGCTATTATATTTAATTAGCTAATATTTGGATAATAGTAATGTTGAGCTAATGGCATTATTTCAAACCCTAATCAAAAATTGTACAACTACCAGGTGATCCTTTACATCCATGCAGTACTACTCCCGTGCTTCCAAGGCGAGGCAAGTACACCGACTTGACTTTTACTTTGTGTTCTGTCTTACATTCATGTGCCATGTTCTCATATCGGACACGAAATACACACGATTGTCTTGTACCTTGTTCATTGCTTGTGAGTCATTGTTTATTGCGGGGATTGGGGAAATATTAGCTTTTGTGTGACCACACCCAACATAGGTATTGTGGATAGCCTATGCGTACACTTCACGTACGATGAAGCCGGATCTTGTAGAATTGATTAACTCATTGATTGATTGGGGTCCTTAGCCAGTCACATATTAGTTTAATATTTCAAAATGTCATACTTATATATTGATTGTCGTGTTCATTGATACCCGTATTCATTGTCTTGCATATTGATTGTCGCATCCATTGCCTGCAGTTTCATATTTCATTTCTGGTACCATAGTATCATTTTCAGTTCTGGTATTTTGGTTTCACCTTGTATTCTGTACTACAGATTACATTGTATATTATTCTTGTCGGGGTTGTACTTTACTCTTTTTCTGACAGGATACGTTGTAGGTGAGCGTGGAGCCACATGGAGCATGTGATTGCATTGGATATTGCAGCATTTATTTTATTTATTTTCTGGAGATTGTATTTTTATGATTTTATCATTGTATATTTATTTGATCGGATTTGTCTCCGGATGACTCTGTACTAAAATAACTTGTAGATATTGGTGATCCTTCTGGGAACGTTATATATAAAGTTGTGGATGTTTACATTACATTATGACTTGGAGTTTTCCTTATTATTGTACAGCTTACTTCGTCGTGTCCATCGACGAAGGCTGGGCGTGTCCGACTCGTGTCCAATTATTCGGGAGCGGATCGTGACATAACTACTTGGCATAAAAAATAATTAAATCTGTGCTAGTTTTAAGAATATAAGGGGGTATAATTATTCTCTAACTGTACAAAATTATCTAATCATGATAAGAATTTATTACAGTCGAAGGAAACCTCAAAACGTCAAGTACAAAATATGCCAAAAGATCAAAACTATGATTGAAGTTATCAATCGCATATGAAATCCAGTTAAAGTAAAACAAGAAGATTTTGAAGCCAAGACAAAGATATACAACTTTCATGTTAGGAGTTGGAAGAAATTTTGGCCACAAATCAGCCAAATAGGACATAAAACAACCAAAATAGGCACTATGCGTCACTATGCATCCATGCGGACTGGTACTAAGCGGCCAGGCACTATGCGTCCATGTGGACTGGCACTATACGCCAGTACTATGAAGCTATACGGCCAGGCACTATGCATCTATACGGGCTGGCACTATACGACCAGCACTATACAGCTATGCGAACTGGCACTATGCGGCCAGCGCTATGCATCCATGCGGATTGGTACTATGCGGCCAGCACTATGCAGCCATACGGACTGGTACTATGCATCCAGCATTATGCATCCATGCGGACGGGCACTATACGACCAGCACTATGCATCCATACGGACTGGCACTATACGGTCAGCACTATACAGCTATACGAACTGGCACTATACAGTCAGTACTATGCATCTATGCGGACTGGCACTATATGGCCAATACTATGCAGCTATGCGGACTGGCACTATACGGCCCACTATGCATCCATGCGGACTGGCTCTATGCGGCCAGCACTATGCAACTATGCAGACTGGTACTATGCAACCAGTACTATACATCTATACGGACTGACACTATGCGGCCAGTACTATGCAGCTATGCGGACTGGCACTATACAGCCAGTACTATGCATCCATGCGGCCAGGCACTATACATCCATGCGGACTCGCACTATACAGCTATGCAGACTGGCACTATGCATCTATGGGGACTGGCACTATGCGGCCAGCACTATCCATCGTCCCTGCCAGAACCAGGACATATGAACATAGAAGATGTCCAAAACTTACTTTGGCCATAACTTTCTCAAAGTCAAAATCTAACTTTTCAAAGGTCAAAATTTTGTAGAATCAAATTTTCTACCACATGGAACAATTAGTTTTCGAAAAAAAGTAAGTTTGATAGATCAAAACCCAAGAAAACCAAAAATAAAGTAAACTTAGATCTACAAGAATTTATCCACCAAAATGAAAAATGCTAAGTTCTAAAGATGCTTAGAATCATGTAAGAAAGAGTTTAGAACGAACAAAATAATATTTGTCCAACATTTAGCAAGATGTACTTGCCTTAGGTTGGAGGAAGAAGATAAAGAGGAAGAAGATGAAGAGAATGAAAATAATGGAGGAGAGAAGAAGTTTGGATTTTATACAAAACCATCTCATCTCAAACCAACTAAACCAAACCAAGCCAAACCAAATTAAACCAAGTCAAAATTAAACCAAAGCAAGGCTAAGAAAGACAAGTCAAAATATGGGTCGCCTGACAAAGGCCAGAATCCCATACACGTATACTAAAAATACGTAAAACAGAAACGGGAGTGACAGGCATGCCGTCGGCATATAATGGTACACTGGCGATATGTCGGTCAAGAAAAAAATCTATAAGTTGGAAAAAAATTAAAATATTCTGAAAACTAATAAAATATGTAATACAGTACAAAAGTTCGTATCAGTATATAAATACCGATAATGTGAGACGAGTCTCACACCACCTGAACGAGGAGTCACCTCGACCGTGCGGGTCTTTGAGCAAGTCGTTGCATGGCTAAGTCCAAACGCCGTTGGCATTTTTATTCCTCCGATTGACTGAGCGGGATGGGGCACTACAAGCTTTCCTCGAAACAGTATCCGGGCGCTGGGATCGAATCAGTCTAGGAGGATATTATGGAATCGTGCTTCGGCGTGAGGCATTATGCGACCTCCAGTTAGGCTCACTACCTGGACTATTAGGACGCGTCGCAATGCTACGTAATCATCCTTCATGGTGTCGATATCACCAATGACCACATATATGATAGTTTGCATGCTCACCTATTGTCTTGTGCAGAAGGTAAGTATTATATCTATTTTATGCAGGAAAGGCACGGCCGTGGTAAGATAAGTTAAAATTGGTTATGTTGTGTACTGCTTAATATGTTGCCTTCGATATGAACTGCAAATCATATACTTCTAAATAGCAAGATCACTTCGTATGCTAAAATCCTTAATCAGTATCGGTTTAGACGAGTGGGTCCGTCCCGTCCCTAGCAAGTGTGCTAACCCCCAACTCCCCGTGTGCCGAGCGTTCTGCGGGAGCTCAAGACTAGACTGAAGCTGAAGAACGGGAGGCAGCACGAAGCTCTCCTATTTTGAAGTATTTTGAAGCCCGATTCAGATAAAAGGTTTTTTCAAATGTATAAAGGAGCATGAATGTATGGAACAACAAGGATTATTTCATGGCAGCTTGTCGAGAGTTTTTCTTTTGTGTTTCAAAGATGTAGTCGCAACGGCATATGTATAGTACAAATGACCTTGCATATATTTTGCAAGTTTTATGATTGAAAAGCTAAATTTCTTCCTATTCAGCGTCTTCAATTCTCTGCACGTTTAATTTCAACTCGTTGTCTAGAAAGAATTATCAAGTGCATGGTCTTGCCTTGTACAAGTCAAATATAGACTCGTATGGTATCACGTCCTGGCTTTGTTGATCGATTTATCTCGAGTCAAGGCGAGGGCGACCGATTTGGCGAGTCGGGGAGTGACAATTGATAGTTACACATTTCAAATAATAGATTGTGCAACAAGTAGAACATACATTGTACGATTAGATGATAGATCTTGTACATGTTGTAGATGGTACCATACATATACCGTATATACATGTATGTTTTGTGTGTAGATATTGTAATTTTAATATTAAAATTTATTATCATGCACTATTTTCTACGTTGAACTTCAGAAGTGTATACGTGGCAAAGATGGAACCAATTCCAATTTTCTACTAGATTCAAGCTCATTTGGTAAGAGAAATTGGAGTACCAGCGATACGACGTAAAGCTGGCAAACCAAAGAAGAATCGCGTCAAGCCCTAGGAACCATCGAGAAGAGAACTACGTTGCAGTAATTGTGGTGCAATAGGACATAATCAAAAAAGATGTACTAGTCAACCAAAAGAGTGATTAAATATTGAATATTGCAATAAAACTTGTGTCACATCATGGATTCAAATCATACTTACAAATTTAGAAATTTTGTTACAAATATAGAAGATGTACTAGTAAGCCAAGATAGTGATTAAACATTGAATATTGCAATAAAACTTGTCTTACATCATGGATTCAAAGCATACTTGCAAATTTAGAAGTTTTGTTACAAATCTACCTAGACCCTTGATTAAGGCATCTATAATCTCTTCGTACCGCTTCTCTTAGGCCTAGTTGACCTCTTCGACCTGCTTTATCCTCCTCTGCCTGAGTCTGGGTCGGCTGGGTAGGCCTCAGGGCTGATTGAGTAGAAATTAACTGTGTGTAGTATTCCATATCTGGGTAGGCATAAGCTGCCAATGGAGTCGAGTAGTACTGACTAGGTCCCTCACATCGTACTGATGGCTAGGTCCCTCACCAGCGTACTGATGACCAGGTCCCTCTCCATAGTATTGATGACTAGGTCCCTCTCCATAGTACTGCTGAGTCGATCCCTCTCCATGAATCTCCTCTCCAGGAATCTCCTCTTCAGGAATATCTTTGTCATGCCCCGCTCCCGTAGGAGCGATCGTCCTCACTAAGACGTGATGCCGCACGAGCCTAGATTGCGCTCGTGCAAGGCGGGTTCCATAACGGCCGATTTCAGCGGCTGCGACGGGGTCGTCGCACAGAAGTCCCATGCAGAGACATTGAATAATAGCAGCAGAATTTGAAGCAAAACACAAATCGTTACAAAATACTCTTTTATTGATATTGAAACAAAGGTTACAATAGGGTGCAAGGCCAAGATTACAAGTCTCTCAAGCTCACTCATCTCACATTACAAGTTCACTCAGCTCTCTCTCATCTCTCAATACATGTCTCGAAACGGCAGAAGCTTCGGAAGGCGACGTCCATACATTATGTCCCGTATAAGTCTTTACTCCATGCGGCCGTACGCTTCGAATCGCCAAGGAACTCCGTGCCTCGACGCATCCAAGCGAGCTCCGCACCACGAGCTTCTACCTGTGCCTGCATATGAAAACTATGTGGGTGTCAGTACTCAACTGTACTGGTGGAATGAGCTCCTCGCCCACCCATACAAAACCTACACATTAGATTTACTTTGTGCAACGTAGTCCCTTCTTATCAATTGTCTTTCTACTCTTGCCTTAGGATCAGTTTTTTTGACCGACGCTTTGCCTATTTTGTGTCTTTAGACCATCCCGTGCTTGCAACATTCAACGTTAACCTATCAAGTCATGTTTGCCTTACGGTCCAAAATCAGAGACGCAACTACGCGATAAGACTCCATTCCCGTGTGACCGTACTATAAGTCCTTGTTGAGGCCGTGCCTCGCAACACAATGAGACTCAATCACATTGCCGCCTCGCGGCCCTTCGCTACTAAATCATCAACTGACCCATCCAACTTTGTGAACTAAGTGTCACTCGACCAATTTTGCCTTGCGGCGTTTCCTGACTTAAATTCAAGACAACTCAAACTAACTTATGCAAACTTATATGCCAACAACTTAAGACCCGACGTCGCATCCCGTGCCGAAGCACGTCGCCTATGTTGTAGCCATTCTTAGGCCCAAACACTTGTGTTCCAACCATACACACATTCAACTAGACTAAATCTAAAGGCACACACGCGGATTGTCGCTCGTACCGACCCATCTATATGAATTGGTCACTAACACCACAAGCTATCGTGGACTTATAGCCTTGCCATTCGGCGACCCTTTCAACGCAAGTAACTAGCCCCGCTGAAAGTTCCCGAATGACCCGAGCGGTTCGTCCAGCTACGGCTATACCGTGTTTCCCTCCGGAACGATGCGGTCCCTCGGCGCCCAGGGTTGTCGCGCATGGAAACTCTACCTTATCGACAAGTTGTCCAATGACCATGCAAGACTCGACACAAACTGACGTCTCACACAATCATCCTCTTCCAATGTTACCTTCTCTTTCAAACCAATATCAAGACTTCTATCCTTGAGATCCCTCGACGACCCACGGCCGCGAGCCTTCTCCGTTAATGCTCCTTGAGATCCCTCGATGACCCACGGTCGCGAGCCTTCTCCGTGTTACCATATCATTTCATTCAACTCAATGCCTATTCGATAGTCCTTCCTCCAAAACTCATTAAATCAACCGTGGTTCATGTCTTAAATACTAAGTCCGTGTATCGTACCTTAAGCCAATCGTGCTCTATACGACACTCATGTCCAAGTCGACGGGCCTTGAGACCGTAAGACTAAGTGGTTATACCCAACCGTAGAACTCATTGGACCGTGCTTGCTACCACTGCGATAGCCTAACATAACTTGCCTGACTTAAATGCACAATGACTCAATGAGCAAAGGCTGCGTCGAGCCTCGCATTGCGGAAACGTGTTGCGCATGCGTTCGACTTCTGAACGACCAAGTCATTTGGGCGCCTAGACTTACGCCAGCAGCCGTGCGACGCAACTTAACTCATAGGGCAAGCCAAGGCTATGCCAAGCCTTGGACGATAGGACCGTGCATGCTTTATGAAGCATTTATGCGGGCGACGCCTATGACTTAGGCTACGTTTCATGAATTTTCCTACTCAACCAACTTTCCTTCTCCCAAGCCACGGGACGAAGGACCGAGTGTCATTTTCAAAGCACGCCGTGCACCAACTCTAAGCCGACCGTTGGACCTTTCCATATTCTAACTTAATTCGACCCGTCGAAATTATTCCCTTTAGCTATGTGAATTCGTCTCTTTTATTATCAAGCCTACTTGTGCAAGTTGAAAACAGTCGATTTATTAAGTGAAGGCAAAGATAAGGCAAGTTCATCGAAACTACCCCACCTGAGCGAGCGGTCGCCTCGACCGAGCAATGTCTCCGAGTAGCCGTTGCAAGGCTAAGTCCGAACGCCGTCGGCATTTCGATTCCTTCGACTGACTGAGCGGGACGGGGCACTACAATCTTCTCCAGGAATCTCCACTCCACCATCCCTCCTACGATGACGTGAGTGTCCACCTTACAACAATGGTCAGATAGTCAGACGTAAGACCAGACTGTACTGGAGGCATCTCGGGGTCCGTCTAAGACTGAGACGACCAACACGGTCCACTAGTTCTTGCATAAGCCCGCAACTATGTTGGAACGACTCCATGCTGAATGTCTCTTGGAAAGATTGTTCGTACTGAACACTCTGAAACATGAAAGTAGCAAATGGTAAGTTGTATAATATCAACGTATATGTAGTCTACAAATCGACACTTATAGTTTAGTCATACCAAATCAGATATGCCATCCACAAAAGCACGCAAACTAGGATCGTCTACAGATCTACACTTGAAGCTTGGCTCCTCAAATTGATATGCTTTGTTGATCATACGAGGGGAACCCCACCATTTTCTATAACTGTAATCACCCATATCTGCGTAAAAGATATTTAACACATGTTACTTAATATGTTAGAAGCTATTTTTAGTTAATCAAGCAAAAAAATATGAGTAACTTAGGTTAGGACTTACACTCATTTTGAGATTCGATCATCGGAGACATGTCAATCACACTAAAATTGGTCATTCGAACGTTCCAAGAATCGATCATAGCATTGATTCTACTCATTGCGTTGGATGTAGCATAACTGATTGTTGGTGGATCAGCTGGAATTATTTGTCTCATCCCGAACTGACGAAGAACACGGTCTGCCGGGTGATACATTGTGAATCGATCGTATATAATATACGATCGATGCATGCTAAAAAACACGAGGATCTTTTTATTTCTGGATTATCCTATTTAATTGTATAAGGTATCCAGATCACTTATTTAATGAACATGTATTAATGATAACTATAACAAATTAAACACTTTTTATCAAATTAAATCATTACCTTGCTACACTCAAATATATCAAATTGTTCACGATATGGTGACACGACCTTGTATGTACAGTATTGTTGATCTACTACATCTGTGGACCATCGCATAACAACCGAAAATACTCCGTAATTACTGGTCATACTAGTGACTGGTCTACTAATAGGGAAATGCTCGTATGACCAAACCTATAATAGATAAATATGGTATTAGAGATATACTAAAATAAAGATATGCTAAAGTCACTTAGATATTTACCTGAATTAGTGAAATACATCCGCAAACACTCTTGTGATTAGTCCCAGTCACAAATTCAGTCAACATTGCATAGAGATATGCTAAAGTAGAAGCTTCTCAGGCATGACCAGTAGGTTTGGTCAAATCATCTAAGAATGGTAGAAGTCTCACATTGACCGTACTTTCCGATGAGTCAGAAAATAGAAGCGCACCACACAAACCAAGCAAATGCGCTCTAGTACATCGAATATCTGAAAATAGACATATTAGTAATCTAAAAATTAAGCCTTTACAAATGGGTCTAAATTAAGATACATACCCGTGTATCATCTACGTCAACCTCCTCATCGATGGTGCGATCTATATCCATGAAGTTTCCACGAAGCCATGTTAATCTGACAAATTTTTTACCTCCTATATCCGATGGAAGCATAACACCGAGATACGTGTTGATCAGATTGGGTGTAGTAGACTGATGATCGAAATGTATGGCATCACCTGTAATAGGTAACCATAATATGTTTGCCACATCACATAAGGTGATCGTCATCTCGCCCACTGAAAGTTAAAAAGTGTTACGTTCTGGCCACCAACGCTCAGCAAGACTTACAATAAGGTGAACATCATGGATGAGAAACTTAATTCGATCTAAGTATTGAAATCCAAAAGACTGCACCAAAGCCTTTTGGGCGGGATTTAACTCCCATGTTTGATATCTTCTCTGTCTCCGCCAGTTTCCATGCTCCCGAGTTCGTAATTCAAGGTCATGATCGAATAACTATGGATAGTTTAACTAAATTAGACATCTACTAAATTGGACATTTGATTCTAATTATTAACTAAAATTTCTAAATTAGCAATAAATAAATTGGACATTTAACTAAATAAACTATTTTTAACTAATTAAAATTTATATTAACGAAATAAACAAATTTATTTCAAATATACCTCTCCACTAAATATCTTAGAGGATATGTGATTTTTTCGTTGATTCTTAATCAGTTCAGTAGTAGGTCCACCGGGAATAAGACCATCATTTTCGTCATCCATCTGCCAAAATAATAATAATAATATAATTATAATAAGAAAACCTAAAATACTCTTTTTATTAAAAATATGAGAACATAAAAAATTTACTAGTGTAAAAAAATTTCAAAATTTTTTCTTACCGGGGACGACTTGTCGTTCTTGCTACAACTTGATGTGGGATAGAGGGAGAGGAAATAGGAGTGTGGAGGGTGGGGGTCTTCTGTGAAAGGGAGGGGGAGGGAAGTGGTGGGTAAGAAGAGTTGGGGGGGTATAAATAAAAAAATGGGGGGTAGAAATGGAGGGGGGTGAAAACGAGGAAGAAAATATTGGTTTGGGGCTCTTGGTTTTGGAAAACCGCAATACCCAGCCCGCCAATTAACTTGGAGGGGCGGGAGCTCCCTGACCCGCCAACTGAGTTGGAGGGCTGGCAGGGGCCGCCAACTCAGTTGGCTGGCCATCCCCTGATTTAAATTTTTTAAATCATGTCCCCCTACACGCAATAACGTAAAATTCTATTACTTTAGATGAAAAAATTTGTAAGACTTATAATTATGTAAATATCTCTAATTCTATGCATATTAGTGATTAAAAATGGTTATATTTTGAAAATAACAATTCTATTTACTTGTTTTGAAGTTAACACGCAACTTTAAAATTCAACAAATGTGTATTAAAAATATAATTTTTATTATAATTTATTCACGATTTCAACTTTGGGTCCAATCGATTAAACAATAGAAATAGTTCAACCGAACAAACCTGTCACTCCCTGTTCCCGGGATACGTATTTTTAATACGTGTACTACTTGACTGTATTTATTTAGTATTTATCATGCATTTATTCTGTATTTAATTCCTTTCATTACATGCTAAATATGTTTTTGTATTTTATTTTCTGCTTTTGCTTAGCTCTTGGTTTATTTTGGTTCATGTTGAACCAACTTGGTTTGGCTTGGTTCATCAGGATATGGGGTGGATGGCCTAGATTTTATGGGAAGGAATGGGTGGTGGAGATCAAACTTGACTTGATATTTATACACCTTTTCTTTTCTCTCTCCTCACAAACTTTTATTTCATTCCCTCAACCAAAATCTTAACCCAATTTGGAGAGGCAAGTACATCTTGCACACCATGGGAGATTTCATGTATCCCTATTTACTTTTAGTCCATGTTGTTCCTCTCCTCTTTCTTTATAAGTTTAGGTCTTGAAGTTTTTGATTTCCATGGATGGTTGTGTATAGATCTAGATTTCAAGTTTCGGATTTTATGGGTTTTTCTTGGTTTTGATATGTCAAACGTGCTTATTTTCAAAAATATAATTGTTCCATGTGATAGAATTTCATTTTACCCAAATTTGGCCTTTGAAAAGTTAGATTTCGTCTTGTTTTGACCGAGTTATGCAAGTTTGAAGTTCATGAGTTCCTTGGTCATCTTTTTCGAATTTTTTTGGAGAAGATGAGCAGCCTGGCCGCATGAGCCTGGCCGCATAAGTTTTTGGCCGCATGCGTCCTACGGACCGCATGAGTCTTTGGCCCCGTGCGTCCTGCGGACTGCCTTGGTCCTGCGGACCGCCTGCAGTTCTGTAAACCGCATGAGTCCCGCAACCGCATGATGAAATCGTACCATCTGCCTTATCCCGCACAATTCGTCGAATTCGAGCGTTTCGCCGAATTCGATCGTTTCGTCTTATCTCGCAGATTTCATTGGATTGTGCCACTTGATGCATGTTAGTATTTTAATATATTGTTGTGTGGAGTGTGTCCCGTGTCTTGATTGGCTTTTGGGCATCCCGTATCACTGGTACTTAATCCTGAGAGTTATAGACTCGACCATACTAAATGCTAGTTTGACTTTCATGCCTTGTCACGAATTGACATAGATTGTTACCTTGACTAAATGATTGATCATATGTTCCTAGTTGGAACTAAAAGACTGGCTAGTCGCCTTACTGAATTAAATGAGACACGTTCATGTATGAACCATGAACCATTGCGATCGACTAGCCGATCCCGAACATTGGCATATAGACACATGCAGACTTCAACTTTTTTCTACAAAAGCAGCATGTGTACCTTACAGTCAAGGCATAATTATCCCGTGGCTAGATTTGATTGTTGTATTACGTTATGTAAGACCTACAACCTAACCGCACGAGCATCGTTGTAGAGTTATGCATATCGTACTCTGTATGGAAGTACTCATTCAGAATGATCATGATCCACGGCATAAGATTTCAATTAACGTAGGGACTATTAAGTTAAATAAAATAACTATTGCATGGAGAGAATGGATTCCCAAGTTCTTACATGACAACCATCTCGGGACAATTAGTGCCCCGACATGCCGGCTGGTTCCCACGGATACTACAAATCTGCCACACGGGCAGGGAGTGGTATCTGGTTATATTTTTTCTGCATATTGATGACGGGAGTCCCGCTGGGACACGTCTAACTCATGATTGGCGCAATTAATTATTGGATAGACTAGCCTTGCTCATACATTATAAGAACTGAAGAATCCCTTATTGCATATTTCCAGGACAACTTGGAACTTAGAGTTAGCAAGATGTAGTAGTTGTATTGCCGTTTAAATTGATTTATTTGTGTACTGTACTTACTCTGTTAACTACTGAGATGATCAGAACGTCAGGACATGACGGGTCAACTTCCGTCCTTGTTTGGTTGGAAAGTTGGCTTAAAGTGTCGTAATCATGTTGTGTGAATTCCAGTAGCAAGCAGAGACTTATTTATCATATTCTTAACTCTTGTCACTGGTTCTAATTCTTTATGTCGCGCTCCCTTGTGATACTTGCTATTTGAGGTCTAACCTCTCTGGTTTTGCATGTCCAGATTTAGAGCTAACTCCCGAGGACTCAGCTTACTTCCACCCCCAAGGGTCAATACTAGAGAGATGATCGCCGGAGGACACGAGTGGGTTCCTTGCTCCCCTGCACGTTCTGCTACTCATTTTACTTTTGTCGCTTGGCACCGATATGTTAGCCGGACTGTCTTGCACTTACTTTTACATAATTGTAACTAAGTCATACTGCAACTGATAACGATTGTGTATACCTTGTTATATTATCTGGCTATGTTTTGTAAAGCCAGATTTCAAGAACATTTTGACTGAGCGTTGGGACGCCGTAATGCTTATTCTTACATGTTCTCTACTTACTGCTTTTCATTAAATAATTAGGACAATAGAGGTTGAGTAAACCTAGTGAGACTGGTATGTAGTATGCACCCCCTTGTCTTGTAGACAGCATTTATCGTATTATACGGTATTCATTTACCCGTAATACGGAGCTGGCTGAGTCATTCCTCCGCTCTCCGGTATTCTGGATCTGTGGCGTGACAAAATCGAAGCCTATGGGATCGCTTCTGTAACTGTATAACCGGCACCGAAAATCGTCTTTACATTGGATTTTGATGATCCCTACCTTATTGACCCAATACAAGAAAATGACATTTGTTGACAGTTTTTTTATTGTCAGTAATCCTCGTCAACTATTCTGTTTTACTTGACGGATAAGCCCTTGGGTCAACTAAACCCCTATTTTGTGTTAACTATACAATATTGTACCACTTTAGTTGATGGGTTTCGGGAAACCGTCACGTAATCCACCACTTTTAGTTGACGGCTAGTTTAAAGTCGTCAACTAAAATGGGAGGAGAATTCCTGCGACTATTTCAGATGCCATTATCGTAATTTTTTTCAAAATATTTGGCTTAGTGACGGTTTTCATGTTTAATCCTGCTGCTCAAAGTCCGATCCTCTCTTTCTAAAACATTAGCCCCCTCTCAAAAACCCCTCTTCTTCTCCATTCCTCTCATAAAAACCCTAATCTCTCTCTGTTGAGCTCTCCGCTTCTCATTTCCTTTCCTCTTCCTCTCTCCTCTCAGAAAAACCTCAAAACCTTAACCCTGATTTTCCTTCCTCTTCTAGCGACGGAGGAAGCACTAGATATGGAGCGACGAAGGAGATGTAGCCGGCGTCGAATGCCTCCACCGCTTCCTCAAGTCCTCCTAGGAACAAGATGGCTCCATATGAGAAGCCCAACATCCCTTCCAAGAGGTTTAGTTCCTCACTGACACTGTCGCCTGCTCTCGACAAAGATGGCTTCCCGCTACCGCCGTTGCCGCCACCGCCGCCACAGTCTTCGAGAATTCTGGTCTTTTCCTTTTGAAATAATTAGTCTTTGTGAAATTTTTAGATCAACTTACTTTCTTTCATAAAATATCTAGCTTTCTGGAGAGATTTTGATCTCCAATTTGGGGATCTTAGAGTTTTCTTTCCCTTTCTTTCTCTTCTACTTTTCTGCTTCTTCCAATTTGAGTGAGGAGGAAGATGGCTTACTTGGATTGTGCATGTAGTTCTTCTTCCCTGTACAAAGAAATAGTCCTTATCTCTATGGTAGGCTAAGAATTAGTTTGGAAGTAAATGCCTATGCAAACATTGGTTTATATATTGCAGGTTAGAATTTTACTAGCATAATGTGTCCACCTTGTGAGTGCTTTTAAATCAATGATATGGCCTGTCATTTTGGACCGGCATTTGCAAGCTTTCTTATTCACTTATATTTTAGTTATGCATTAGCAAATCGCTGATGAAAAGCTGAGAAATAGAAAAACATACTAAAATACTGAGTTTTTTAAATCTCTGTTTATATATGGTAATGGGATGCTAAGTTGTATTTGTTGATTATAGGACATGATAATTCTTTCATTTGGTTTCTTAGAACATCCATGCTTTGATTTGGAGCACCTTAGAAAAACACAATTCATCTTTACTGATATAACCAACCATAATCAGTATTCATCTAATAAATTTGCACAGTTTCTGGGGGATTTTTTTTTTTTTTTACCAATGATGGTTAACTCCATTATTTTGTATGGGAGAAATGGATGCCATGACGATGAAGTTGGTGTTGAAGGTCGATGGATTTGAATGGTGATTTATGGATCCATCTTCCCTTTACAAAGAAATAGTCCTTATCTCTATGCTCTACATTTCTCAAGGTATGGCATACTAGTGCAATTAGGCACATTGCAGCCTTATTTCTGAATCCATACATTGGTTTATATATTGGTGTCTAGATGCCTATGCAAGTGATAATAATATGTTACATGGACAATATATTAGCATAAACATAGTTTGGTTATGGATCTCCCTCATAAGTCATAATTTTTAGCTTGATTGTTCCCTTGCACATTAGTTCTCATTTTTTGAGTTCTTGATCTCTCTATTTTTCTTATTTTTATGAAATTAGCTTTTTCTTGAACTACTACTACTCTTAGTTTCTGGCCATGAACTTGGGGTGACACATGTCTTAGTAAACATGTTTTAGTTTGACGATATAAGATAGTTGCAATGTTGTAGTTGCAAAACATATCATTTTTCTAGCAAGGATCAAGGAGCACCTATTGGCTAATACTTCACTTGCATTTTAGTGTCACAATTTATCAGTACATAACATTACCGAGTGGCATGAGTAGTGCTTTTTTAATCCCATATTAGTCGAGTTAGAGCAACCATTAAAATTAAAATGTTTAGTGAATTTGCAGAACCTAAGCTGAGGAGACTTTATATGGTTGAGTTGCTTATTTGAAGTGTGAACTGATCATAGTGTTAAGTTGTTTCTCTTCATAGCCAGGTTAAGTTGCTATATATATTGAACTCCTCTGTAGGGGCAATATCCTTAACTAACACTTGAATAACAACCCTTTTCGATGCTTGTCTCTGTAAGCCACCTTTAGGAACAATGTCGTAGGGCAAAGAGACTGTTACATATAAGCATCATTGATAGGCTTTGGTTCCCCCCAACATGTTTCATGATCTCATGGATGATATATCATTAATGTTTATTTTAGTTATCAATGTTGGCATGATTTGGAAGTGCTTGAAGCCTATGTAGATGTGGATCTTCCAGGTTATTGCAAAATGAAAGCTTGAATATTAAATGCATTTGATTAAGTTTCATCAATATTACATGCATTTGGTTATGTTTACTTAGTGGACGCGTTTGACAAGGAGAAGTTTGTCGAATAAAAGATGGAACTGGATGTTTTTCTCTCAGATGACTCGCTTGCAAATGTGTCTTTCCTTATTATGGGGAACAAGATTGACATCCCATATGCATCATCAGAAGACGGGCTGCACTACTGTAACTCCACTTTCCTATTTTTGAGAAATTAAAGTTTTCTAATAATAATAAGTTTAGTTTTAAATAATAAATATTGTGATTTATACTTTTGGAGGGTAATTAGTTAAGGGCAGGAATTTTGAAATTTGAAAGTTAGTTGTAGAAACTAATTGTGGCCCCACTCTTTCTAACCAATTAATATTCTTTTATAACTGATTTCTTTACACTTTCTGCAATTATGAAAGGGGGAGGGCTATAGTGTTAAAATACATTTTCGTGGAGGGGCCTAAATGCAAATTGTTCTTTTTCTTGTTTAAGTGAACGGCTAGAGAGAGGAGCTCATTCACTGAGCTCTCTCAATTTCCATTCATTCTTCCATTTTCCCTCAGTCCCAATTTCGGAGGAGCCGTAGCCCTAGGCGACTCTCCGGCGGCGACTCTCCGGCGGTGACCGTTCCAAAGTCTCTCCGGCGACGCAGAGACGATGAAGGTAGCGATGGCGGCCGACGATTCCTTTCTCCAGCGACTAGATCGGTAGCAGCACCCGACGTGGAGTTCGCGGCATCGCTTTGGAGCGCGAGCTTTTCCTGGCGACGAGGTGCGGATCATCTCTTCCACAGAAGGACATCCCTGACCTTGACGAGCGACTCTTCGGCGTCTCCTTCTCCGACGACGCACAGACCCACCGCGTGTCCGAGCTTGACGATAGGTGAGCATAGTAAATTAGGGGTGTTTTGTTATTTTTCTCGAGATCGATTGGACTTTCGAGATCAATTGATCGGGTTCTGGTTCAGATTTGGGTCGGGAGTTCTCTGTTCGATTTCTCCTCAGTAATTTTCCTTGAAGACTCGAGGAACGCTCGGCGAATTCGTGAAGGGTTTGGAGGAATAGATCGGTGAGTATGAGTTTTGTATCATTAGGTCTAAGTTTTTTTAGCAGTTGATTGAATTTCTTTTGGTTGGAATGTGATCGACAGATCGAGTCTATAGCATTTTGGGATCGAGTCAATTGGTAGTAAGTTATTTCAATTTCCCGATAATTTTGATTCTTTGATTTTTGAATTCTTGAATTAAAATTTCCAGTAATTGAGATTGTTCTGGTGATTCCCTGGTTCTGTTCATGACTGAGGTTAAGTAGAGCCGTGTCCGACCCTTGGAACGTATCCTCAGTTGCAACCAGATTTCTCTTCAGGTATTTGTAGTTTTCCTCTTGATTTTAAGTTTCCATGTTAATTTAGTTATGAGTTCGTTCGGTTTTGTGTGTTCGATGTTAGGGTTGGTAGATTGGGGTGGCGTATTGCCTGCGTGCGTGTAGGGATACTGTTGGTTGTGCGGGTGCTGTTTTATGTTCGTGTCTTGCGTGTGTGTCCGTTTCTGTGCCTTCAAGATTGCTGCTCGTGTCCCAGTGCGAATTGTGTCCGAGAAGTGCGTGCGTGTCCAGGGATTGGAGTTAGCATTGAAGACTGCTTATTGAATCTAGTAGTTGAATGATTTCTACTTATATCCAATTTTGTATAAATTCCTATTCAGTCGATTATGTACATATTTCTTGAGATGGAAATGGTACACTAAATCTTCAGTAGAGTAGTTGTGTGAATTATATTCTAAGTATGAAAATTCTATTTTTTTGAATTTTAGCAAAGGAGCCTTGGTAGCCGTTTGCATGCTGACTTGATTCCCTATTTGGTATAAGTGTCGCTTTACCTATCTATTTGTACTAAAGGGCATGTGTGGTCTTTTGGTTCTATGGAATGGGTTTTAGTAGCATTTGAAGCAATGAAGGTTCTGTGGTAAGTTGGAGAACCTGTGAAATCCTATAATAATGTTTTCATTCAATTTACTCAACCTGAGGTTCATACACCAGTGCCTTGGTAAGTTTGGTGAACTGGAGATTCATATAGCAGTGTTTTGGTTCTTTTTTTATATATTAATATTTGACTCAGATTGCTGAACCTGAGATTTTAATCTCAGTGAGGAAGCCCTGTTTTCAAATAGGTTCTTTTGTATAGGAATTGACATTAGGGTAGAAAAATTCTCGATTATAACATGAATTGATGCCAACTTCTTCTTTTAAGATTATGGGATACTTTGAGGATTATCATAGAAAGGTTGGGAGTAATTTAGTGAACTAATTGGTAAAAGAAGATAAATAGTTTTAACTTAAAACCACTAATGTTTTCCAATTATATTAGAATATTTAATAGAGTAATTAGAATTTATTTAGATATTAACCAACTTGTACTTAATCAGGAGGACATCCAGCTCCATCTAGTACACTTGATTTTTCGGAGCAAGGCAAGTATTTTTCTATGGTTATTGTACATTTATATATCTTGTACCTTTCTTGTGACACGTCATGACATGATATCTTGTACCCATGTATCTCTTGTTCTTGTACTTGTGTCAGATGGAAAAATACACTAGCTATGTGACCAAACCCCGGTTATCATATTCATGTAGATAGCTTAGGCCTCGCATCGTGCACACGGGCCCTAAGTCGTACCGATATTCATGTACTCCTGTACATGCTCCTGTACTCTCCTTAGCCGGTCACATAGACTAGTTGTATTTCAAACATGGTGAACTTGTCATGTCTTGTACTTCATATTCATAGTTACATTCCTGTACTTTACTTCCTGTACTTTCATTCATGTACTTTCATGTTCATTTCCTGTATTTCCTATTCATGTTCTCCTGTACTTATTTTTCATATAATGATGTTCTTGTTCATTACCTAGAACTGTACTTTGCTCCGCTTTACCTCATTTGAAAGTGAGAAACCAGACTGCTATGATGCTATCTTCTTCTCATTTTAATTTTTAGTTAGAACATGAAATTAAAAAAATTAAAAAAAATGGTGTGACCTCATTTGACCTAGAAATAGAATGAAATTAATGGTGTGACCTAAATGGTCCTGTTGATGGAAAACACTATTAGATTGCTTAGGTTATTTAGGTTGTTATTCTTGTAATTTAATTTCATGTTCCTGTGGATGGAAAACACTATTAGATTGTTTAGGTTGTTATTCTTGTAATTTAATGGTGTGACCTCATTTGACTTGGAATGAAATTAAAAAAATTAATGTTGTAAATTATTTAGTTTAATAATTAATGCCGCAAATCATGTTGTAAATTATTTAGTTTAATAATTTGACTTAGAATGAAATTAAAAAAATTGTAATGTTGTATTTGTATAGGTAGTACTATGACGAAGAATGAAAATGATAAGGATCGAGTGAGATTTCGACAACAAAATTCCGGAGCTTATAATAGAAGGGTCAAGCAACGTAAAGATGCAACGTCACAATCTCTAGTGGGCTCAATTTCTAAGTTATTTAATGCAAGAGCTCAAAAATCTCAACATTTGAGTCAAGTCGAAGAAGCTAATAATGAAAGTGTGGATGATGTTCTTGAAGAGCCTAGCAATGAAGGTGGTGATGTAGCAAATAATGAACCTATGGGAGATGAAGATGCTATGGGAGATGAAGAAGCTAGTGGTGAGGGCTATGTGGAGCCTACGAATGAAAGCATGCTAGACCTTGAGAAAGATGTTGATGTGAATTATGATCCGGGTTTGTGGGAAAATATTAATGATGTCAAGAGGATAATGTTAGTTCAACAAGGTCCCATTAAAATTTTGAAAGAAAATGATGAGTTTCCAAGAGACAAGGACTATGGGAGATGCTTTTCTTCTAAACATTATATTAGTCATCAACCAAATGGAGAGAAGCAAGAAAGAAAGTGGCTTGTTTATTCAAATGAGTTGAATAAAGTATTTTGTTTTTGTTGCAAACTATTCAAGCATAGACCGATGGCATCAAACTTGGCCGAGAATGGAATTGATGATTGGCACAACCTTCCTACAAAGCTTCGAAATCATGAAGGTAATCCGGAACACAATGCAAATATTGTGAAGTGGGTTGATTTGCAAAAGGGACTAAACTAAAGATGACAGTTGACAAGGAAATGCAAGCACAAATTGACAAAGAAAAAGTTCGTTGGAAGATGATACTAGTTCGAATTATTGGGGTTGTGAAGACACTTTCACGAAATAGTTTGCCATTTCGTGGAACAAATGAGAAGATCTACGAGAAGAACAATGGACTTTTTTGTCAACTTATAGAATTTGTTGCGGAGTTTGATCCAATCATGCAAGAACATCTTCGACGCGTGGTTGATAATGAAATCCAACATCATTATCTTAGCCACAAGATTCAAATGAGTTGATATTCTTGATAGCAAATGAGATTAAAAAAACATTCTTCAAAAAATATTGACGGCAAAATATTTCTCGATTATTCTTGATTGCACTCCGGATCTAAGTCATGAAGAACAAATGTCAATTGTCATAAGGTGTGTGGATGTTGAAAATGGAAGTAAAGCCAAGGTAGAAGAGTTCTTTCTTGGATTTGTAAAGGTCGATGACACTTCGGGTCTTGGACTTTTCAAGCGACTTGAAGATATTTTGATTGACCTTAAGCTCAACATTAATGACATAAGAGGTCAAGGCTACGACAACGGGTCAAATATGAAAGGAAAAAATCAAGGTGTTCAAAAGAGACTACTTGACATAAATCCTAGAGCACTTTATGTACCATGTGGATGTCATAGCCTAAACCTTGCATTATGTGATATGGCAAAATCTTGTGTGAAAGCTAGAAATTTTTTCGCATATGTACAAAAGGTTTATACTTTGTTTTCGGGTTCAACGCAACGATGGGATGTTCTTAGAAGATATGTGAAGGGGTTGACACCAAAGCCGTTGTCGGTAACTCGTTGGGAAAGTCATATTGAGAGTGTTAGAGCAATAAGAAATCAAGCACCGGAATTGAGAGATGCTTTGATTGAAATTGCAAATAGCTCTAAAGAGGATGTTGTGATGGCCGAAGCTAAAGGTTTGTGCAAAAATGCTTTAGAAGATTTCGAGTTCTTGGTTAGCTTATGCATTTGGTACAAAGTTTTGGATAAAGTTAATCGGGTTAGCAAAGTACTTCAACATGAAGAGATAAATTTGGAGGATGCAATTACAAGAATAAAGGAGCTCATTCTATTCTTTCAAAAGTTTAGAGAAGATGGTTTTGAAGACTTGATGGAAGAAGCCAAAGAACTTGCTAATGAAGTTGGTATTGATCCGACCTTTCCACAAAAGAGAGTTGTTCGTAGAAACAAGCATTTCGATGAGGATATGGAGGCGGGTGTCGAAGGAAGCCAAACACCGGAAAATAATTTTAGAATTTCCTACTTTATCCACATTATAGATCAAGCTCTTACATCGCTTAAGGATCGATTTGAACAATTTGGGCTTTATGAAGAGATCTTTGGGTTCTTGTTTAATGCAAAGTTGAGAAGTGTTAGCGATGAAGACTTGATGGAGCATTGCACTAAACTAGAAGGCTTTTTGGAACACAACCAACATTGTGATATAAATGGAAAAGAGTTATTTGGAGACCTTAGAGAATTGAAAGCAATATTGCCTAAAGAAGTAACAAAATCAATTGACATCCTTGACTTTATAAGATCTTATTGGGAAGATGGTGGTTTTCGGAATGCTTGGGTTGCTTATCGAATTTTGTTGACTATACCGATCACGGTTGCTTCGGCGGAAAGGAGTTTTTCTAAGTTGAAGTTGATAAAGAATTATCTTCGTACCACCATGTCACAAGAAAGATTGAATGGATTAGCTATGATCTCAATTGAAAAAGAGCTACTAGAGAAGCTTGAGTACGATCACTTAATTGAAGAATTTGCTTCAAAAAATGCAAATAGAAGCATTTTTCTTTGATATAGTTCAAGCTTATGTAATTTTGTAATCAAGATTTTATGATATAGTTCAAGCTCAAGCTAAAAGCACAATGTAATCTTGGTTTTTATCAAAAAAATTATCTACATGCTTTTGTTGTAATTATTTTTTCAATATGGTTGCATATTGCCATTTTGTCTTTCGAGTTTTGGTCATGTATGCTTTGCCTGAAAATTGGTCATGTATGCTGTGCCTGGAAATTGGTGATACGAATTCATTGGTCATGTATGCTTTGCCTGGAAATTGGTGTTAACATAAACAAATATACTAACCTTGGTATATATGTCCGCAGCAATTTGTCTTTTGAGTTTTGGTTGTAGTGATATCATGGGAGGTGGTCCAAGTGATCATTGACTGCTACATTTCACCTGGAACTTTGTTATTGTTCTGTTCACAGGTATTGGCCATTGTGGATGTCTTCATGAGCAGTTCATAGGAGATCAATGTGATGCAAGTTAGTCCAAGCTTCGTTCACATTATTGTATGTGAAATATTACTTTCTAAGGAATGCAGAAATCACAATTGTGTTTTCCTGACAGTTGGTTTCTTTTTTTCATTTCTATTGAACCAGAACAGCAACGGGAAGCAGTGCAAGTGCAACATGGAGTTTGATATCACCCAGATGTGATGCTCATCTCAGGTTCTTCCTTTCTCCTAAATACCTATTAACTAATATATAATGATAATGAATCTGGATGAATAATTTTGGAATACTAGTGCATCTCTGTTGGACTTACAATTTCAGGATTCTCATTTTAATGTAAAATGAATCAATAGAAATGAAGAACCTGAGATGAGCATCAGGATCATTTTGGACTTACAATTTCAGGATTCTCATTTTAATGTAAAATGGATCATATAGATTCATCAAATTTTGGATTCACAGACATGAACTGACATAACATATGTTAAAAAAAATTGTAATATAAGGCATCATTCAAGTAGTGAAGAATCGATTTTGCTCATATTCTCTTCTCGTACAAAATAATGATCATATCAGTTAAAGAATCTATTTCACTCATATGCTCCTCTTTTGTACTGGTATCTGTTATGTATCTCAAGTAGTAAAGGACCCATTTCAATGACTAACAATACATTATACATATGGTGGTATGATGTGTCTGGTACATGTAAGGGTCAAGGGGCAACCAAAACTAGCTCCGGATAGGGCAACCCAACCCCCTGGGCCGGCCCTGCTGAGGAAGCCTAGCACTTTACCCCTTTACTAGTTATATTCCTTGTATTTTGAGACTATCATACTTTACTTTTCATTTGCTAGAAATGTAATAATTCTGAGACATGTACTTTGATTCTGGGATACGTTTATAGATGCTATGATTTGTACTTATTCATGTTTATCTGGTTAGTTTTTCCTATATTGGTACAGCTTACTTCATCGTATCCAACGATGAAGGCTGGACGTGTCCGACTCATGTGCGATTATTCGGGAGCGGATCGTGACAACTACCACTTGTTACTGAGCAACTTCACAGCCAGAAAAGGCAAGGCCAATCTGGTGGACTAATCCCTCTCGAGGTCTTCATGTGCAGCATAGTCTGCAAGATGGGATATGGAGATGGGTTCAAGTGGATGTCGCAATATATCAAATAATGAGGTCTTCAGGGCATCACAGCAAAAAACAAACTCCAGGTTTCCTTGATTTACCTTGCTCATTTCTCTTTACTTGAGCATGAATGTCAAAATTTTGGTGTGGATGTCAAAGAAACACCAGAAGATCATCCCAGAGAATGGACTCTGAACTGCTTGAATGGATTTAGAGTTATGGATGTCAAAGGCAGAACATTTTACTAAGTACATCAAAATGAAAATTTTCCCTGCATGCAAGGATTTTCTGGACGAAGTCATAGAGGTTTTAGATATAATTCAAAACATTAACAAAGGCATGTTGTTAATTGGTGCCATCCACACAGAAGATGAAATTTGGGAAGCTCTTCTTTTGGCCAAACACCTATTCTATCCAGTTGTCACTTATTTTCTCTCAGGTTTACGGTTACGCAGAGTATTATCTTCATTGCCAAATTATATAGATTAGAACTTTCTGTTTATAGACCGTATTAATCAGATTCTTCTCTCAGAATCTGTCAAGAAATGAGCACTGCCAGATGTGGTTGTTCAGCTATAACTTCTCTTTTTTTTGGGTTTTTCTAAGGGCACCACAATTTTTACTTGGGGCTAGCCCAAAAATGTTAAATTTTTTTTTACAAGTTTGCCATCCATTTTTTTACTTGGGACTAGTCCAATTTTTTTCAGCAAGTACGACTGCCAGCAAGTTGGCAGTCCTAGAACTTACTGGCAGTCCTAGGACTACCAGCATGTTGGCAGTCCTAACATATGTTAGGACAGTCCTCGGAGAAGAAGAAGAAGAAGAAGCAGTAGCAGCAGAAGCAGCAGCTCAAGTTGGAGAGCCGTCCCGCCGTCGAGGGCCTCGTCGTCGCCGCGTCCCCCGTCGGCGCCACCCTCGTCACCCTCCTCTCCGGCGCCGCCTCCGACCTATACGGCCGCCGCCCGCTCCTCGTCCTCTCCTCCGTCCTCTACTTCCTCTCCGGACTCATGCTCTGGTCGCCCAACGTCTGTGTGCTCCTCCTCACGCGGCTGGAGTACCCACACGGCACCCACATCTGCTGGAGGAAGGAGGAGGAGGAGGAGAGAGGAGAGAGAAAAATCCTAATATTGGGCTGCCCCCAAATAATTTTTGGACTGTTCCCAGTAAAAGTTCCTCAAACTTGGACTGTCCCCTAGTAAGTGATAGCCCCAAGTAAAATGGGGTGCGCCCTTAGAAAAACCCTTTTTTTTTCTTATGGTTCTCTACAAGTACATTTAGTCCTGCTACTTCATCTAGCAGGAAAATCAATTTATAATGCACTGATAGCTTCATATATGGTTCTCTACAAGTACATTTAGTCCTGCTACATATATGGTTCTCTATAGGTACATTTAATCCTACAAGTACATTTAGTCCTGCTACTTCATCTGGCAGCAAAAATTACTCTTGTAAGCTATTATTTTTTCTTATGGTTCTCTACAAGTACATTTAGTCCTGCTACTTCATCTGGCAGCAAAAATTACTTTCTTTTTGCTCTGATACCGAATTAGCAAATGGTTGAATGAATATTTCATTGATCTCAAGGGTAGTATTTATACAATAAATAGTGGGGAAAAATAATTATACAATTAATATATTGATTCATGGTATCAGTAAGAAAGTTACTGCTTTTATATATTGATCCTTGGTATCAATAATTTACAGCTGCTGTATATAGCTGTGTATTGATACATACAGCAGTACAACTATATACAACACTAGTGCTGTTGTATATGCTAACTCTTTGCATCTTGATCTCCTTGATGATTTAGAACTTTGATCCTTGATGTCATCAATAATGCACTTATTAGGGTATTCTGTTAGGTCAAGAATGCAACTGGTACCACTGTTACAAAACAGTTGGATGCATATGGGCCTGATACTGGGACGATCATCCCAGAGAATGTTATGAACAAAAAGCTTATGTTGGCTTTAGTCTTGAACTTTATGATTTATCTAGAAGATCAATCACCCATAATTCTGTGAGAGATTTAATGTAGAGCTACATTATTGCACTTTTAGAATTTTGAAGCATCCAAATGGATGGTTCGTTGGAATAGGTCCTCTGTAAAATTCAATTGAAACATCAAAAAGCTTATGTTGGCTTTAGTCTTGAACTTATTTTTTGTTAATATAACGTGGTAAGCAGTTACAAGGAGCCACCTAGGTGTCCAAAAGGCGAGAGATGATGTTTCTCCGTCTAATACAAAGACATGTAATGTATCTTCTCTAGGCGACCCCTAGGCAAGAAAGACACCAAATGTGGGATTAGGTGAATGGGTAATTAGGTGAGCCTAGGCGCACGCCTAGGTGTATTGGGTGTTTTATGTAACTTTTTTGGACTTATGTTTTATTTTATTTTTATGTTTATGGACTTGTTTGTGTAATGCCCTGCTAACTTAGAAATTACTATTACATCAATCTATATTCATCTTCCAAGAATTTCTTAAACAACTAATCGAATCCAAATTGAAGGGCAACTCTAGAAGAGGGGGGGGGGGGGGGGGGGGGGGGGGGGGGGGGGGGTGGGGGGATTTCATTAGAATTAGATGACATTCTATTATTTGCATATCTAATATTTACTCTGCACTTGGAATTTTTCTTTCACTCATAACTCTACACATAGTTTCCTCGTGACAAATATGAATATTGGCCTTATCCCTTAACCTTCAGATGTGAGGTGAAACAGTTTAATAGCATTTAGAATAAGTCCAAACAAATAGAATTATTAGTAGTATACTATACAAATAGTGATGAAGAAATGAAGTGGATTGATGTAATCTCCTACCTGATACTATCCGGAGAGAAAATATTTAAATAGGCTGCATAAAGAAGAAATTTCATCTTATGGCCTAATTCACCATATTTGAAACTGGAAATTGCTGAGAAACCCAATTTCGGGGTTGGGTTGTATGAAAAATCCACCCGTTAGAATGGGTTTTATGAAATGCCCAGAATTATATAATTCCACGTCAAATATTCAAAGATTCCCTTTAGATGTTCTGTATTTACAAAATTAATACCATAACTACCCCTCCGCACAAACTCAGATTTGGATTGCGATTCTCTTCTTCTTCTTCTTCTTCTTCACGAGAGATCTGAATTCCATTGCTCTCATCTTCAGCAGAGATCGCAAAGATCGTTCGTAGTTCACCATGCTTTTTTTTCCAGTCGAAATCCGATCATCGCTCATCTTCTTCTTCTTCTTCTTCTCCGACAATTAGGTCAATTATGGAGAGAAGATCTTCTTCTTCTTTTCCATAAGAGTTAGCATCGTTTTGAAAGAAGAACGAAAACTCTTAAATCTTTATTCATGTCAAATTTCTTTCCACAAAACAAAAACGAAAAAAATTAGGTTTCTGTCAACTGTTCTCCGTCGATATCGTACGAAGAATAGTCATTCTCCTGCATTTTTAACAAGGAGAATGACATTCTCTGTGTTGAATGACATTCTACGTGTTTCTAACACGAAAAATGACCATTCTCCTGTGTTTTAACATTTGAATGACCATTCTCCGTATCATTTAACACGGAGAATGTCATTCTCCGTGTTATTTAGCACGGAGAATGGCCATTCTCCGTGTAATTTAGAAACGGAGAATGCCAGGAGAATGCCATTCTCCGTACTAAATTAACGAAGAATGGTCATTCTCCTACGTTTTAACACTGGGAATAACCATTCTCCGTGTAAATTAACACGGAGAATGTCATTCTCCGTTTTAATTAAGACGGAGAATGTCATTCTCCGTTTTATTTAACACGGAGAATGGCATTCTCCGTGTTAATTTAGACAGAGAATGACCATTCTCCTGCATTTTAACACTGGAATGATCATTCTCCGTGCTAAATTACACGGAGAATGGCCATTCTCCGTTTTATTTAACACGGAGAATGACATTCTCCGTTTTATTTAACACTCTATTCTCCGTGTTTCTAATACGGAGAATGGCCATTTTTTCTGCGTTTTTAACACTGTAATGACTATTCTCCGTGCTAAATTACACGGAGAATGACCATTCTCCGTGTAAATTAAGACGGAGAATGACCATTCTCCATGTAATTTAGCACGGAGAATGGTCATTCTCCGTGTAAATTAAGACGGAGAATGCCATTCTCCGTGTTACTAACACAGAGAATGACTATTCTCCGTGTTACTAACACAGAGAATGACTATTCTCCGTGTAAATTAAGACGGAGAATGATATTCTCCGTGTTACTAACACGGAGAATGGCTACCCTCATGCGAAATTAACATTTTTCGTGTTCTAACACGGAGAATAACCATTCTCCTGCATTTTATGGTCAGTTGAAACTTTGAAGGGCCATAACTTTTGACTGGGAGGTCGAAACGAGGTCCCGTTTGTCCCAAAACGAGCGTATCTTCGAGGAGGCTGAAAGTAACTTCTTCTCCGTTAGACGGCATTCCGAAATTTTAGAATCGCAAAAAAATGATGTTTGGACCTCCGTTTTAGCACTTTTGCCGTTTGCCTCGGTCTTTCCGAAATTTTCCGACGAGTTTTTGAAGATTTTTGAGGAGAAAACCTAGATTCGAAAGTGAGCAGCGTATGGAAGAAGATGAAGTATCGAAACGTTTTTTTAAGAGTAGTTTCGTTGGTATTTTTAATAAATTAGAAGGAAGGGCAAAAAGGTCATTCGGAATCATTTTTATATATTTTTTGCTAATTCTGGGCACGCGATGAAATGTTATTGTGCGGTGGATTTTTCATAAAACTTTTTCGTTTTTTGGGCATTTCATAAATTTCCCCTATTTGAAACTGTTGAAACATCTGATACAATAAAGTGGGTCATATTATACAAGCTGGCAGATATGAAGAGCTTTTGTAAGCAGGAACTAATCATTTATTTTTTAGAGAGGTGGTACTGATACTCTTCATGGCTTTATTTGCCTTGTTCAGTTGTTCCTCTCGAGATGTAGAGTTCGTAATTTGGTCCAATCATTTATTTTTGTTGCACAATTTCCAGCCTCCACAATCATTTCTCGCGACAATGAAAGAGTACATAAGATAGGCCCTACGTGTGGTTTCTGTTCCTAGTTGGTTTGTGAAGCTGCGGGCTTCGGTTTCGGGTATCTTGTGTTTGTGAACCTACGGGCTTCGTTTTCAGGTATCCTATGTTAGTGAAGGTGCAGACTTTGGTTAATGGTATTTTGTTGTATTTTGGCACTTTAGTCTTTGGTGATGGGGTTGGTATCATGTATCGAATGTGGTTCTATGATCAAGTTTCTTTTTGTTGATGTACTCGTTGAATATTGTATGAACTCGTCTGTTTTTTTTTTAATGTGAAATGTGTTGTAAGTTGTTTGATGTTTATGAGAGTTTTTGAATTTATATTATGCGCTTTTGTAATTTATATTATACGTGTATCTGGTGGCGTAGATGGGAACCAACGGGAACCGGCAATGTAAATGGGAATTGATAAACAGGGCCTCTTGATGGCTAAAAAATGTCAACAAAAATAACCTATGTTGACAGTCATTAACTGTCAACTAGACCACAGTCAGGAAAATTATGCACCTATATTGACGGTCAAAAAATTGGGTTTAGTTGACGGCTAAAATCCGTCAACTAAAGTCACTTTAGTTGACGGCTAAAAACCATCAACTAAAGTCAATCCGGCAATCGTCAACTAAAGTGGGGACTTTTGCTGACATTGGCCTAGCTTACGAAAGGGAAACCGTCAACTAAACCCTTTGGTGACAAAGAAAAATCGTCACCAAAAGTTATTTTTCTTGTAGTGACCGCAACTTCTTTATTTATTATCGCCTTCATTGCTGCCCCTCCAGTATATATTTGTGGTATTCATGAGCCAGTTTTTGGGTATTTACTTTATGAAAATAATATTATCTCTGGTGCCATTATTATGACTTCTGCAGTTGTCAGTTTGCATTGTTGATGAGATTCGATTTCGATTTTGAATAATTCAGATTGGTTTCGATTTTAAATTTTTAGAATTTTGGTTTATCTAGTTTTGACTATTTCAACCCAGTTGAAACCAAATAAATCGTACGCTCACCACTACCCTTACTCATAGTTTGTCACTAAGAGTAAGGATAGTGGTGAGCGTTTTTTGAACCCGACGATGACTCGCTTTTTATCACCGACAGAGACGGGTTTGGGGATCTAAAAACTTGGATAGGAACGGGATGGGGACGAGGATGGTGATTAAAAAAAATTCTACGATGGGATTTGGGGTCTGATACGGTTATAGTACTCTATGTCCTGATAAATCTCTGAACTCATATGTGCAATCCATTGGTATTAGTTAGACATTAATATCTCTTTTGATATAGAAAATGTTTTATTAAGTTTTTTTTTTTTTTTGAAGAAAAATATGTTTTTAGACTATGCATAAGGGGACTAGGGATGGGGATTGAAAAATCTCGCCCAAAAAATATTAATAAAACCGGAAAAGAAATCTGGCCACAAAAAGTGCATTGTTTAAGGAGAACTTATACTACTATATAATGAAAAAATTTAAGTTTCACCATAAAACTTTTCTTTCCAAATATATCATTGGATATGTTTATTAATTAAAATTATTTATTAAAATTAATAAGGGCAGCTAAATAATTATGAAAAGTGTCCTTTGGTCTCCTAAATACTCTTGCATGATATATTAATATAAGGAAAAGTCATGCCAACCAGAAAATTTGCACCGAAAAAGCCGTCCGACACGTGTCAACAGATTAAAAAAGCAAAAATAAAAAATAAAAAACTGTGCGCCCTCCCCCTGGCGCTAACTCCGACCAATAGAAAATCGACACGTGGCATCGGTTCACGTGTCGATTTATCTGACGGTCTGGGAAGAAGTCCTCTTAATATAATAATAAATTTAGAATAATTAAGATAGTTATCTTTTAATCTTCCAAAGTGCTCTTAATAAAAATTAGATAACTATAAATAATTTTATAATTATAATCTATAAAATACGTACAACGTACGTACATATATATACTAGCTGAAATAATATTATAATAAACAGGCCCGAAAAAACGGAGACGGAAATTCTAATAATACTAAAAAAAAAACATGAATGGAGTGACCGTCGTTTACTATCCGTCGGGTTGCCATCCCTACTGAACATTAAAACTATACATGGGCCTCACTCAAATATTCCTTCCGACATTCTCAACTCTCTCGAATCAAAGGGAGACCTTTTTTTTTTTTCAAATCTTCCCATCAACAAGATTGCGATGGGTGGGCGCGCGTGGGAGGTCGCCGAAGAGCTGGCAGTGGAGCTAGCAGCAGATGCGAAGGAGAGCGTGGTGGCGTTCGCGCGCGAGAACCTGAGCAAGCTCCTCCCCCTCGCCGTCCTCCTCTCCCTCTCCCTCTTCTGCTTCTGCAGCTGCTGCTCCCGCGGTGGCGGCGGCCAAAGAAGGATGACGAAGGCGCCCGGAGGCCAGGGCGCCACCGTGCCGCGAACCTCCTTCGAGCGCAGCCCCAGGGCCTACTTCAAAGATCTTCGTGGTTGAAAGGAACGACCACCACCCACCGACGGACCGGCTGCTACTTAATTTTGTGTCGCTGCTGCTGCAGTAGTAATGTTTTCTTCCTTCTTTGTTATTTTCTTGTATCAATGCTGCTGTTTGGAGCGCCGCATGGCTGGCCAATAATGTAATTGAAAAAAAAAATTATTTTTCTATGTTTTTTTTTTTTTTTTTTTTTTTTTTAAATCCCACTCACACACACAACTGGGGGGCTCGAACCTTGCCGGCCCCTCCGGATGTCCGCTCTAATACCATTAGGCTAAAGAGCTCGGACTAAAGTATTTGGTTGATGAGATGGATCCGACATTATTTGCACATATCTGTCGGATTAAAAAAGAGAGAGAGAGTCTATTTTGTCAGTTCTTACATCGGAGTTAGAGGAGTTGGATCCGAGGGACGGCGGCATTGAACGTCCGGAGCACTCTTCTTCGTGCTGCTGCTTGGGAAACAGGAAAGAAAGATAATGGATATGGGTTTTGAATAGAGACAATGAAGATGCTGCAAGGAAAATAGGTGCGTGAGAATGATAGTAATAATATTATTATTATAAATAATAAAAATGAATTATTATTATTATTATTATTATTATTACTATTATTATTATTATTAACTAATTCGTAATTATAATTTTCAAGATAATTAAAAAATAATGAATTTGTTACTCCTAAATTTTATATTCATCAAAATATCAAAGAATGAATTACTATTTCCAACTTTCATTTTTTTTCTAAAACATTCAAACGAAAAAAAAAAAAAAGTTGGGAAAATATATGTACACTTCACATGCTTGCGCACAATAAAAAATGCTGAGTCTATAACCAATTTTTTTACAACTTCTCTCTTCTATCTCTTATGCATGCGTTCCGTCGGATCCCATCTTCCCTCTCACCCCCTCATGTTACATAGGTTTTATCCGACCCCACCACTTCCTTCCTTCTTCAATCGAAATCCGACAAATGGCAGTTATAAGGAGGTTGTAGCCATTTAGTTGTAGGCATAGTAAAGCTTACACATGCAGGAACAGTGCCTATTTCATAATTTTCGTACTTGTCCAATCAAACGGTTAAAAGCACTCAATTTTCTGAGTCGAACAATCACTACTCACAAATGTTAAAAACTTTGGAAGCTGATAGTACAAGACTCTAGAATATAATACTGTGGTTCATTTATGAAATATTTTAGTAAATATTTCTATTATAAATGTTAAAAACTAATATATACATTTTTTACGAAAAATTTACTGTAGGGATAAGAAAATATTTAAAATTTGTGAAAACAATAGAAGTTTGAAAAATTTGAAGAAACGATAGATGCCGACAAACGGGATGGCGGAATTCGAGCAATGTCCAATTTTCGACAGACCGTGCGACAGAAATTTGTCATAGCCGGTCGGTTCAGGCTAGTGGCCGGTTCGCTGTATGTGGGGGTGGGGAGGTGGGGGTGGGTCGGTTCTGATAGTAAATAGAGGAGATGGTTTAATGGGGAGTTGGGTGAGTTGGTGGTTGGGGGAGTTGAGAGGGAAGAAGAGTGAAGTGAAAAGTTCACAGGAAGAGGGGGAGGAGCAGAAGAGTAACCGAGAAGAAGAAGAAGAAGAAGAAGAAGAAGAAGAAGAAGAAGAAGAAAGGCCAGGTTAGTTTAATTTTTTAATTATTTTTGAATTATATTTATTACTATTAGTATTCTTCATATCCTAAACCCTAATTCCCTAACCGTAATACCCTAACCGTAATACAAACACTAATTCTAACCCCTAACCCAAGAAATTGTAATAGTAATAAATATATAAACACTAATCCTAACCCTTAAACATACAAACAATAGTCCTAACCATAATCTAGAACCAAACCCTAATCCTAAGACTAATCTTAAACCTAATCTAGACCCCAACCCTAATCCGTAAACTAAACCCTAACCTAATCCAAACCCTAACCCTAATATAAACCCAAACCCTAATCTATCCTACTCTTAATCTTTACCCTAATACTATTCAAAACCCTACTAGTAACCTTACCCCCCTAACCCATAAACTAAACCCTAACCTAATCCAAATCCTTACCCTAACCCTAACCCGTAAACTGAACCCTAACCTAATCTTAACCTAATCTATCCTACCCTTAACCTTTACCCTAATGTAAATCCTAACCATGGCTATTTAAATATGTGTTTTGACAACCATCTTTTTACAGATGGCTAGCCAAAACGATGGTCGTATACCAGGGGCCAACTACAGAATTGGTTAAGCAGCAGCGTGAGTCGCACATTAGTCTGATATTTTTTGGAGAGGTATATTTTTAATTGTGTTAGTCAATAAAACTTACATTTTATATGTTCAGTAATAACATAGATCGTATATTCTATATATTGATATGTGATTATAAAAGGGATGTGCGGTCTCGAGAACATGTCACATGGCGCTATGAGAGTCAACTTGGTTATTGGAAGTTGACTAGCGACCAAGAAGCTTTGTTGTACGTATTTGGTTTTCAGTACATTGATCAAATACGTTTTTTACGTCACGATAGAGACTTGATCCTCAGCCTAGTAGAGCGTTGGTGGCCCGCACGAAATACGTTCCAGCTACCTTTCGACGAAATAATTATCGTCCTCAAAGATATTACAAATATTTTATGACTACCTATTACAGGTGAACCTACAATATTTGAGGAGTCATTTCACTGCTAGAATAAGTCATATTAGTGACGCAATTAGCGACGTTCTAGAAAAACGTCGCTACCTTTCAAGGAATTAGCGACGTAATTTATAAACGTCGCAATACGTCACTATTACCGACGATCAGCGACGTTTTACGACTTAGTTTTGTATAAAAAAACATACGTCACGGATAAGTCGGTGAACGTCGCTAATATCACTAATATTAGCGACGTTTACCGATGTAACTAGTGTAACGTTGCTAATATCACTAATGTTAGCGACGTTTACCGACGTATTGTTATGACGTCGCTAAAATAAAAATATAGGGCATTCGAGTTTTCATTCCCTCCCATTATTTCGATCGGATTTTTTTCGAACCCGTACGCTCCCCCTCGGCGACCCTCCCCCCTCGGCCTCCGGCGACCCCCTCCCCCCTCGGTGACCATCCCCCTCGGCCCCCGACCCTCCGCGACCCCGCTCGGCGACCCCCTCGGCGACCCAGCTCTCCCTCGTCGACCCCGCTCACCCTCGACGACCGCTCCCCTCCATCTCCATCTCCCCATCGGCGACCCCCTGCCCCCTCGACGACCCGCTCCTCCGGCCCCGACTAGTTAAACCCTAAACCTATTTCGGACACGACACTGTGACACAGGACACAACACTTTGACACACACACACACACTTTGACACAGAACACACTTTGACACATAACCTATTTCGGACACGACACTGTGAACATTTCGATATTTACTATTGTTTGCTTTGATATTTAGTTAGGGTATTATATAGTTACTGTTGAAAAGAAGGTAGATATTCAACTTCTTAGTTGCAAACTACCAATGGAAGTTTTAGTCCCAACACAGTTGTTTTTGTTTCTTCCTTCAAATTCTTTGTTTGTAATATGTGGAATGAATGAACAGTTTATGTTGATCCTTGTGGTTGGAATAGGATTCAGCTTGGCACTCGTCTCTAAATAGACCCTTAGTGTAGCATTGTTCCTTAACATTTAAACTCCAAATTTCCTCCTATAAGAATATTATGTGCTAATAGAGTTCTTTCTTGTTTCGACTTAAAATTTCTCTGCAACTGTAGAACTCTATGATGATGTAGAATGTACAGTCAAAATACGACTTAAATTTTCTGTAAAGATTTGCAGCTTCAATATAACCTTACAACTTGTGATCCAAGTCTGACGTTTTTTCACCCTTACCGTGTTTATGTTTTCTAAGTCAAGTTCGTGTTCTCTTACATGTTTGACATGTTTTGGATGGCCTATTAAAATTCATTACCAACTTTAGCTATCCATATAATAAGGTATATAAGACTACTTACAAACGAAGTGGTAGGAATTCAGAGTTTCATTTTGTTCATCTTGTAGATATATCTACATGATTTGGTACTACATACAAATGAAGTGGTAGGAATTCATAGTTCCATCTTTCTTTTTGATAAATTCAGAGTTTCGTTTTGTTCATCTTGTAGATATATCTACGTGATTTGGTTGTTGAATTTTCCTTCTTTTCTTCCCTTTATTTTGGCATGCTACCCTAACTCTCTACATCTTTTACTATATAATACTATTGAAGTATTACATAGTTACTGTTGTTATAGACCAGGTTCTTGCAGTACTTAGTTGGTAGACTCATTGAATAGGTAGCAGTATAGTTTATGTTAACCAATAGGGATTCAAGGGTGTAATGGACTTGTGGATGCTCAAGTTGAGTGTTAGAGCCTAGTCAGTAGATTAAGTGGTTTTGTAAACACTAGAAATTGACTGGAGGTTTAAATTAGAAAGCTTCTAAAAACATTATTTCTTTATTTATTGGTGATTTAGAGACATTGTTAACCCCATAAGAGAGGCAAGTACTCATACTCGATCATCATATGCATGCATTCATATTGCACTTGACTTGTTTGTACTTACTTCCACTTGCTTGCATTCGTGTCATGTCGTGTCGGGGAGAGAAGAACACCAAAGGGCATGTAGTCACCTAAGTATTAGCGTGTTGAGTATAGGCATGATAAACCTTATACTATATTGGCGTCCTATACGACACGTTTGTTTACTTGATTGCTAGTATGTAGTACACTGTATGTCTTATTATAAGCATGACAGATAGCATACCGTTGCTACATACCTTACTCATGTTAGTGTAGCGTATATGGTATGCCTTATTATAGGCATGAATGATAGCATACCATTGCACTATACTCTTGACTTGAGCCCTACATGTGGTAGGTAATGTGTGTGTGTGTGTGTGTGTGTGTGTGTGTGTGTGTGTGTGTGAAGAGTGTACATGAGATAGGTAATATCATAGGACTCCTAGAGTTGACCAAGTGTTGACTTTAGCCTAGATTGACCCCAAACATCATGTAGATGCATTATAGCAGTCTATTTTATTATTTTAGACATGTAGTGACTTGTACTGTTCTATAGGAGCCAGACATAAAACCCATCTAAACTAATTTATTTATGTTGGCAAGAGTTGCTCAAGCTACATGATTGGCCATGATTAACTTCAAATAAAAATTAATAATCTTCTTTTTGTAAAGTGTTTTGTTGTATTTGCATGAAGCTTGTTCCTTCATGTGCCAAATGATAAACTTACGTAACCCAAGCTCAACTTGCTGAATGATTGTCAAAACAATATTAAAATTGACAAGCATGGTCTTGTGGATATAAACTACAAGCGTAGATATCAAGGCTATGAACCATTTGTCCTAGAAACTCAAGCTCAGCTCGTGTACTTCACAGCTTATCCGAGACGGGGAGCAACGAAGTCTGACTGGCGGACAGTATGCAAGACTAAAGCTAGAGATACTTTTGATGTTGACGAAAAAGCTTATCAAGAGGACGAGCTACCTCTTGTAAAAATATTGTTGATGTGGACTCCACGAAAGTTACGCATTACACGACACATAATGTCGAAGATGTAGAATTATCCGAAGAGGAAGACGAAGCCGACGAAGGCGAAGATGAAAGTGAAGATGAGGAAGAAGAGGAAGATGAGGTCGAGAAAGACGAACAAGATGATTATTCTGAAGATGATTGAGTAAGATGTACTTTTATTTTCTTATTATGTAGAGTTGGTTATTATCTAGTCTTGGTTATTATCTGAATGTACTATCTGAACTTAGATGTTTCTTGTAGAATGTACTATCTGAACTTAGATGTTTCTTGTAAAATATACTATCTGGACTTTCTTGTAAAATATACTATCTGTACTATCATCATATGTTGTCTTGGTTATTATCTTGTCTTTGTTGTACTTTCATATTTCTAGTCTCTATTAATTGTTGTCTTTGTTGTATTTCATCATATGTTGTTATCAGGTATGACAGGTCGTCGCGGATCGTTCCGTATTTTCCGACATGGGGCACGGCGTACTAGTACTGGCAGAGGACAGGGTACTCCTTCGGTACCTACTGGTGGTACTGCTAGAGGATGGGGTTCTTCTTCGGTACCTCCTACCGGTACCGGCTCTGGATCCTCGTCGCCCAGTACTCCTGTCTATCGGACAGTAGCTCCGCCCGCCACGATGCTACGTGGCATATCTCCTGGGACGAGTAGTTCCAGGCTTGAGACTGCTCCCGAGAGTAGCGTTCCTCCTGCTGATAGGACGATAGAGACAGATGAGCAGATGAAGGAGGCTGCGTCGACGGTCGACCAGTATCAGGCAGATGATGCCTGCGCACCTCCGGAGGAGACGAGGACGGAGATCTGGGCCGACGGTACAAAGTAAGTATTTTGGTTTATCATTTTTTTCTGTGTTTATCATAAATTAACTTTTCTCATAGATATAATATGTTTGTATAGACTACTCGGATGCAGTCTCAGGCCTGGAACTTGGATAAATATTATGGTGGTCCTTGGATAAACTATTCGGATGCTCCGGACGATAGGAAGGCCTACTGGTTTGTGCGCTTCAAGGTTAAAATAGATTTGCTTTTAACATAAATCATTTGATTTATGCATATTATATATAAATGAGAAATATTTGGTTTGCGTACTCTTTTAGGATATGTTTTTCTATGCACCGCACCGGGCCGAACTGATCGAGGGGATGTTTCCTGCTGTCGCTGCTAAGCTGATCCGCGATGCTATCAATGATCAGAAGGCTCGTGATCGTGCCGGAAAGCCGATCCAAGGTTGGATCACCCCTGATCAGTGGGATGCGATGAAGGCTCGATTCAACGAGCCAAGGTTCAAGGAAAAGTCCGAGAAGGCCAAGGCGGCTAGGCAGCATACCTCGAAGTGGTGCGGTGGGTCGATTCCGATGACGGAACATTTCCGTCGTCTGGTATGTATTTTTCTTTCAGAAATATTATTTTAATACAAATTCGATAAAATATTACTAAGATAATATATTTAATTACAGGTAAGGAAGGTCGGTAACGTCGACATGGTGACCGTCTTCCTGGCCACCCATCGAAAGGGCGAAGGCCTTATTGACGAGAGGGCCGAGCAGACCTATGTAAGTACTACAATACTATTTGTTAATTATAATACTTCGTGTTAATTTTAATATAACTTAGAAAATATGCATGCAAATAAATATTCATGTAGTTAGTAATAATAAGTACATTAATTAGAGATTAGAAATCATAGAGTACTATCCATACTTTCTAGGTCGAGTATCAGAGGCTTCGGGACCGGGCGACTACTAGTGCACCTACTGCGGGAGAGGCCGGTACTTCCTCGCAGCCCACTCAAGTGCCGTCGGCGGACGAGCTGTGGATGACCGCCGCTGGTGCCCACCGTAGGGGTACGTACTACGGTACGGGATCCTATGACGCCCTAGTTGTGACCCAGTCCTCTAGGGCATCCCCTGCTAGTGTGCATGGTCCACAGCCATCCAAGGAGTCTGCCCGAGTCCACCAGATGATGGAGTCTCTCCGTGACGAGCTGCTACGACAGATTCAGGACCAGTCTCAGCACCATTCGGACGAGCCTGCGCTTATAGCACGATTGGATGCGCTCGACCGCGGCATTATGTGTAACGCCCCAGTCCCAAAATACGTAGGACCAGGTATACGAATACATGCCAGCAGCACTTCACCAATGGGCCAAGCTATACAACAAGCCTATTAGCGAAATACTTAAGCTGTAAATCATAATAACACCAAGAAATATAACACAGTCCACAGGTATATACATCTAATCACATCCACAGAGTCCACAAAGAGATCAAGAATAAATAAGAAAATGTCTTAAATATCTAGCAATAAAAGTAATAAAGTCTGTGCGGGTAAAACATCCTGAAATTACAGAAATAGAAAGAAAGTACAAATCAACTACAAGTCTAATAAAAAGAAAAGAAAATAATATAGCAAGACTAAATATGATTATAACATGATCACAAAAAATCCTCTGGCACTATCTCACCCTCCTGTGCCAATATGCCTCCGGTCTCAGCTCCCGAACCGTAAACCTCTGGGTAGTCTTCAGCTTCGTCTAAGCCTGGAAAATAGCCAGGTCCTCAGAGGACTAGCAAGGTGCATAATATACATGCCAAGGTACAGAAATAAAAATATGAACTAAGACAATCTACTGTATTCGTCTATGTGCTATGCAAGTGAGATACTTTTCTAGAATACCAGACCCCTTCCACTAAGGCTCACTAGCACCTCAGCAGGGTATTGTCCCCAGTACCTGTGTCGTGGCACCAAGGACAATCAATTCTCGACAGTGATAATCCCTTACTCTGCTACAAAGATAAAGGTCACTAAACAACGGGCCACACGACAATAGGTCTGATATTGTAGTCAAGTTCTCCCCAATCTCCATGTCTAGAATCTAGCAATGTCAAGTCTGTACAGTCATCTCGAAAGTAAAAGCAATTCTGATAAAGAAATCTAGAATGCTAACACGAGGTTAATACCATGAATAGTCATGTAAATCTCGCATCATGAATGTGTCGGTGTCCTGTGGTCATTTGTGTCAATAAACACATCAGAATGTACGTAATGCCTAATGTCAATACTCGATGTCACTATCATGACATCGGTATCCGTCTATAAACGGACACTAAGTATCAATGTCCTACGTCATGTAATGCTAATAAAAAAAACAACAAGACATAAAAGAAAGATCTGTAACGATGGCAAGGCACGCTTGCCTGTAACTGCTCTCTGCAGGTAGGCCTGTCCAACTCCGGTGTCCTTTTCGATCCTTCCAAGCTCACCTATAATAATACACTATATTTAATATTCTATATCAACATACCATATATAAATTATATGAGTATTTATGACTCCTAGTTGTCATAACGTTGCTACGACACTACATCTATTATATAAGTACATATAGGTACCAAATTCTCTCGTAAATACTTTACAATTACAAAAAAATAATATATTTAGATTCTGAAATTTATCTATAAATATTTATATATTGCTATAATGCTATTTTCAATAAGAAAGCCTGTCACAAGAGGTCTTATGTCAATGCCACATATGACTTCCTCAAATCGACCCATTAATTTACTTCTGAAACAATGATAAAATAAAATAATAAATTCTATAAAAATCCCAGAAGTTAGTTAAAATAGTATTTATAATGTTAAACCTTTCACAACGTAAAGTTTGGTATGGATTCATGGAGTTTTGACACTTTTGGACACAAGGAAAACAGAATTTTTCGGAGTTCGGTGACACGATAAATGTCATAAATTTTTAAAAATAGCAAACGGATGCAAAACCTAACTTTCAGATATTCTCGAAAAGGTATCAACGTCTAGATTCTGAATAAAAATATTAAAAGGTTAGAAACTGACTTTAGATAGACGAAAAGTGGCCTACAACAGAATTCGTCAATTCTGGATACCCTGTCGGAGAATCAATGCCACGGGAAAACCGCTTGGAACTAGGAGATCCGACGATCAGAGGTTGGAGTAGACATACAAAGGTAACTCATAGATTTGGTTTGAGGAGAAACAAATGAGAAAAAGTGGATGAAACATCATCTACAAGTCGACTAACCTGCTGTGCCGTTTCAGACTTCGATTCGACGGAGTTTCGGCCCAAGTAGCGCGTCGTGCACCTCTCTAACGGCCGCAAGGTTGTTTCTAAAGTTGCTAGGGTGGAAGAGAAAGTTGAGAAGGACGTTCAAATGGTGGTGGTTGGCGCAAAAATCGAAGAAAATATATATATATATATATATATATATATATATATATATATATATATATATATATATATATATATATATATATATATTTTGTGCATGGGCTTTGGTTTGATCTAATTTGGATAGGATTTAGTTCTCCAAATCATACTATTATTAATAGGTTTCCTATTTTGGTTAGATGTTTGACCAAGTCAAAGATATAAGAGAATATTGCTTATGGCTGCAATTTAATCCTTAAAATTCTCTTAAATATATGCATACTTGGTTTTGGTACTCCTAGTTAGGCTCTAACTAGTAGGGTTGACTAGGTTAGGGTCCGAGTAGCATTACTAGTAAAATTGGACCTGAAAATTAATTTAATGAGTCTTATGTGCCATTTGCAAATAAGTAGCACATGAGAACTCGATTGGATGGTACACCCTAGGCATGTGTATTGTTGACTCAACATGGGTCAAAACCATATATTGGGTCATACGATTTCTATCTATGTCAAGTCCCAAAAGCAAATTGGAAGTTGGCTTAAAATTACGTCAATGGCTCAAATTGGCCTAAGTTGGCCCAAAATTGCACAAAGTCAAAGGAATGTTGAAAAGCAAAATTGGATGGGACATGATATATCAAACTCAAGGTGGACGAGTCTAGAATTTAAATATGGAACTGGATTTGAGAAAATAATATTTGTTGTGCTTCCAAAATCAAAGCTACAGTAAACTACTAACATAGTCATTATTGACTTTAATAAATTAAAATATCTATATAAAATAATTAAAAATAAGATCCAAAAATGAGGGGGCTTACAACCTACCCACCTTAGAAAATTTCGTCCTAAAAATTAAAAATAACATAATTAAAAAAGAGAACTTATCATAAGAATAATTAAGCTAAGACTTACCGGCATCTACGAATAAGTGGGGATAACGCTCACGCATAGAATCTTCACGCTCCCAAGTTGATTCTCCCGGAGAATGGTGCCTCCATGTAACATGAACCAGTCTAATTGTCTGTCCTCTGAACATCTTCTCACTTGTATCCAATATACCTATCGACTGCTCCTCGTATGATAAACTGGGTCCCACCGTGATCTCAGAGTGATCGACCACATGACTGGGATCAGTCACATACCTCCTCAGCTGTGAGACAAGGAATACATCATGCACTCCCTCTAGTAATGGGGGTAATACAAGACGGTATGCCACCTCTCCTACATGCTCAATGATATCGAACGGTCCTATATACCTTGGACTCAACTTCTCTCTAATCACGAATCTATTGGTGCCCACGTCGGTGAGATCCTCAGAAATACATGCTCTCCCTTCTTGAATTCCAGTAGTCGACGATGCGTATCAGCCCAATGCTTCTGCCGGTCTTGAGCTGCCTGAAGATGACTCTGAATCTGCTTCATGTTCTCGACTGTCTGTGTCACAAGCTCTGGTCTAAGTATCTGTCGCTCTCATCTCTTTCCTCTTACGAAGTCTTCAAAATCTTGTATCTGTAGATAATGCTGCCTTGATTCTATCCACAAGTGACGACTATACTTTAAGATTGGCAAGTACTCATTGCTGTCCCAGCATAATGACTTCTATTCCAAGCTTCTCAAGATCCTCTAATAACTGTGGCTGAGCTGTTAAGAAATATACAGTAGGCTTCCTACTTAAAGCGGCCGCTACTACGTTCGCCTTGCCAGGATGGTACTGCAAATCTATGTCATAGTCTGCCATGAGCTCCAACCACCGCCTCCGTCTCATATCCAACTCCTTTTGCGTGAAGACATACTTCAAGCTCTTATGAACCGTAAATATCTCCACACGCTCTCCGTACAAATAATGCCTCCATAGCTTCAATGCAAAGATCACTGCTGCTAACTCCAGAACATGAGCAAGGTAATTCTTCTCATGTACCCTCAACTGCCTCGATGCGTAGGCTATGATCTTTCTGTGTTGCATCAAAACACATCCAAGTCCACTACTCGACGCATCACTATAAATCATGAATCCTCTCGATCCAGAAGGAAGCATCAAACTAGGTGCTGGGGTCAATCTCTTCTTTAATTCCTCAAAAACATTCTAACAATCTTCTGTCCACTGGAACTCCTGATCCTTACGGGTCAACCGTGTAATCGGCTTCGCAATCCGTGAGAAATTCCCTACGAACTTGCGATAATACCTTACAAGTTCGAGAAAACTCCTAACTTCTGCAACCGATGTTGGTGTCGGCCAAGACTCTACGGTAGCTATCTTTTCCTGATCAACTGAAAGTCCTTCTCTCGAGATAATGTATCCAGGGAAAGGAACTCTATCAAGGCAAAAATCACACTTACTAAGCTTAGCATACAATCTCTCATTCCTTAATACTCCCAACACAACTCTAAGATGCTTCTCGAAAATAAGCTAGGAAAAAAAAGGATTAAAGTGTTTTACTGCAGAAGAATTCTAATACCACTTGTCGTACCATTCTATCGTAGGTATAGTATTATAACATATTCAATAATACCCATCAGATCACTCCTAGTAATTCCACCTAATGGGCTCTACGCATCCGATATCCAGGCATTCAAACTCGACTCATAATCTCACTAGGATCCATCTATAAGAAACTTACCCGTTTCTAGCTATCCAACATCACAATCATACCAATATCTAGCTTAATTATATTCTATAATATAACTATAAGGTTTTAACTATTTTAGTCATTTAATAAGTAGAAGGTAATGAGAACCTAAAGCTGGGTCAAAAAAACCTATATACCAATTTCAAACAACGATAGGGTCAAGCAAAGCATGAAGGTTTGTCGAATTATTTCCAAGAACGATGTAAAGCCAAACTGTTTCACTTAACAAAATGCCTGAAAATCGGCTTTTGAAAATAAAACTTGAAAGAGTACAAAAAAGTACAAATTGATCTGGGAAGTATTGCTATGGAAGTCTGATCTGAAGGCGATCACTTTGTTCCTTGGACCATACGATGATGATGAAGATCACTGCTAGAAGATGAACAACTGGAAGAACTAAGTCTCCAGAAAGGTATCGACGCACTTGGGCACTGATGGCGAGGTCGAATGCTTTCCTGCTTTGCTTCACTCTGTTCTGGAAGAAAGGTTGAAGAAGAATGCTCTGAAAAATCAAAGTTTCTGGGCTCTGATCTCTATGTATTCTCCTCTGTCTCTCTCTGTGTGTCTCATATAAAAAAAATAAGTCTATTTATAGACTTGGCTTTTTGTGCGTAAAACTCAGCAAAGTCCTGTCTTTACGCTAGTAACTGCCACCCATAACTGAAGTCATCCTCTACATACGTTGACACGTGTCCCATTATCTCAATAAGAATAGGATGCACGTACACACGTTCTTCGAGATATGTGGCATGAAAGCCACGTAGGTAAACCACGTTCCAAAGTAGTCAGGAAGGATCGGGCGTAAAAATAACCCAAACATACTTTGAGCGTAAAGTAGTAGACTAGGCGTAAAATAGCCCTAAAATGGACTTCTCGCGTAAAGTGGTTGATAAAACAACCTTGAGCGTAAAAGTAGCCCAAATAAACTTTATGCACACGTCAACTTTGAGCGTAAAAAGCTCATATAGTATTCATGCGTAAAAGAAGCCATCTTGTGAGCGTAAAATAGCTCAGTCCACATACTAAACGACAATATTGGTTTCTGTGAAAAACAAATCCCTTCGAATTCTGTGTTATACGCTGTCAGTAGATCTTTATGTCAGACCCATTATCACTTTACATTAAATGCATGATTTGACAACCTGTCCTTGGCGTAAAGTGGTTGGCGTGTCCCTGGCATAAAGTAGCTGATCTGTCCCTGGCGTAAAGTAGCTGATCTGTCTCTGGCGTAAAGTAACTGACTTGTCCCTGGCGTAAAGTAGTTGGCGTAAAACAGCACATTTTGAGTGTAAAGCTCTATCTCTTTGACTCAGTCTATGAAGCACTTTTTACGCTCCTACAAGACCCCCTTCAAAGTTCTCAAATATTTTCAAAATTTGAAATACTTTGAACAGAAGCGTAAAATTCGGGATATCCAGTGGTCATTTGCGTAAAAATAGGGATATCCAACAGTCGGCGTAAAAATAGGGATTTCCAACAATCGGCATAAAAATTGGGAATTTGAACTGATTCAAAATCTCTATAAATAGAGCTTTTCGAGTTCGATAAGGACTTTACTTGTCTCTTTGCAAACCCGAATCTCTTTGCCCCCTTTTCTTCGAAATCTCCCTCACTTTAACTAAATGGCTCCAAAGAAAACCACCGTCGGCAACAAGGGGAAGAAACCCGCCGTTGACTCTTCATCGACCGACCGTGAACAAACTCCCATTCGGTCATCGACACCACTCCGACAACCCAATCCTGCCGTAGCTCCACCTATGAAGGGTAAAACCCTATCTTTTGGTCGGAACATTCATCGGAGAAGAAGAAGACAACCCGAACTTTCAGATTTCACGCCCACGTCATTCGTGTTAGCGTAGAAACTGAAATAACAAAATACGCCCATGTTGTACGTGTCAGCGTAAAAAGTTTAAGAAATACGCCCACGTTATACGTGTCAGCGTAAAATTCGAATTACGCTCATGTCTACTCATGCCAGCATAAAATTTAAGAAATACGCCCACGTTATACGTGTCAGCGTAAAATTCGAATTACGCTCATGTCTATTCATGCCAGCATAAAATTTTTCAAATACGCTCACTTAGCATGTGCTAGCGTAAAATTAAAAAGCTTTGTAAAACAAAGACCTTTTCTACACTTTAAAATTTTTAATCAATTTTAGTAAGCGTAAAATTCAATGTCTTTACTCATAAAACTTCAAATTAGATTTCTCACTAACTTGATCTTTTTTCCTTTTGTCAGTGGATTTACAAGCTCATCCTCTTGAAGAAGTTTTTGGCTCATCAGCGGGCATGGTGGGCTCGAACTATCTAGAGGATTTATCTCATGTCAAATTTCCTCAACCTAACCCCGAATACCCTGCAGCGAGAGCACATCTGATATCTGCCCAAGGAGATAGGATGCTGTTATCCATGATCGACGGAAAAGTGCTGGTGTCACTGGACAATCAACAATTCTTGAAGCCGGCTTTCTTATTCGGGGATGCGATAGATTTCAAATCGCAGACTCATCCCAAAAAGGAGGCTTGGGTATTTAGATCTGGAGAAAGGGTGATGTATCTCCCTGACATGGATAGGGATTACCCTTTATCTGCTTTCTTCCATGCTAGCCATCACCGTCAAATGCTGTAGAATTTGACTCCCAATAGCTATGGTAGACCAGGTAGGATCATTTTCAGAAGAGAGAGAGAGAGAGCAAATGACATGGGTTATCACATTAGCACTCCCTGTGGTTGTGTCATTCCATTTTCTGGTCTATTGCCCAGGTTTACACCGAGTGAGGACTCACTTCTCATCTAGCCGGTACAAATTCCCATGTTCATAAATAAATTTCTAAGGAAAGGAGTCTTATATCCTCAGACCAACCCTAGGTTGACAGGGTGGTTAACCCCTTACAGTAGTAACTGGATTCAGATCAGTAATTGGGTCATGAAGCACTTTAAAACAGAATTGGACGATATTAGCCTGTATGAAGCGGTGGCTTCTACCAGTTATGGCATTCCACCGAACAGCAACTTATTTCTAGCTTTACTGGAATTGTATATAAGTTCGACAGGAACTTTTGCAACTCCACACGGCGAAATGGGCCTTGCTTTGCATGAGATGTAATTCATTTTGAAGCTGCCGATGGGTGAATTCCCTTATGAAGAATACATTCCTTCCAATCGGGAATTAGCAGAAGTTCGAGAGAAGAGCCCTGAACTGGTGCAAGTCTATGAAGAACTTATGTGCCATTATCTGATTTGTACCAGTATGTATAAAACTGGGTCACATTTGGCATACATAACCAAATGGACAATCTATCTATTTTACCATGAAAATAGAGTGTCCAAGACTGAGAAGAGCAGGTTTCGAGAAGACAAAACTCAAACCATTAAACCTTGCTCAATAATTCCTGCAGATGTAATCTAAGAGTTGATGGCTTCACAGAAAGCTCGCGACCAATATCTGTCTACCAAAACTGGAGACATCCCTGCGGGGACTGAGGCTTTAAGCTACCTGAGGCAGGGTAGTCAGAAAATGTCAAAGAAGGCCTTACTGGCAGGCTTTCTATCCTTATGGCTACGAAGATGGGTCGTGCCAGGGATCAGTACCGTGGACAGGATTTACCGCAATGTGTTGTGGCCAGCGGTACGTTTAGTATTCAAAAACAGAATCAACCTGCTGTCGGCAATGGTATGTCGAATAAATGCAGGTCTACGGACTTTCGGTGAAGAGCTGATTAATAATGCTCCTCATCGAGATAATTTGCCAAGGGTGGAGCTACCCTACACCTATCTAATAGGTTGGTTACTACACCACAATTGCAATTTGCTGCCACCGGGCCCTGAGGATGAAGCGAGGATTTTTCTCCAAAAATTTAGCAAATCCACATGGAGAGCTACAACGATGGCAGACACCCGAGCAGCATTAAATTACTCTTACGGCTCGAACTTCTTCTGCATAAGGCCACCAGTTCCAGCCGACTGCCTTGGCGTGTAATTTGAAGATAGAGTAGATAAATCAGCTTTATTGCCAAGATCTATCTTTCGATGGCTGGCGTACATCAGACCCTCCTATCTGATGTACAGGAATGAAGATTATTGCGCGTTTGAGCCTTACCTACCAAGTAGGTTCGCTCGCCAGTTTGGATATGACCAACTTCACGTTGGCAATCCTTCCACCAACTTCTATCATTATGGAAAGCTGATTGACGGTGCACGAGCATGGAGATATTTCAGCACTGCATGTACTGGTGCTAGATTCACCATATCTACAGCCACTAGTACAACTGAGCTATGTATACTTCACTCGTATGCTCGTTTTTATACATCCATTCGCTCCTTTGAAGACGGTTATAGCATGCAAGGAAGTCTGCGATGGGCCCAGGAGGGAAATGTTGAAGAACCCATCAGAATAACTCCTGACGTACCAGACAACACTTCTGCTATAGATGATTTTCTAGCAGTAATTCCTAGAGGAGCTGGGGAGATAGCCGCGGGACCAATAGTTATTGGAAAAACTCGCAAACGAAAGCAGACTACAGCTACCACTCTTCCAGTGAAGTCTCCTGAGAAGAAGAAGAAGACTACTACTAAAGGGCCTTCCAAACCCAAGCCTTTATTCCAGAAGACGACATCTCGGTCGAAGAGGACCAACTTGTTGCTTCCCCTTCAGTCCATTCGGGAGAAGGGTCTTCAACACCTCAACCAGCAGCAGCATCAGACGTTGTAAAATTTTTATCTCCTGGACGCCTTAGCTCCTCACTCCATTTATCTTTGCCTCGAAAGGCACAAGTTACGGAGGATACTACTACTGCACACATTGTTGATCGAGACCGTATCCCATCAGACGAGCCGGCTCTCAACTTTGACGACGATGACTGGGATTGTGATTATGATTCATATCTTGAACAAAACGCACATATTCCAGGTACTACGCAAAACATATACGGAATTATGTATCATGATTTTGTATATTAACTTATTTTGTTCATTTTGTAGATACCATCATTACACCAAAGCATGTGGCTCCTCCTCCTCCTCAAAAGGATATCCATGAGGAAAACGAGGAATCTGATAAAGAGGCTTCTTCTTCAGACGAATTAGAAGTAATCCAACAAGAAGATGAGCAACAAGAAGTACAGAAAGAGCTTGAAGCAGAGGTTGAAACAGAGGTTGAAACAGAGGCTCAGCCCGAATTATCTTCTCGTATTGATGACCGAGAAAAAGAACAAGCTGCAGAAAAACCAACTGCAGACCATGAAGCAGCTGTTGAGGGAGGAACTAGCCTCGATGAAGAACTTGAAGTACCTCCAGAGCCTGAACAGCCAGAAGTCAAAGGAGATGATGGAGGCATAGTCATATTACCAACCGAAACTGAGAATGTTATGATAGCACCCTCTGCTATTACTACTGATCCTGTAGAAGTTTCGGAGGAGAGTATGCCTGGACTTGAGTCAGCTGCCACCACCGTCATTCCACCCGTACCCATCACCGCCACTGAAACTCTAGTAGTTTCAGCTCCAGAAACGGGTGGAGTAACTAACATTGAAGACATTGATTCTGAAGCTGCTGGGAACTAGTTGACTATGATAGCAGTAACTACAATGACTTCATCTCAACCTGCTATCAGAGCAACCACATCTGTAAGTGTTGAAGACACAATCCCTGAAGCTCTTAGGGATCAAATGGATGTGACAACAGTAATAAGAATTGCTTCATCTTAATCTGCTGTCACACCAACAGCATCTGTTCCTAGTCTCCAAAGAAGAGATCTAGTAGATATTGTCGCGACGCCAAGTTCAAGCATAGAAATGAATCTCCTAGTTGGGTTTCACACTGAAACTTTTTATAAAACTTTGGCGACCCTAATCAAGATGGTCCTGAATAAGGGCCTTAGTTATGAGAGCTTGAAAGCGTCTATGGCTCTTACCATCAGGAACGTTGCTATGTTCAATGATACGGGGAGAGCAGCAACATTAGACAAAATTGTGGAGGGTCTTGAACAGCCCATCCGAGAGTATCTTAAGCTGTCAAGCGAGACTGTTGAAAGTCTTATACAAGAAGAGTATAATGCCTTAACAGCTGAATATCTTGATCGGAAGACAAGATATAATGAAGCTCTCCATGATTATAGTACAAAGGTTGCCAGAGAGAAAGCCTTTTTAGCTGGAATACAGCCCGAGCTGGATGGTCATAGATGTCACGCCCCAGAACCAGAATACTGGAGAGCGGGGGCAGACATAGCCAGCTACGTATAACGGAATGGAATCCACACCGCTATACGGTCACGGCTGTCTAGATATGTGAGGGTTTCACTACAATCCATCAGTCTCTTAAGGTCATAAATAGCCTATTGTCTCAATCTCAACCAACTAATAATAGTTACAAGATATCAGACCACCAAATACACAATAGTAAGGCATCCCATACATTATATATTCGGAATGATCATGAAGCTAGTCGTTACAAAATGTGAGGACTAGCAAGAGTTCAGTCATACATGATCAACCCTCGGGGCTTGTCAATCATGTTACAGCCCGTAGGCAGACAGTAAGTAAGTACAATCGAGCTAACACTTGCTCGTCGGCTAAATGCCTCAAAAGAATAATTTACAATATTATAGTAGGAGAACAAAGAAAACCCACTCGATGCCCTGGTTACGCCTGGTGACCACCATCGGGCTGGAAAGCAGGAAGATCCTTTGGTGCTGCTCCGGTATCTGGCCATACAAAACCAGCTGGGTCAGACCCCAGAAAGAGCAAGTGCCACAAAGGAGGCTTCACTTAAGAACTAAAACCAACAAATCATTAGCATTCAACATGTAAGAAAACAACAATAAATAAAGCAGATTGAGGTTTGTGCACTACCAATGCACTTATCCCAATCAGAGGAAATGATTAAGTAAAGCATCATGACATAAGATAACTGGAGAATCATGCTAAATAAAATATAGCTGGGCAATATATGAAGAGAAGACGAAGATACTATTCCGGAAGCAAGATTACAATCCTTAAACCAAACAAGGACCGAGATTGTAACCCTTCGCCTGAACAGAACTTAGTCTCTGATCATTTATTGCTAAAGGTGACAATGAAGAGTACACTACGCTAGAGTGACAATAGAGTACAATTATTGTAGTAACAATCTGGAGTGACAATAATTCAATCATTCTGTTACAATCTTGCAATCAATCACTTCAAGATAGTACTATACTGGACTAGACTCCATCCAAGCAATCACGGCCAATCATTGCCTACGGCTTTCTACATTAACTAACTAGGGTTATCACAATCCTATTTACTAGCAAGATGCTATGAGATGCTCCAAGTAGTCACAGGCTCTGCAGCTATCCAGGTTATCCAGGCAATCATTATAGTGACAATTTTAGAGAGTACAATGCATTAAAGTGACAATAGAGTTCAATCATTTAAGTGACAATGGTGGGTGCCCCACATAACAGTGGGCTGGAAATGTGCCCTACTCGTCGGCAGGCTACAAGTCCAAACATTTGCGGCCGAGATAACGGGATCGCCTGTAACTGGGGAACATCTCTTCATGTATTGTGAATTATACTAGTCATTAACCTTAGTCCATTTCAGTAGGTACTCCTGACCGTGGTACTCAGGAGTCCCCTCCTAGACATGATGCAAAACAGGACTGGATTATTTGTACAAGCACAATCGCCCACGGTGTCCAGATTACTTATACATGTCAGGTCATGTCAGGTAGCCGTCGCAACAGCTTATCAAGATATATCATGTCAGGTTATCATGTCAAGTGTACCTTGTCAGGAGTGCGCCACGGCGGGCCACTATCATGTCAGGTTAGTCATGTCAGGAGTGCACCGCTACGGATCACTGTCATGTCAGGCTCAATTATCATGTCCAAACATATCAAGTAAATTCGTGATTATCAAGTTCATAACAAAAGGCGTAAGGATATAAAATGGACGTAAAATATCTATTAAAATATCAATACACAGGGCTATAGGAGAGCCATGCGGCTAAGACATATGCGGCCAGGAATGATCTCATGCGGCTGGAAGAGAACAGCCCATACGGCAGAATAGGGTCAGGCGCATGCGGCTAGCGGAAGAAAAGGCTTATGCGGTCAAAGGGGGGTATCAGTCATATGCGGCTCAGAGATCCAGTCAGTCATGCGGCTAAGAAAGACAAGACATATGCGGTCAGAAGGATAGGGAATTCATGCGGCTGGCGGGGGATGGGTCCATGCGGCTCGCGAGTGTAGTATCATGCGGCTGGAAATGAAGGGTGCATATGCGGCTAAGTATGGACTCAGCCTCATGCGGCCAAGGGTGATGATGCATATGCGACTTGGAAGCAAGACTTTATGCGGCCAGACAGGATACACGCCTATGCGGCCAGTATATGAAGGGGGTGCATGCGGCTCAGTTAGGAGCTCATGCGGCCAGGTCAGTTCAAAGGCTCATGCGGCTAGTAAGGAGTACAAGTTCATGCGGCCAGGAAAGGCAAGGGCGCATATGCGGCTAAGTGGGGAAAAGTCCATGCGGCAGGGAGAACACTTGCCGCATGAAATATTCATGCGGTCAAGTCAAGTACTGTTCTTCTTCTCCAAACTTCCGAGAAGAAGAACACCAAGAAGCCATGGCCACCAAGCTGCATAGAACCTTCATCCGGAGTCCAAATCCGAACTTCCATAGGTTAAAATAGGGCAGAACTAAATGCTCTACAACATGGAACCATCAAAACTCGAAAATAACAAGATTAAGTAGATCAAAACCCAAGAAATCCGAAAATAATGTAAATATAGATCTACAGAAATCTAGCCATAGAAAGTGAAAATGCCAAGTTCTAAAGTAAGTTAGAATGCTATAAGGAAGAGAATGAAGCAATAAAATTAGAGTTCCTCCATGAAGCAAGTTGTACTTGCCTAGACCTCTCTCTCTCTCTCCCTCTCTCTGGTAGGTGCAGAAGTTAATGGTGGAGAAGAAGAAGATATTAATGAAGAGAGAGAAGGAGAAAGGGTAATAAATACTATGGGTGGTGGTAGATAGGGGGTTCACCCCTTGGTTCTTGATGAACCAAGGCAACCAAGCCTAGCCGAACCAAACCAACCCCAGGAATAAACCAAGCCAAGATAAACCAAGGAGAACCAAGTCAAGGCCAATAAACTCTCTCTCTCTCTCTCTCTAGCAATTTAAACCAAAGAATCATGAAATAAACCAAGCCTCACTAATTCAAAAATAAACCAATGAACCATCAAAACCATTTAAACTATCGATGCCAATAAAACCAAGCCAGTACAAAATAAACCAAGATAACTAATCATGACTAAATAAAATATGGATCCAAAACACGTATACGTACACTAAATACGTATCACGAATTTGGGACATTACAATAGAGCAGCCTATGACACCTTAAACCAGGAGATTCAGCAGCAGAATGATAAAATCCAAGAAGTTGAGGCTGAATTGGCTCGGTTAAAGACAGAGAGGGAATAGATGATCGCTGTTCGGAATCAGCACCTTGCTCAGGGCTCTATTTTAGAAGAATAGGTCTACGGAGCTGAATCAACTATCAAGACCCTTGATGAAGCCAAGGATAATCTGATAATCAGCTTCGCTGGACTTTCTAATCTTTGCACTACCGAAGCTCGACATGCTGAAGCGACTAAGAAAGTATTGAGCTCTCGTGATAGACGCCTGGTAGAACTGCAAAAATTACTTCAAGATGTTTCTGCTCCACCTTAGGAAAATAAGGAGCTTTTGTAACCTTTGATCTTATCCAAGAAATGAATAAAATATTTGTTTTGTGATCCTATCATTTATTTTACAATTAAACAATAGGCATGAGATAGAAAATACTTATCAGAGGTAATATGAACATGATAAGTCTTCGAAACTCAATCAATTGTATCTATCCAGAGGTAATATGGACATGATAGATAATGAAATCTCATTTTCTGTTTAGAGTACACAATACTATCAGAGGTAATATGGACATGACAGATCGTAATAACTCAAAGAAAAATAGATTAATGTCTATTCAGAGGTCAAATGAACATGATAGATAGGAAATACAAGCATATGTAATATTTATTCAGAGGTCAAATGAACATGATAAATAACGAGTCCAACTTTTTAATCAACTGATAAGATAGAAGATTAAAATTTCTCTCTAGAGAGACAAATAACCAGCTTAACCAAACATTGGTAGCTGGGGAATAAGAAAACATATGTCATTAAGGATACATGCCAATATCAATGAAAGAATGAATGAACCAGCGTTTCTTTTGGAAAACGAAAGGTCGATTCAATTCCACAATTAAATGAATGAATCTGCCGTAATGAATGAACAGGTCTTTTCGGGAATGACAAGTTGTTTCAATTTCCAAAACCAATCCATTAATAGCTTTCCTCTATAAATAGATGAGAACTCTTTGTAAGGATTCATTCTTGTTTCCATTCCTCTATTAAAAATGTCTTCTAAAGACGTGCAACAAAAGAATGAAGTCTCCATGAAGGTTGAGGACGTCATCGAGATGCGCTCCGTTGAGCCAATTGTGTCAGGCCCAACCGAAGCAGGCGAAGGCTCTTCTACTCCCAAGCCACCACAAGACATCCTCATTTTCTTAGCAGAACCAGGGAAAACTCCTGAGGAAGAGGCGCTGAGGATGGCCGCCTACAAGTTTTTTGTGAATTCAGGCAACGATGCCTTCGATGCATTGGCCGACTATGTATTTAATAAGGAAGGCAGTGGTCCTCGTCCTTAATCTTTTGTTCAGAACAAAAATAATAATAAAAGAAATTTTATTTTCATTCTGTCTTTTTTTTATACATAGTACTTCTTAAGAAATTTGCCATTGATCGGCATCATGAGTGGATCTCCATTGGGCTTGGATAACCGATAAGCGCCATTGGAAAACACGGTCTCAATTACATAAGGACCTTCCCATTTTGCTTGGAATTTCCCTTTGCTTTTGTGAGTCATCACCATCGGTCTTCGAACAGCTAATACCAGCTCGCCAACCTTGAATATCCTCTCTTTAACTTTACGATTGAAAGTTCGAGATATACGGGCTTGATATAGCTCAATATGCTGTTGTGCTTGAAGACGCTTTTCGTCCAATCCTTCAAGTTCTTGGAGTCGTAAGCGATCATTATTCTCTATAGTTAGCTCATTAGCAATGGCTATTCAAAGAGATAAAATCTAGATTTTCAATGGAAGGACGGCCTCACATCCATAAACCAGTAAGAATGGTGTAAAACCAGTAGGAGTTCGGACTGTTGTTCGATAAGCCCATAAACATTCTCCAAGTTTCTCATTCCAATCACGTTTATTAGAAGAGACAAACTTTTTGAGAAGTTTAATGATCGTCTTGTTGAAAGCTTCGGCTAAACCATTGGCAGCTAGATTATAAGCCGTAGAAGCCAGATTTTGAATTCGATTCTTATCACAGAACCGATAAAATGACTGACTGGCAAATTGTGGTCCATTGTCATGAATTATCCGTCGAGGAATCCCGAAACGATAAATGACATGGTGTTTGATGAAGCTGATCACCTTAGATGTTTTTACTTCAGTAAGGGAAACAGCTTCTGCCCACTTGGAAAAGTAATCGGTTATAGCCAATATAAACCGATGTCCCTTAACAGAAGGAGGGTTAATCGGACCAATGATATCCATACCCCAAGCTTCGAAAGGCCAAGAAGCTGCTGTAGGATGTAGAAATTCAGAAGGTTGGTGGATAAAGTCAGCATGAATCTGACATGCTTTACACCTTCTAGCGTAATCCACAGCATCTGCTATCATGGAAGGCCAATAATACCCCATTCTTCCAATGCGATCTTGTAACTTCGGACCTGGTTGATGAGCACCACAGACACCATCATGAGCCTCACGGAGTGTCTGTTTAGCTACACTTTCTGAGAGACAGCGCAACAAGAGTCCATCGTATGAACGACGATATAACATATGTAAAGACGAATCATAGTAAAATCGAAATGATTGTCTCTTGATTGATGCAGCTTCTTTTGGATCTTCAGGTAAAATCTCATGAACCGCATAATCAATGAATGGACTTCTCCAATCCTTCTGCTGGGAACTTGACTCTGTAGTATAACTCTTTTCAATATACAGATTATTCTTGACACAGAATAAGTCTCGGTCCAACAAAGTAATTATATTTTGTCTTCGAATTGGAACATCCAAGTCTGCAGCTAAGCTAGCAAGAGCATCAGCTTCCACATTCTGAGAACGTGGTACAAATTCGATGAAGAATCCTTTAAATGAAAAGACCAACTCGATTACCACTTGATGATAAGGGATGAGATCAGGATTTCTGACTTCATAAGTCCCTCTAACCTGATTAACAATCAATTGAGAATCTCCATAAGCTTCTAGGAACTCAATATCTAATTGTTTTGCTACTTGGAGACCAATTAATATCATTATATTCTGCTACATTATTGGAGCATGGCTCATTGAGAGAATAGGCACGGTATATGACCATTTTATCAGGAGAAACCAAGACGATTCCTACCCCAGAGACAATATTACCTTTAGGTCCAACCCGTGATGCTCTATCAAAATATAATTGCCAGATGTCATCCTTTAAAGTCATGTTGCAATCCGTGACTTCATCTGGAATGTCCTCATATAACTTTGATGTTTCAGGTATAGGGTGAGCAGCTAAGAAATCAGCTAATACTTGACCCTTTACTAATTTTTGAGGTACATAAACCATGTCATAAGGAGTGAGCAACATCGCCCAGGTAGCTAACCTAGAGTTAAGAATGCTCGGTTTTCTCATTAATACCTGAATGGGATTTATTCTAGAGATAACATGAATAGTCTGTCCTATCACATAATATCTTGTCTTTTGGACAGCAAAAACCAAGGCCAGACATTCCTTTTCTACAGGAGTATACCTGTGTTCAGCTCCGACCATCATTCGGCTAAGATAATAAATTGCTTGTTCATGCCCCATATCACTTTTTTGTGCAAGAAGAGCACCAAGTGAATGATCCAAAGCTCAAACATATAGCAAAAATGGTCTTCCTACCACTAGAGGTACCAGAACAAGTAGATTTATAAGGTATTGCTTGATATCATTGAAGGCTTTCTGACACGCTTCATCCCAAACAAATGATACACCCTTCTTTAATAGACGGGAGAAAGGTTGACATCTTTCAGAGAGATTAGATATAAATCTCCTAATATAAGCAATGCGACCCTGAAAGCCACGGAGTTCTTTCAGATTACGAGGAGGACGCATTTCAAGAATCGCTTTAACCTTATCAGGATCAACATGGATACCCTGAGAAGTAATGACAAATCCTAAAAACTTGCCACTGGAAACCCCTAAGAAAGACTTAGTAGGGTTCATTTCACTGTCTTCCGTAGATGTTCTTGAAAGATGTTGCTCATAGCCCGTTGATACGTGGCACCGGCATTTTTAAGACCAAACGGCATAACCGTATAGCAGTAAACCCCAAGAGGTGTACGAAAAGCAGTATGCTTCTTATCTTTGGGATGCATCTTAATTTGATTGTATCCTGAGAATCCATCCATGAAAGACATGCATTCAAAACCGCATGTATTGTCTATCATGACATCGGTAATCGGAAGTGGAAATTCATCCTTTGGACAAGCTGCATTGAGATCTCGAAAATCTATGCAAACTCGGACTTTTTCGTTCTTCTTCATAACAAGAACAATGTTAGCAACCCAGTTTGGGTGTTGTTCTTCACGAACAAAGCCACATGTGATCAGCTTTTTGACTTCTGTCTCAATTGTATCTATCATATCTGGTCGAAAATGCCGTTGCTATTGTTTTACAGGTTTGGTATTAGGAAGAATATTGATTGTATGAGTAGCAACTTTAGGATCTAGACCCGGCATATCCTCATAACTCCATACAAAAATATCAATATATTCTTTGATCAGTTTTATCAATTCTTCTTTTTCATCCTCAGAAAGGTTTTTACTGATGAATATTGGTTTAGATGTTGTTCCATCTCCAACATCAATCTGGACAATCTCATCCTCTGTAGGTGGCTATCGCTGTTCAAAATGAAGTTTCCATTGAGTGTCCATCTGTTGAGCCCAAGGATCATTCTCAAATGGTTCAGATTCACCATCAGTTTGAACCATGTTGATTGAGAATATTTGCTCAGATTCATCATAATAACCTCCTCTAACATATGAAGAATGAGACATATCAGATTCGATGAATTAGATTTCTTCTGAATCTGATGATTGTGAGGAACTAGAAGAGAATTCTTCTTGTATATCGTCATTAAACATGTGGGACGGATCATATCCCAACCCATGACGAGTTTTCTGGTAAAATGGATCACCACTTAATGGTAATCGTCTACCCTTGCCTTGATTGAGACCTTGCATAGTCTTCAAATTATATCCCATATTCTGGATAATCTTGAGAGATTGTTGACTATATTTGTCAATTCGGATTCTTCCTTTATCTTTATCTCTCAGATCATCTGTCTGAGCAACAGAGATATTTCTAGCCAGGCCAAACACAATTTGGTGTTTGTTTTTCTTATCAGACAAAATCATGAAATAAGATTCTTCGTGACGTCTATAAGTTACACAAGCTTGCGATGAAGCAACTACAGGAAGAAGATAGGGAGAAGATGTTAGGAACCTTTGAGCATAGGGTCCAACATCGACATGAGGAGGAAAGGAATTTTCTTTATGGTCAATGTATAAGGTTTTCTCTGTGTCTATGTCATCTTTATACTGATAATTCTGATCATCAGAAGATAAAGTCATTCTTTCAACATATTTGACAGCCATATACTCAAAAAGGAAATCTTTATTGATATTAGAAAGTACAGAATGATCAATATTTACATCATTTACAATTTGACTGCTACGCTTCGGATTAATCACTAATGGACCATCATCCGTCTTCTGCATAGACTTGCCAAGATTGATGATCAATGGTGGTTCTGGATCATTCGTACGAGAAGTACGCCCTTTGACCTTGATCATAAGAGGTTGAACTTGGCTTTTAGCAGGAACATTCACTGATTCCTCAGATGAAGCTTGAGTTCTTCCTTTGACCTTGATCATTAGAGGTTGATTGTTGACAAGTTGGGGTTAGATTCGCCCTTTGACTTTGATCTTCAAAGGTTGCTCTTCTGGCGGATCTTCATTAATAGACTGATCTTCGGCAGATGATCGATCTTCAGCTATGTCTGATATCTCTTTCATATGCTCTTGTTTGTAGAGCATTGAATCAGAAAAATAGGCTTCGACACCCTTGAAAGGATTGATATCAGCAAACTCAGTCTTCACAACCCCTTGGGAATCCACGTACTTGAAGCATTGGTGGAGAGTTGAAGGCACGATGTTATGCTCATGTAACTACGGTTTTCCAAGAAGTAAGTATGTTGTAGGATACGTCTGAATTAATAACATAGAATGTTGCCATAGTTCGAAGATCACCAATCTGAATCTTCAGACGAATCTTCCCCAGTGGTTTACTTTCCAGAATTGAAACCAACGATTGTGGTACTAGTGTAAGTCAAGTCACTAGTAGGAATTATCAATGGTCTTAGCATACTTTGAAGAATTATGCTAATGAAAGACCCAGGATCAATATAAATCCTGTCAACTTCAGTGGATTCAATATCCCCAGTGTAGCACAAAGGCATGTCATGCTTGTTATGCTTCAACAGCATATCTTCTTGTGTAAAGGTAATATTAGGAATTACCTCCATCACACTATGACATTGTGGGCATGATACTGGTGTATTATCAGGAGTCTTGAGTTGAGCTAAACAGGAATCAGCTTGCAGCAAAGCTTCACTCAAGGTTTCACGACTTTCTTTAGAAAGGCAAAGCAACTCGAAGATAGATAGTCTAGTCGGAGTATTAGCTAACTGGGCTAGAATATCAAATTTATAGGGTTTCATCACCACCCCCTGACTGGAAGCAAACTTCAACGGGACGTCAAAGCGTACTGCTTTCTGTTTCTCCTTTTCAACCACAGACGGTTTAGCAGGAACAGGAGACGGTTGAGTTGGTGGTGTTTCAACATTCTCTGCTTCTTTGGAGGATCCCTCATATTCTTTGTGATACACTTTTCCAGATCTTGTACCAGCAAAAGTTTCTTCTTCAGACTCAGAAGAATGAAGTACCATATTGCAGGATTTAGTCTTCCTTTCCTTAGCCTTCTTCTTACGAGGATTGTTATGAGGAACCTCAGAACCCAATCCAACAGTGGATTTTTGACTTTGAATTTGTAAAGGAAGTCGTATTCCTTTATCATAATTCAAACCTTCTGCCTTTTAAAAGTCATAACCCATCTTCTTCATGAGAAGGACAGATTGCTGACTGTACAAGTGAGTGAACAGCGGACTTTTAACAGGTGGTTCAAAAGAGAAAGAAGAAGAGATCTCTGTAACTACAGGAGAATAAGGAATAGAAGTCTCTGTAGCTACAGAAGGAGAAAGATTCGGAATACGAGGAAAAATCCCTATAGGGACTTTTTCATAAGCAGCGAAGACTTGTTGTGCCATGTATAAGGGAACACTATTCATAGCTAGCCACTGCTGATGAGTAAGCTTGAGCTTGGTAGGAGGAGCCAGACTTGGAGGACATATGTTTAATTCTCTTAGTCTATCTTCCAAAGGAATGCCATCCCATAGATGATCCAAATCATCAGGATCTGAAATAACATGAAAAATCATATTGCAGGTTTTGACTTTCTTACCTTTCTTGGATTTTGAAGTTTTACCTTCATCTTCCATTTCAGGTACTAAGTCAGGATGTACCCATATAATTTTACCATTCTTTAATGTAAGAGGCAACAATCCTTTATTTTCTTCCCTGGCAGGCGGGATATTCACAATCTTCATCGTCGCCTTCGAAATTGGGACAATCCCATCTGGTACTTGTTGAGAAGGAAAATCTCTAAATTGAAGAGAAACCATATTGGTTGTGACCGTATGCTCATCGTTAGTTAAAGAGATGGCATTGGCATTAATCCGCTCTTAGATTTTCTTCTTTAGGACATAACAAGCCCTGGTGGGATGATTGATATATCTGTGATAGATACAATATTTGGGATTGTCAGTCAGATTTACCTCATTAGGCCTCTTTGGCTCCGGGATCTGGAGTTTGCCACTCTTCACCAGACATTGGAATATCCCTGGGATATCACTATCGTCAAAAGAATATTCTTTTTTTGGCTTAGAAGACTCCTGATTATTCGGCATTATTTTATTTTTGGAAAGATTAACCATAAGGGTGTCCTTTCCTTTTGCATTACGATTGCCAGAATTATTACCAGGATTACCTTTCTTTCCTTTATCCTCTGAGGCAAAAATTATCCCATGTTCACGAGCCAACCTACCATTGGTCTCGGCAGAAACTGCAGCTATAATAAACGAAGCCCAATCTGTGAATTGGGAACCCGTGAAGACAGCAATGGATGGTCGCAGATTCATCTTGCATGTATCAATTTACGCTGAATCTGGCATACCAGGAGGCATCTTTAAAGTCGCCTGTCGGAAACGTTCAATGAACGTCCGAGTATCTTCTTTCTTCTTTTATTTGATTTCTATTAAGGAGGACATGTTCATGTCCATACCTCCTTCATAGAAGCGGGAGAGAAACATTGCCTTAAATTCGTCAAAAGACGAAATGCAATTATCGGGTAAACTACGATACCAGTCGTAAGCTGAACCCGTCAAGCACCCAATAAACACTCGAGTGAGAAGAGCATCATTTTTCTAAAGATGTACAGTCATAATATTAAAGTAATTAATATACTGACTAGGAGAAGCCTTTCCATCAAACAATACCATTGATTATGGCTTAAATTTCGGTGGAAAGGGTACATCATTCCAATGAGGAGGATAAGGTTGCTTAATCCCTAACCTCTGGAGCTGATCCTTGTGCTTCAAAACTTCAAACTGTGCTTTGAGCTCACGCACTTCTTGAATGGTTTCACTGGTTTGAGGAAGCACATTTGATTGAATGGTTGTTGGATGTACCGTAACCCCCACCGGAGATGGTACATCTTCTGGAATGATGGGATCTGGAGATGCAGAATTTTGGTTAACAGCAGGCTCTTAAATATTCAAAGGTATATCAGCCCCTTGACTATCTTGAGTTTGTGCTGTTACCTGCACCAGTGTTACTATTGCCGGTTGAGCAGTTTGCTGAGCCGTTATTATCTGGTGCATGCTTTGCATCATGTTAAGCATGTCTTTCAGTGATTGCTCAACGACAGTGAGACGTTGTTCTGTATTAGCAGATGACGTCTCTGGTTCATCTCCAATAGCATAGAATTCAACCTCTCTTGAAGATACAGAAGGATTAGTATAGAGGTATGAATCGACACTATCAGTTTTGGACTCGAAAGATTGAGTACCCCCAGCTTCTGAATCAGAAGTCTGCAATTGTCTTTGTCTTCTTGATCGGCTATTCTGATATACTCCTTCAAAGGAATCAAGAAGTCTGTTGAATTGTTGTTGACTTGGAGTTTGGGATGTATTTCGTCTAGGACGTCGTCCTCTGTTGGTATGAGATGCCATGTTAACTGACGCATATGACAACTCATATTCTTGGTCATCAGCTTGTTGTTGAGGCGCATTAAAACTTGACCGATCAAAAACTGATCGTTTAGAAGCCGAACAACAACATTTAATTACAATCTGGTGACACTCACAATGGTGATTTTCTTGGGGGAATGTCACAGGAGATTGTCTATTTTTACGCTTTTGCATTAGCAATTCACGTAAATCAGAAGGAGTAGATGGAGTAGTCTTCTTTATTACATTTGGGGTAGAAAAACATTTAGTCCCTTGTGTATAAAGAAGATTACTGGCTGCATTCGCAGAACCAAACTGTATATTTTCACGTGCTTGGAGTTGCGCACGTAAATCCTGAGATTTTTGAGCACGAAGGACTCCATCTTCATTGCGTGTAATTTGTAAGTTTGGTACCTTGCGTACAGCAGTATAAGAAGGTTGTTGGTTGAAAACAGAAGTTTTACCAACTATGTTTTTATGCTTCATGCGTGTAGGTACATTCACTTTAGATGCAGAAGCATTATTGTGAATTTTATCTACACTGTCACAGACATGAGATTTACCTTTATGCGTAGAGCACAAAACATGACAATCTGCCATGTCATAAACGGAAGATTTTCCTTTACATGTAGAACGTAAATTTTGTGTGTCTACCACGTCACAGACGGGAGACTTATTATTACGCTCAGAACGTAAGGCATTGGAGTCTGCCATGTCACAGACGGGAGACATATTTTTACGCCCAGGACATAAAACCTGATTTTTACGCCCAGGGCGCAAAACCTGATTTTTACGCCCAGAGCGTAACACCGGAGAGTCTGCCATGTTACAAACGGGAGACTTGTTTTTACGCGCATGGCGTATCACCGAGGTAGAGACTGCCTCATCACAGATGGGAGCCTCTACAACAGGTGTATGAAGGATTCCTTTGCCTGCAGAGACAGTAGGGAAATTCGAGGATGCCTTGGATTTGGGAACCCAAACTTTTCGTGCCTTCCACGATTTCTGAACATTGGAGCAGCGAGTGCTACCCCCAGTCCGAAGCATTTCTTCGTAGGCAGTCTGGTCGAAGTGCACAACCAGAGTCTTCTTTGTCGATCCAATCGAAACATCATCGTATTGAGCAATTGCCTCCTCGTCAGAGGAGAAGGTCGTCCCCAGCAGAGTCACCATTTTGTTTCACTTAACAAAATGCCTAAAAATCGGCTTTTGAAAATAAAACTTGAAAGAGTACAAAAAAGTACAAATTGATCTGGAAAGTATTGCTATGGAAGTCTGATCTGAAGGCGATCACTTTGTTCCTTGGACCATACGATGATGATGAAGATCACTGCTAGAAGATGAACAACTGGAAGAACTAAGTCACCAGAAAGGTATCGATGCACTTGGGCACTGATGGCGAGGTCGAATGATTTCCTGCTTTGCTTCACTCTGTTCTGGAAGAAAGGTTGAAAAAGAATGCTCTGAAGAATCAAAGTTTCTGGGCTCTGATCTCTATGTATTCTCCTCTGTCTCTCTCTGTGTGTCTCATATAAAAAAAATAAGTCTATTTATAGACTTGGCTTTTTGTGCGTAAAACTCAGCAAAGTCCTGTCTTTACGCTAGTAACTGCCACCCATAACTGAAGTCATCCTCTACATACGTTGACACGTGTCCCATTATCTGAATAAGAATAGGATGCACGTACACATGTTCTTCGAGATATGTGGCATGAAAGCCACGTAGGCAAACCACGTTCCAAAGTAGTCAGGAAGGATCGGGCGTAAAGACAACCCAAATATACTCTGAGCGTAAAGTAGTAGACTAGGCGTAAAATAGCCCTAAAATGGACTTCTCGCGTAAAGTGGTTGATAAAACAACCTTGAGCGTAAAAGTAGCCCAAATAAACTTTATGCACACATCAACTTTGAGCGTAAAAAGCTCATATAGTATTCATGCGTAAAAGAAGCCATCTTGTGAGCGTAAAATAGCTCAGTCCACATACAAACGACAATATTGGTTTCTATAAAAAACAAATCCCTTTAAATTCAGTGTTATACGCTGTCAGTAGATCTTTATGTCAGACCCATTATCACTTTATATTAAATGCATGATTTGACCTGTCCTTGGCGTAAAGTGGTTGGCGTGTCCCTGGCGTAAAGTAGCTGATCTGTCCCTGGCATAAAGTAGCTGATCTGTCCCTGGCGTGAAGTAGCTGATCTGTCCCTGGCGTAAAGTAACTGACTTGTCCCTGGCGTAAAGTAGTTGGCGTAAAATAGCTCATTTTGAGTGTAAAGCTCTATCTCTTTGACTCAGTCTATGAAGCACTTTTTACTCTCCTACACAAATAAGATGCATATGACATAGTCTAGGTAAGACTCGATAACCATATATCTCCATAATTATGTCACATGTAATGCCTCTGGTTCGTATTACGTATCTTGGTATGCGTGTATATATTTTGACTCGTATTGCGTGTCTCCTTACTTGGTTCGGCTTGTTTGGTTTGGCTTGGTTCGGCTTGGGTTGCTTTTGGTTCATCATGGGCCAAGGTGAAACCCCCACTCCTTTCCTTTAATAACTGCCCAACCCTCTATCTCCTCATTAATTCTTCTCTATTGCTTATTCTTCTTCACCATTACTTCTTCACCTACCAGGAAGAGAGCTTAGGCAAGTACAGCTTGCTTCATGGAGGAACTCTGTTTTTTTGTTCCATTCTCTTCCTCACGAGATTCTAACACACTTTAGTACTTAGCATTTCTAAATTCCATAGTTCAATTTGTGTAAATCTAAGTTTATTATATTTTTGGATTTCTTGGATTTTGATCTACTTAACATTGTTATTTCCAAGTTTAGATGGTTCCATGTTGTAAAGCATTCGATTTTGCCCCATTTTGACCTATAGAAGTCTGGATTTCGACCTTGGATGAAGGATTTATGAAGCTTTGAAGCCATGAACTTCATGGCTCTTCTTCTCGGACAAGCAGAGAAGAAGAACAGCTTCTGAGCCGCATAGCAGCCTCGGCCGCATGGACCTTCATGCGGCAAGTCTTCCAGCCGCATGACAAATTAGCCGCATAAGCTCACTTAAATTCCGAGCCGCATAAGACTTGTTCTCTCTCGGCCGCATAAGCTTCACTTGATTCTTAGCCGCATGGCTCTGTATCCACAGCTGCATGAAGTTAACCCCCTTCTAGCCGCATGAAGCCAATCCCCCCCAAGCCGCATAAGACTCCACTTGAACATAGCCGCATATGACTGGTTCCTTCTAGCCGCATGAACTCAATTATCCGCAGCCACATGTGAACTGTCTTCTGCAGCCGCATGAAGTCGATTCTTCCGCAGCCGCATATGCTTGAATGTTCTGCAGCCGCATAAAGCTGTCCTTGGTCCTTAGCCGTATGGACTGATTCCTTTCCAGCCGTATATACTTGATCGACCCAGCCGCATGGACTTGCATTTTTCCAGCCGCATAAGATCCTGTCTTCCCCCAGCCGCATGGACTTCTGAATCCCGAGCCGCATGAGATCCGATCTCTTGGCTGTATGAGCTCTATTATTCCTGACCGTATGAGCTCTATTCTCTTAGCCGCATGGCTCCTTCCACAGTCTTGTCCTCTGTCATTATTATTATATTATTATTATATTATTATTATTATTAAATTAAAATGTCACATTTATGCTTATATCATGTAAATTCTGATATGATTTCAGGAACACGATAGTGGCCCACCGTGGCGTACTCTTAACAAGTAAACTGACATGATATATCACGACATACTGTTACGACAGTTAGCCTGACATGACAAGTAAGAATGACCTGGACACCATGGACGATTGTGTTTATACAAATAAATCAGTACTGTCTTGCATCATGTCTAGGATGGGATCCCTGAGTACCACGGTAAGGGATACCTACTGCAATTGACTAAGGATAATAAACTAGAATAATTCGGTAGTCATGAAGAGATTTCTCAGCTACAGGCAATCCCGTTATCTGGGCACACCAAGTGAATTTGTAGCCTACCGATGAGTAGGGCACATTTCCAGCACAGTCACGTGTTGTATCCTTCGTAAACGGAAATTCGACCTGGATAACCTGGATGGTCTGCAGGGCTTGTGGCTGTTGGAAATAATCTTATTGCATCTTGCTAGTAATTAGGCTTGTGATAACCCTAGTTAGTTAAAGTATCAAGCCATACTCTTTGCTTAGCCGTGATTGATTGGATGGAATCTAGCCCAGCTTAGTCTTGTCCTGATCCTGTACAAGATTGTGACATGACATGATTAATTATGCTTGCCGTAACAATAACGATCAGGGGACCAGTTATGTTCAGGTGAAGGGTTACAATCCCGGTCCTTGTTTGGTTTAAGGATTGTAACCTGGCTCCCGGAGCAGTTCTGTGTCTTTTCTTCGTTTATTGTCTTATTGCTCCCCATGCCACGCTTGTCATGTTTTACCTTACCTCAATAACATGATTATTTATACTGGCCTTAACAATAAAGATTAGGGGTCCAGTTCTGTTCAGGCGAAGGGTTACAACCCCGGTCCTTGTTTGGTTTAAGGGTTGTAACCTGGTTCTCGGAGCAGTTCTGTGTCCTCTTTTCGTTTATTGTCTTATTTTACCCTCTATCGAGCTCATTATGTTTTACTTACCAACAAGTAGTTGAGACGGGTTTCTATTCAGGTGAAGGGTTCCAACCTCGGTCCTTGTTTGGTTTAAGGGTTGTGACCTGGCTACTTGAATGGTTTTCTCGTACTCAATTTACTGTTGTTATCTTTATTATTATCAGTTTCGTTTATAATCATCTTTCATATTCTATTGTGATATGCTGGTTTTAGTTCCTAAATGAAGCCTCCTTTGTGGCACTTGCTCTCTCTGGGGTCTGACCCAGCTGCTTTTATATGGCCAGATACCGGAGCAGCACCAGAGGATCTACCTTCCTTCCAGCCAGATGGTGACCACCAGGCGTAACCCTGGCAACGAGTGGGTTTCTTTTGTCCTTCTACTTTATTGTAAAATTATTCTTTTGAGGCGTTTAGCCGGCGAGCACGTGTTAGCTCGTATTGCACCTTTATTTACTGTCTGTCTACGGGCTGTAACATGATTGACAAATCCTAGGGTTGATCATGTATGACTGAAACTCTTGCGAGTCCTCACATTTTGTAATGACTAGCTTCATGATCATCCGAATATGTAATGTATGGGACGCCTTACTATTGTATATTTGGTGTTCTGACATCTTGTTACTGTTATTGCTTGCTTGAGATTAAGACAATAGGCTTGTTCATGACCATAGGTGACTGATGGATTATAGTTAAACCCTCATGTATCTAGACAGCCGTGACCATATAGCTAGGTGGGTTGTACTTCTATATACGTAGCTGGCTATGTACGCCCCTGCTCTCCAGTATTCTGGTTCTGGGGCGTGACATGGTTTAAGTGGTGGCCCATACTGTCACCCCCAGTTTTTGAATTAGGGGTATTTTCATCATTTTCTAAGTTTTATAATTTTTGGGAATTTTATTTGATTTTATAGGATTTTTAGGGATTTGTTTGATTTGGTTTGAATTTTATCCAATTTGGACTTAAGTTGGAGACCCGGGTAGTCTGGACCCTAGTGGGACCCATATACTAGCTGGGCTTGGCCCACATGCCATCCTAATTAGGCTAGAAACCAATAAACCATACTCCCATGGCTTAATTAGTCAATTAGAGGCTTAATTAGTTATTTAGAGTTAAATCGAAACAAACCGAACCAAACCAAATTCAATTCAAACCGAACCAAGTCTATTAGGTTGGGGGCTTAATGGGTCTCCACCCAAACCCAATAGGGCCCCCCCTTGGCCGGCCATGTATAGCCACCTCTCCCTCCCCTTTGCTTCATCTCAAAGCAACCTCTCTCTCTCTCTCCATTTCATTCTCTTCTTTGAGTTCTTCTTTTTCAAGAAAGCTACAAATTAGGTATGCTCTTAATTCCCCATTAATTTCTCTTTTGCATTATTCCCTTCACAATAAATGTAGAGGAGACCACCCTCTACACTTTGATCATAGATTTTGTAGGTTTTCCTAAAAACTAGTTTAGGGATTTAATTGGGGGTTTTCCTTTTAGAGAGGAGTATATATGTATATATATGTGTATGTATTTATATATATGTATTTGTGTATGTGAGTGTAGAGGAGAGTGGTAGTGGTGGTGGTGTCATGAGAGGGTGTGTGTGAGAGTGTGTGTGTCCATATATATATATATTTTATATATATATATATATATATATATATATATATATATATATATATATATATATATATATATATATATAGATAGATATGTGTGTATGTATTTATATATAAATAGATATGGATATGTGTATATGTGTATGAATATATATAGATAGATAACTAGATAGCTAGATAGATATATATATATATATAGATATATATATATATAGAGGAGAAGGAGTAGTAAGAGGAGAAGAGGAAGTAGATGAAGAGAATAAGAAACAACAGCAGCAGCTGCTGTGGGGGTGGGAGGGAATGGAGCTGCTGCCCCTCCCCCCCCACAAGCAAACAGCAGCAGCAGCAGTATGAAGCAGCTGCAGCAGTAGTAGGAAGTAGAGCAGCATCAGTTTAGGTATTAGAAGCAGCAGTGGCAATAAGAATAAGGAGAAGGAGAATAAGAAGAAGAAGAAGACGGAGAATAAGGAGAAGGAAACGGAGAATAAGGAAAAGGATACGGAAAATAAGGAGAAGGAGAAGGAGAATAAGAAGAAGAATAAGACGGAGAATAAGGAGAAGGAGACGAAGTATAAGGAGAAGGAAACGGAGAATAAGGAGAAGGAGAAGGAGAATAAGGAGAAGGAGAATAAGAAGAAGAATAAGACGGAGAATAAGGAGAAGGAAACGGAGAATAAGGAGAAGGAGACGGAGAATAAGGAGAAGGAAAAGGAGAATAAGAAGAAGAATAAGACGAAGAATAAGGAAAAGGAGACGAAGAATAAGGAGAAGGAAACGGAGAATAAGGAGAAGGAGAAGGAGAATAAGGAGAAGGAGAATAAGAAGAAGAATAAGACGGAGAATAAGGAGAAGGAAACGGAGAATAAGGAGAAGAAGACGGAGAATAAGGAGAAGGAGACGGAGAATGAGGAGAAGGAGACGGAGAATAAGGAGAAGGAGACAGAGAATAAGGAGAAGGAAAAGGAGAATAAGAATAAGGAGAAGGGAATGTAGGAAATCAAATTAGAGAGGGTTTGTGAGTGAGTCGAATTTAGTGAAAGGGTGAAATTGAGTTCCGAGTGTCGGAACGCGTCCAAAATTGAATATGACTTAGGTTGACCCTATACAATCTAGTTTGGCGTGTCTTGACCTAGAATGACTTAATAAGATTTAAATTGATTTGACTTTCCTTCCTAAACATAGTATTGATACGTCTTGTTATCTATAGGTCCTCGAGGCGCTGCATTGGATCCAGTTGACATATTATATCATATCACAGGCGAGTACATTCTCTGATAACTATTTCCCAATTTATGATAACTGTTATAATTCATGTACTTAGTGTAGATATGCTTATTCCTGACACATGGTTCTCACGGATTGGTATTCCTGGATCTCAACAAGAGATGTTGCTCCTTGTTAGCTTGGGATGTATTGTGCAAGCTCCCTTGTAGCTCTTGCGCAATATATGTTCACCGATTCTAGAGAAGACTTGCTTCCTTCTTATTAGAATCCCGTGCAGTGACGTGTCCTGTTTGGATCCATTCTACCAGTTGGGGGTGGGGGAGTAGTAGCGTATGCCTGTGATCAAATTCATCTTGCATTCTTTAACAGTGTTAGTCATATACCGCACTTATGACTAGCCAGGCCAGTTCTTACAGGTACCCAAGCCGATCACAAGTTGAAACTACTACTCACACACATTGGATAGATGGCTTACCATGATTTGTGTACATACCATGCTCAGTTCTACTTTCCTGTTCTAGCTCTAGCTCTACAGCTTACCATGCCATGATACATATATGTACACTCCATGATTTCATTGCATATGCTCTATTTAGAGTCTTATGGCTTTTATTCTATCTAGAGATCTTTTATGAGATATATGTACTCGTTCCATCCTGACCGGATATGTTAAAAATATTTACAGATACAGAGGAGGACTATTATTGCACTTACTACGGCCCACCGGACGTAGTAGGTTTAGAGACAGATATCCTAGATCAGCAGGGTGCAGTACCGCAGGGCGAGATACCGCCTACCCTGTAGATAGAGTAGGTTTTTTTGTATTGGACCTTGTCTCCAGTTACTCTTGGGACTGTTATTATTTTGTTTAGTATTAGAGACTTTGGACTTGGACTTGTATATTCTTTGTGTTTGGACTTGACAGGTTATATTTTATTGTCGTGTTGTCTTTATCTTTCAGTATTTACTTTATCATCTTAGAGTTGTGATTGAGTACTCATATATATTATCATTGCTTGTCCTCCGTTCGGAGTTGACCATATTCTCGACAGGTTTTTGATATTATATAAACTGTTGTTAGAGTAGTAAACCTACAGCGTTCCATGCCGTTTTTATGGTGTGGGCTGGGCGTTGTTACGCACACGTACCCTTACAGCGGGTGCGGGTCGTGACACGTTTTTAGTGGTGGCCCACGCAGGTCCTGAAGTCGCAATTAGTGCGATGTCGTAGCGGCACTCATCTTAGAGTATTGACTACGAGCCTGTGTTACATATAGGAGGTGGTAGGCTAAGAGTACTCAATCACAGTAGGATCTTTCCTTGCTTATCTTGCTTATCGCCTTTGATATTGATTTAATGCATTCTAGCTGTCCTCCTTTGATATAATCCTTCTTGTGCCATATTGATATCTTCTTTTCAATCTGTCGCCAGGATGGTTATGACTCATTCTCTCGGTGAGGAGCACGGGGAGACGGAGAGGTCTGCTACCTCTGGCGGACAGGCTCCGGTCACTTCTCCTGCAGTTGGGACTTCAGTAGGGGCTCTCGGGGGTACTCCTCCAGCGCTCTCGATGACTGTCCCTGGGGTCACTGCGGGTGCTCTTCCTGCAATGCCGGAGGCTACGACGGGAGCTGTCCGGGGCGTTCTTCCTCCTCCTCCTTGTAGGTCCTAAAAAATCAAGTTGCATCAATCAACAAAGTCAAAAATTTAAGATATTCATCATTTTGATGAGTTGTGCAGATAACAGTTTGTGCAGACATCACTTTGCGCAGGCTGGTTTGCGCATGTTTCCAACTTCGCAGGCTGACGTGGCAGAAGTCATTATTGACTGAATCAAATCAGATCTTCCTGACAGCTGACAACACGACTAACGAGAAGGTTGTTCGTTTTTGACGCCGCACAGTGCTCGAGGGCGGCTGACAGGTGGTAGCGCAATCCGTGTTTGCGCAAACCATTTCTGCGCAGTTCATTTTGCATATTCTACCAATATAACTGACCAATTATGTGGCATTCATGCCATCAATTGCTCATTACGTGGCAACTGTCTATGCACGATCATGCGCATTTCAATCAAATGATGCCATGTGTCCCAGATAGTTGGCCCACGATCCAATAACTGCTTGCGCAATCCAGTGCTGCACAAACCAGTTGCTGCGCAAATCAGCTTGCGCAGTCCAAAATAACTGAAAGTTAGTTATTTTCAGAACTCTATAAATAGAGTTTCAAGTCTTCATTTCAAGGGGATCAAAGATCAGAGATCAGAAATCAGAGAGTTCAGGAGTTCTTGCCAAAGTGCTACTGCATTCTTCCGAGACTTTTGTCTTCAACTTCAGAGGCTTTTGCCTTCAGTTTCCAGAGTTGTTTTCAACTTCAAAGGCTTCGTCTTCACAGTTCACATCGTCTAAGGGATAAAGCAATCGTTATCAAGATTGGATTCCTATAGTTGTAATTTTCCCAGAATTCTTGTAATCTTTATTACAGTTTGTATCAATAAAGTTTTATACTTTTGTTTTTGCAAACAAAATGGCGACTCTGCTGGGGACAACGTTCTCCTCCGACGAGGAAGTAGGAACTCAATGTGACGTAGCGTCTATCGGGAAGACGCAGAAGACGCTGGTTGTTAAGGTCAACCAGACAGCCTACGAGGCGATGCTCAACTCCAAGACCACTCCCCGTACTGTAGCCACTTCTGCTAAGAGCAAAGTGCGCTCAGTTTGGGTCTCCAAGTCTGCACAATCTGGCAGTTTTGCCACCAAGGATGCTGTACCAATTGCTGCACAATCTGCTAGTCAGACTGCTGCACAAACTGCTGTGCCAACTGTTGCAATGTCTGTCTTAGCAACTGCTGCACAATCTGTTGTAGTCAAGGCTGCGCAATCTGTTGCAACTGTTGCACAGGCTACTTCATATGCTGCCTTGTCAAAACAGAAGACTCCTATGACTCTGGCGCAATTGGCAGTGGCTTTTCCTACGCAAAATAGCACTCTTGTAACTAAGGTGCATCCCAAGCACTCTAAGACAAGAACTCCTGATGCACTTCCTACCAAAGCTTCTAATGCACAAATGACTAGTGCACCTTCCACCCATGCGCAAACCAAGTCTGCGCAATCTAAGAAAAATAGCCTTTTGGCTAAATTTCCTTCTTCTCACAATAAAAGAAGAGATTCTACTCCTCTTTCCAAACACCCTATTGCCCCTGCGCAATCCATTGAGGGTAGCCTTTGACTATTCCTCCTTCTCTTCAAAGCAAAGGAAAAGGTCCATTGGTCTTTTCTCAAACTTCCTTGTCTCATGACTTGGAATATAACAGAGGGAAACGCTCTTTAGCTAACCCTTCATCTCAAAACAAAGGAAAAGGCCCTTTAGTCTTTTCTCAGTCTTCTTCAGTCTTTACTGAAGAAAATCCATCTCAATGTGTCTCGGCTCCAATCAATTCAAGAACTCTGGCAAACAAGGATTCTTCTTTCCTTTATAACAAGAGTACTTGTACTAATCAAAGTGGTATTCTGCCTACTCCGATAGCAGAATTCCAGGACCTCCCGACTCTCCAAATTTGTCGTTCCAGACAGGGAAAACTGTTAGTGTCTCAAACAGAAACTCCTGAGGGTGAATTTGCTGACCTCAGAACTTATCTTAATCGACCCACTTCGGTAAAACGCAAACAGCCAATGCCGAAGGTTAAACATCATCAGAAACAAATCTCCAAAGTCAGAAATCCCGACACTTATGCCAATGAAGTGAGTACTTCCCTGTATACTCAAGGGACTAAACATTTGAAGAATCGAAATCATGTTCCAAATGTTATCAAAGAACAGATCCCTCGGAATTTTCCTCGTCCTGTTGTAGATCTTCGAGAATAGCTAAGACAAAAACAGGATAATATCTCAATATCTCCATCTCAACCATCTGATCATCACTGTAATCATAAAGTCATCATCCAATGCTGTTGTCAAACGACAAAACGATCTGTCTTCGATCGTTTAACTTTTGCTAAATCTGAACCTATGTCAGAAGAAGACGAAGTTTTGTATGCTTCTGTTAACATGACTTCCCGAGACACTGGGGGTAAAAGATGCTCTAAGCATGGTAGACTCCGTAAGCCAAGCCAACGGTATTTGGAATTACTTCAAGAAACTTCTGAAGGAGTATTTCAACATACCCGTTCCCGAAGCCGAGATACAATCGGTCAAAGAAATCTTCCTCAAAATCCTTCAAGTCATCTCCCTGTTTCCCAGTCAGGAGATGATTCGTTTTATGATTATGATGCATACAGTGAAAGTTCTGAACAAACAGTATCTTCCACTGTGCCAAGAGAAGTGACGGCTTATGTTGTCACCGATGATCCAGATGCTTCAACCTCCGCAAATCAGGAACAACGAATTGCTGCACTCGAAGACAAATTAAAAACTATGGCTGAGATGGTTGCTAGTATGCATTCCATCATTGTAGCACAGCACGTTACACCACCAACTGCACCTATTACTAGTCCAGAGATCATAGCGTCTTCAATACCTGCCAATACTGGGCTGGGGGTAGTGTCTCCTCAAATACCTCCTGTACAAGTGCAAGTACAAACTACGCCCAGTCATTCAGGAGCTGGGGGTAGTGCTTACAACGCTGTTCCTCCTCCTACCACTATAACTCAACCTGCTCCTTCTTCTTTATCAGAAGACGCCAATGAAGCTGTCAAACTCTTACGAACCCAGTTTGAAGCATTTAAAGAGAAAGACAATCTACAAAGGTTGGGAATTAAACAACCCTATCCGGTTGAATGGAAGGACGTCCCGTTTCCCCCAAAGTACAAAATCCCTACAATCTCTCTGTTCGATGGCAGTACTTCCCCAAGTCAATTCATCAATCATTTTGAGGTAATGACTGTTCAACTTCAGCCAAATGACGCTCTTCTTACCAGAGTGTTTGTCGGTTGTTTAGCCGGCGTAGCATACGACTGGTACAGAAGTTTGCCCGATGGTTGCATCACATCCTTTTCAGGTCTCAAACAAATCTTTCTGGAATGGTTCTATGAAGGATTTAATGATATGACTATGTCAGCTCTCAACAAAATCAAACAAAAATATAATGAAACGGCTGAGAGCTTTATTGAACGGTTCCGCCGTGAAGCCTTGAAAATGCCTCCAGGGACTCCCGCTGCTGTCACTATTGATACTTGTAAGGCGAATCTTTTACCTATTATCAGTATGTGGACGGGATCAACCCAATTCTAAGATTGGCCCTCATTCATCGTCAACGCCAAAGCTGCTGAAGTAAGTGCCGACAAGTTCAAACAATTGGGGGTACAAATGTCTAATCCTGATCGCGATGAGCATCAGAATTCAGGTGGTGGCAATCGCCAGAACAATCGCAAAGCGAAAGAGACTTTAAACATTAACTTGAACAAAAATAAAGAATCTTTGGCTGTCAATGTGGCCTCACCTACATCTACTCCTACTCCTTCTGTACCTCCACCGAGGGAACCTCGTCCGAAGGTAGAATATTCCTTTGACGAAAATGACACGGCAAGTATCTTTGAGTGTTTACTCGAAAGCAATAAAATTCAACTCCCTGATCCAAAGAAACCTGATGAAGTCAATAAGACTGATCATCCCAAATATTGTATCTATCACCGATTCATTGGACATCCTACTCGAGCATGCTATGTGCTCAAAGGTAAGATTCAAGAGCTTGTCAATGCAGATGTAGTCACTTTGCAACAAGATGAGAAGACTGTTACGGCAAATATGGTTTCAGTCCAATTTGGAGATTTCCCTCCGCAGATAATACAGCATGGTGTCATTCCGATTCCTAGAGCAACTCTTGAGATTGAGAATCTCCCGCTTCCATCCAATGAAGGTCTTATTCCCTTGTCTCTTGACAATGGTGAAATTATGTGGATCCATCCTGATCTTGCTCCAGAATTTGAGATATCTTCCAAGAAGAAAACTCGTTCTAAAGGCAAAACCAAAATCTGCAACATGGTATCTTTTGATCCCATTATTGACGAAGAGATTCTGTTAGGCACCAGATCAGGAAAAGCTTATTTGAAAGATCATTCTGAAGGTCAAAGGGATCCTGCTTCTTCTTTCGAACCTACTCCGGCACAACCTGCATCTGCTGAAGAGGTCCCTTCTACATCTTCACCAGTTGTAGTGTCAATTTCTCCTAAGCCAACAACGGCTGACAAAGTCAAGCAACAAGTTCGATTTGACAAACCTCTAAAGAAGTCATCTCCTACTGGGCTTGAGAAGCCTTACAATTTTGATATATTGGCTCAATTAGCCAATACACCAGCCAGGTTGTCAATCTTTGAACTCTTGCGTCTTTCCAAAGAGACACGAGAAACTCTAAGTGAAGCTCTGATGCAGGCTGAAACTTGCTTAACTCTTCTCAAGAAGCCAGAATCAGAATCAGTCTCTTGTCATCACAGTCATAGTGTCTTGGAACTGATCCCAAATATTACCTTCACTCAGGATGATATGCTAATGGAAGATAATAGACATGATCGTCCTCTTTATTATACAGGATATGTAGATTCAATGAAGGTTGATCGTATCCTGATAGATCCAGGATCTGCACTTAGTATTATGCCAAAGACAATGCTAGATGCATTGAAGATACCAGTACATAGTCTTTCAACCACGATCACTACTATTCTGGGATTTAATCAAGGAAAGAGTGAACCTTTGGGCAAGATCCGTCTAAAACTCCAAATAGGCAATCTTCGCACAAAGGTGACCTTTTATATCATTGACAATCATGGTTGTTCTTATAATGCTCTCCTGGGAAGGCCATTCCTCCATGAACACAATGTCGTTCCATCAACTCTTCATCAATGTTTTAAATACGTTGATGACAAAGGACAAGTTCATAAGGAAGTTGCGGACCTTTATCCTTTCAAGGGTGTTGAAGCTTATTGCAACGATGCTCGTATGTACAAGGATGAATTTATGAAGGTAGTATTGGCTATGGATACTGAAGAAGATCAAAAAGCAGTACCTCAAGACACTCTTATCATACCTGTTAAGGGACGAGTTTCTCATCCTCAATCTTCCAAGCCACTGGTTATTCACTTACCAGTTCAAAAGAAATCAGTTGATGCTGATGAAAATCAAAGGGAGCTCACCTCTTCTGAGCCACTTGTTATCGACTTACGTCGTAACAAAGACAAAAAGCAGCTCATTCCTTCTGAGCCACTTGTTGTTGATCTAAATCGCAACAAGGAAAAAAGGGAGCTCACCTCTTCTGAGCCACTTGTTATCGACCTCCGTCGTAACAAGCCTCTTCCACGTTCTTCTTCTCCCCCTCTTGTAATCAATTTGACCAAATCTGCTAAGGTTAAAGGTCCTGTTGTAAATACTGATGTACAAATCAATGAAAAAGCACCTACTTTCCAGTATATTGATGTTATTTATTATACTAAAAGTTATTTGGATATGTTAGATAGCTTCCAATCAATTACACTGGGAGTCGTACAATCTCTTCAGACAGAAGTCTCGCTTGAAGATCCAGATGATTCTTACCGTATTCATCCTTCTTTAAAGAAAGGTGAAAGTTCAGCATTTTATATAAAAGACCAGAAACAAAGATTAACTATACGGATGATAGCAAAGTTAACGATACGGGACGTCTCCAGTTTCATCGTTATAGTCAACAATCAAAAGACATCCTCCGAAAGATGGGTTACGACTTTAAGAGCGGCCTTAACTATGGTAAAGGTAGACGAACTCCCATTCGTACAACAGTTCCAAACGAAAAATCACAAATGTATTATGACAGGACCAAGAAAGGTCTCGAATATACTTCTCCTCTACTGTTATCCCCAGCAGCTTCTGAATCAGATAGTGAAGAACGTTCTAACTCTTCTGATTCCAGATCATGGGATTCCGATACCAGCATCGGTGAAGTCCATCGTATAATTGTATCTTCTAACATGGTCTTTGTTGAATTACCAGAAGGCTGTGATGAAGATGTTGAAGAAAGTCCGAAAACAGATCCTTGGGCTCAACATATGGATAACCAATGGGTACTTCGATTTGAACAACGTGAACCTCCTACTGAAGATCAACTACTTCAAATTGATGTAGGAAAAAGAGATTCACCTCGGCCAATTTTTATTAGCAAAAATCTTCCAGAAGCAGACAAACAAGAGTTGATTCTTCTTATTAAAGAATATATCGACGTCTTTGCCTGGAGTTATGAAGACATGCCAGGTTTAGATCCTAAGATTGCTACTCACAAACTGAACATTCTTCCTAATGCTAAACCAGTCAAACAGCAACAAAGGCAATTTAAGCCTGTAATGATGGACGCAATTGATGATGAAGTCAAGAAGCTCATCGCTTGTGGCTTTATTCGAGAAGAGCAGCATTCTGATTGGGTAGCCAATGTCGTCCCAGTTCTGAAGAAAGCTGGAAAAGTTCGAGTCTGCATCGACTTCCGAGATCTCAATGAAGCATGTCCAAAAGATGAATTTCCTCTTCCTATCACAGATGTCATGATTGACAATACTTGTGGGTTCGAAAGGATATCTTTTATGGATAGATTTTCCGGGTATAATCAGATCAAAATGCATCCTGAAGATGAAAAGCATACATCTTTTCGCACTCCTCGAGGAGTTTATTGTTATACAGTGATGCCATTTGGTCTCAAGAATGCGGGTGCAACCTACCAACGGGCTATGAGTACCATTTTCAGAGAACATCTTCGTAAAACAGTCGAATGTTACGTGGACGATATTGCTGTTAAAAGTCGTCTAAAAGAAGATCACATCCAAGATTTGAGAACAATATTTAATCTCATGCATCAACATCAGCTCAAGATGAATCCCACCAAGTCATTTTTGGGTGTCTCTAGTAGCAAATTTCTCGGCTTCGTCATTACCTCTAAGGGTATACACGTAGATCCCGAGAAGATCAAAGCCATCCAAGAGATGCGTCCTCTACGCAACCTAAAAGAGCTACGAGGATTCCAAGGCCGACTTGCGTACATCAGGCGATTCATTTCGAACTTGTCTGGACGCTGCAGACCATTCACTCAACTAATAAAGAATGGTGTATCTTTTGTTTGGACTGAAGAATGTCAACGAGCATTCGACGATATCAAACAATATCTTATGAACCCACCAGTTTTGGTGCCACCTATCTCTGGCATTCCATTCTTGATGTATGTCCGTGCTACGGACCATTCATTGGGTGCCTTACTTGCCCAAAAGAACAAAGAAGGCCATGAACAAGCTATCTACTATCTTAGCCGAACTATGATTGGTGCTGAACACCGTTATAGTCCTGTCGAGAAAGAATGCTTGGCTCTCATGTTTGCTGTGCAAAAGACGAGGCATTATATCATTGGTCAAACTATTCATGTTATATCTCGAGTTAACCCTCTCCGGGTACTCATGAAGAAACCAAGTACACTTAATTCTCGGTTGGCTACATGGGCAATCCTGCTAGCTCAATATGACATGGTGTATGTTCCACAAAAGTCTGTCAAAGGTCAAGCGCTGGCGGACTTCTTAGCAGCTCATCCTGTGCCTGAAACATCTAAACTCTATGACGAAATTCCTGACGAGACGTTAGAAGTCAACATGATCTCCGAAGAGTTTCCAACCTGGCGTTTATTCTTTGATGGTGCATCAAGAATTGGACCAAATGGTGCTATAGTGGCAGGTGTTGGAGTTGTTCTCGTTTCTCCAGACGGATTAACTATCCAAAGAGCCTACTCTTTAGATGAACCTTGCTCCAACAATGTGGCAGAGTACAATGCCTTACTTGTCGGCCTTCAGCTAGCTAAACAATTGAATGTTGAATATCTGGAAGTCTATGGTGATTCTAAATTGGTTGTAAACCAGGTTAGAGGAACCTATGAAGTCCGTCATCAAGACCTGGTGCCTTATCATGAAGCGGCAATCAATATAGCTACATCATTCAAAGCCTTCTTCATTGACTATGTTCGACGAGCTTGCAATACTGAAGCCGATGCTTTGGCCAATCTTGCAGCTGTCTTAGCCATCCCTGTCAAAAGACATCAGGTGGTGGTTATTTCTAACCGAGAACTGTTCTGTATTGAGAACAATCGTAATATTGAATTTAGCAATCTTGCTGAAGTCGAAGTTATTGATGACGATTGGAGAACTCCTTTTATCGATTTCGTATTACATGACATACTCCCTGAAGATCCTAAGGAGGCTACAAGCTTTCGACGTCGATCTCTACGATTTTACTACAATCAAACCACCAAAGCACTCTATCGGCGAACTTATGATGGTCTTCTTCTACGCTGTTTAGCTGGTGATGAAGCCAAACAAGTGTTGCGTGAAACTCATGATGGCGTCTGTGGAGCACATCAACTTGGTCCTAAATTACAGGATCGCATTAGACGTATGGGTTATTATTGGCCCTCTATGGTATCAGATGCCATTGAATATGCAAGGAAATGTCGTGCTTGTCAAATCCATGCAGACTTCATTCATCAACCCTCGGAATTCTTACACCCGATTGCTGCTTCATGGCCTTTTGAAGCTTGGGGTATGGACATCATAGGTCCTATTAATCCTCCTTCTTCTAGAGGACATCGGTTCATATTGGCGATAACCGATTACTTCTCCAAGTAGGCCGAAGCTATACCTCTGGCTGAAGTCAAGACTAGCAGTGTCATCAATTTCGTTAAACACCATGTCATCTATAGATTCGGTGTACCTCGCAGAATCATTCATGACAATGGACCTCAATTCATTAGTCAGAAGTTTACTAGATTCTGCGATAATCATCGGATTAATAATGTTGCTTCGACGGCGTACAATCCTGCCGCTAATGGTTTAGCTGAAGCCTTTAACAAAACCATTATTAAGCTCCTTAAGAAGTTTGTATCCACTAACAAACGGAATTGGAGCGAGAAACTTGGCGAATGTCTTTAGGCCTATCGAACTACAGTCCGCAATCCCACAGGCTTTACACCTTTCTCTTTGGTGTATGGCTGTGAAGCTGTCCTTCCTTTGGAGTTACAAATTCCTTCTTTAAGGATTGCTATTGCCAATGAACTTACCACAGAAAATAATGACCTTCTTCGACTCCAAGAGTTGGAAGCATTGGATGAAAAGCGGTTAATGGCTCAACAGCATATTGAGTTATACCAAGCTCGCATCTCAAAGACATTTAATCGTAAAGTGAAGGTCAGAGCCTTTCAGCAAGGAGAACTTGTTCTAACGGTCAGACGTCCTATGACTATGACTCATATGAGCAAAGGGAAATTCGATGCGAAATGGGAAGGTCCCTATGTTGTGAGCAAAGTCTTCTCAAACGGAGCTTATCAACTTTCAGAACTTGATGGTCGAGTTGCTATGATGCCTATCAATGGCAAATTCTTAAAGAAGTATTATGTATAAATGTAAATATTTGTAAATTATCAGACAGAATCAAGTTCATGAATAAAATTTAAATTTTATTATATGATAGTACATATTAAAGGTCACTATCATCTTTTTCTACATTTGGATGAGGGCCACTGCCGTCCTTCTCAAAAATACGATCAGCAAAAGAGTCGAGAACCTCCTTGCTGGATTCCACAAGAAACTTGCAGGCGGCCATCCTCATGGCTTCTTCTTCTTTAGTCCTTCCAGGTTCAAGCAGGAAGTCCAGAATGTCTCGTGGTGGCTGAGGTACAGACGGACCTTCGCCCGCTTTTGTCTCCTTCGGCTGAATTGGATCGGCAGGGCGTTCTTCAGTGCCCTTCTCAACCTTCGAGGCGATTTCGGCCTTCTTAGATGCTTCTCCGGACGACATTTTTATGTTGAAGAGCAGAAGTGTTTATTCCTGTCAGATTTCTGCTATATTTATAGACAGAAGTTCCTCAAATAATGAAATGACGGTTCATCCGTTCATTTATTACATTCATCAGACGGTTCATCCGTTTATTAACTTCCGACGGTTCATCCGTTCATTTATCACATTCATCCGACGGTTCATCCGTTCATTACTACCCGACGGTTCACCCGTTCATTCATCATCACCTGATGGGTTATCCGTTTATTTCCATTTAACGGTTCATCCATTCATTAATCACCACTTGACGGTTCATCCGTTCATTGTCATCTATTATTTGACGGTCTTCCCGTTCATTCATCTCACAAACATTGACGATTCGTCATCGTTCATTATTTACATCAGCAACTTGTCGTTTTTGATTAAGTTGTCAAATCGAAATAATTATACTCAATATATTCTGCCACGTCCATATTACCTCTGAGTAGATATAATGAATATAATTATTTTCTATAAAATCATCAAGAAATATATCATGTCTTGCACCTCTGAATATATTTTAAATAATGGAATCACAACAAAATGTCTTTTATTTAATCAGAATATAAGACAGTACAAAAATGCTTCCACAGCAACAAAACAAAGATACAAAAGAGTTTCAATTAAGAGGGAGGAACAATCAAATTGTTGATCTGTTGCTTCAAGGTCTGCAACTCTTCTTCGTGACTAGTTGTTACTCTCATTCTTGCTTCTTCCATCCCTTTTTCTTCATCAAAAACAGGCATATCTATTGTCCTGCGGGTAATTTCAGCACTATGAGTCTCTTCATACTCATTTTTCTCCTGAATTAGGGCATTGAGTTGTTCAATCATAAGTCGTTGATTGGCAGTTTCTTTTTCAAATTCCTTCTGAAGGCGAATAATTTCCGCTTTCAATCCAGTAAGTCTCTGTCCTTTGTTCTCAGCTGCCAAAGTAACTGATTCTATCTTTGAGTTAAATTCAGCTGACTTTGCAGAATGAGCTTCTAAAAGGTTCTGAAGGTTTATCCTTTCAATATCAGCTTCTTGGGCTAGTCGCTCATATTCGGCTTGCACCAGAGAGTCTATATTCTTCTTCTTGAGCTCCTTATATTTCTTTATGGATACTTCCAACTCATCCAATATATGTTCAAGAAGAATGGCTTGAGCCTCATCTCCTTGATCCCTTATGGCTCTTATTAAAAAAGAAGTTGGCTTCCTAACCATAATAAAGTCAGCTCCTTCCTTCTCTATCATCTTATGAGCAAGAGATCCCAACGATTCAAAAAAGCATTTGGTAAATGATTGTACAACTTGCTGATTGATGGCTATAGTTCCAGGAGTCGAAGCTACCCCTGTTGAGGATGGGGTAGTCGGTTGCTCAATCCTTTGCTGCTGAATGATGGGCTCTTTAAACAAAGGAGCCAGAGTGGAGCTAGCTGCTCCTCCTGTTTGTTCTTCTGCAAAAAGTAAAATTATTATTTTACTAATTTGCCAATAAACAAAAAGATCAAATAAAAACAGTCTTACCTTGATTTGATTTAACAACAACTGCATCTCCTGCTGGACTAGACTCCCGTTGAACGGAAGTAGCTTCAATTGCGACAGCTTGGCTGCTACCCGCTTCAGAACCGCAAGATAAGTGATGGCTACTACTAACAACCACCGTCGAAATAGGCACCATAGCCAGGTCCATCGGAGGTGTTGGTAGAGTATCAAGATCTGCAAGAACTACAAATGAAGATATTAGATATCAATCTATTTTAAAGAAAGAAGATTGTTAAATCTCGTTTTATACCTTGGGGTTCGGTGGCGGGATTCTCTTGCTGAACATCTTCACCAGCCGCTTCTTCAGGAGATATTTTTATCTCGACGTCTTCATCAGGGTTAACAACCTTTTCTACGGACGCCTCTGCTTCAATATCCTTTTTAGGATCCGAAGCATCATCGGCGGTATCAAGAGATATGTGTTCTTCGTTGTCCCCTTCAGGATTCTGTATATACTCATCAACATTTCCAGACGAAGAGCTTTCTTCATCCTTATCTTCTTCTTCTTCTTGGGCTGCATTCCCACTGTCAGTTGCGGTTTGATCCTCCTGCAGGCTATAACAATCTTCTAAAGCTGCGATCATTTCACGCTCTTCTTCTTCACGAAGAGTCTTAGGAGTAGGAGGAAGCTGAGTCGTCTCCGCGACAGGTGAAAGAGGTCGTGTAATATTTAGCTCCTCCTCAATGATGTTTTCTCTGAGTATTTCAACTTCAATTCTTGGGGCAAAATCTCCCCTCTGTTCATTCTCCTCGAGAGTTTTGCTCCCTGATTCAGAAGCGGGTGTGGGGGATGCCATTAAAAGTCCTGCAGCAGCATCTACTGAAGTCAGGAGTTGTATAGAAGAAGACTCTTCCAAGACTCTTCTGGTAACTACTCTTTTCTTTCTGTGTAGAGGCCTAACAGGACTCTCTACATTTTCTGGCTCTGTTCGCTTTTGCACGGAAGTTGGTGTACTGGCAATTTCTTGATGAGTCTCGGCCAATTGCCGGGATTGAGATCTGGTAGTCACCTTTTCAGAAGAAACATCAAGAATCAATTTCTTCTTCGCTACAGGAGCAGGAGGCTCCTCTCTTCTTCTCTTCTTCGCAGGAGATTTACCCACCTTCAGTGAAATACGAAGTGGTGCATTCACTTCTTGGGGGAATATAATATCCCTTGTAGTCTCCAGAGGTGCATCTGCCGGTTCCTGCGCCTCCTCATTTATAGGGATTGATGGAGCAATTCTCCCTCTTCTCAATCTTGTTGCAGTGGCGAAACTATCTGCGAGATAGAAATTCTCGGCAAAAGTATTCGTTGATGTGTAAAATATGGAGTATGTAAAAAGCATTTGAGGACCCTGAGGAGTAGTCCTTGCTGGCATGGAGAAAGTAGCTTTTGTATCACGGGCATTGTAATAAGCCCAAGCCCTAGCTCCGTCTATCAGATAACCCTTGCCTTGGAGGCAGGTAATTGCGTTCCCTACGTGGAACTGATCATACCCAAACTGTCTAGCAAAATGGCTTGGGAGGTATGGTTCTAAGTAGCACTCTTCTTCGAATCGGTAGACCAAATGAGATGGTCGAATTGTCTTCAACCATTCAAAAGCGACACGAGTTAGAGGCTGCAGTTTCGAATCCACCATATTCGTGGGCATCTGATCATACCCAGCAGGGAAAGGAGCGCAGCAGAAGTTCCAGCCTCTGTTCAGATTCAACATAAATCTACATTCAGATAAGGAAGTATATTTCCATTTTCCATCGGAATACCTTCGAAGAAAACTGCCGTCAACTGGTCCCATGCCAGGATCCATTAGAGTTGGATAGTGAAGAAGCAACCATCCAAACAAATATGTATATGGCAGTTCTAAGCGAGGAAATTCTCTCTCTCCTTTCGCTTTCAACATTAAGTCAACATATAAACGGAGACTGGCGTTCAGCTTACAGGTCATTGCTGATAGTAAGTCCATTTATAGCCAAAGACCAATTTAACAGCTGTAAACAAGACGCCATGGTGAAAACGATCCACTGCACTGGATCCGGGAACCACGAACCTTCGCAGCCAGTATGTCAAGAAACCCGCCAATTGTGCTTCTTCTAACATGGGCCTATAGCCCATTCTCAAGTAACTTTCCAAATTATCTCCTCTCTTCAAAGGAGGATATTCATGGTCATCCATCACTTCTTTATCAAAATGACCACTCTGTTCCATTAATTTTCTGACCTCTGTATGGCTCAAAGGTTTGAAGAAGGTTGGGTAACATTTATCGTTCTCCTTGGTTTTCTTCTCCTCTATATGATTAAGAAACAGATATGGTAGCCACTTTGAAGAATAACAAGTATTGGCAGTGGCACTCTTGTAAAATAAAGAGCAGATCTTGTAATGGCACAATAGTTCTTCGAACACTGTCACCATCTCTGGATTCTCTTTTCTGAGCTTGTTCAACTCATCATTTGTTGGTACATACTCCTCATACGGAGCATCTGTCATGGGCAAGAACGAGATATACTTCATCTCGTGGAGCGCAAAGCCCATCTCTCCCCCTGGGGTCATGAAAGTTCCAGTCCTGTAGTTTTATCTCTCAGCTAAGGCTAAGAACATATGAGGATTGGGAGCAAATCCATATACAGTCGCATGCACTGCTTCATACAGGTTGATTTGTTGGAGTCTGTCTTGGAATTTTCCCAGAACCCAATTCGCGATATAACTCCATCGCTTGTAGTCCGGATTCACCAGTCCAGTCATTCTTATATCTTGCTCCGGATATTTTCCTTCAACCTTCGCAAACTCATTTACGAATATTGGTGTCCTAACAGGCATTAGCATGGAGGAGTTCTCTGGTGGAATGCAGCCAGGTCTTAAGCCTCTCAGTAGGACACTATATCTGTCAGAAGAACTATAAAACATGTCCTTATGATGTGGCCCCTTCTTTACGAAGATTTTTCCTGCCCGAGCATCCTGAAATAGAGTGATATTCCATTCCATCTTCCTTGGGTAGCTCGCATGAGCGTACCGTGACAAAGGAAGGCATCGAGCAATGTCGGGTATAAAAAAGGATCTATCTTGCTGGTGAACTACTCTATCTTCCATCCTTGGCCTGGGCTGAGAGGCTCTCTCAAAGGCATCACCGAATAGGAATAAAGGTTTCTTGTGAATTATAGCATCAGCTGATTCTAAAGGCTGTCCGTTCATCAAACACATCAAAGTTTCATTGTCCTGTGAAATCAATATAGCCTGACGGGAGGCCGACAGATCATATTGAGGGTAATGGACATGAGACAGATCCTCTTTGTATTCAGACTCTGTGAGGGTTCCCATAAAATATTCGTAATCTGGATCTTCATTGACTTCAACTGCATTAACAAACAGATAAAAATTAGTCCAAGACAAAGTTTTTGTTTTTAAACATAAAATATGATTTACGCAACATTAGACTACGCTGACATGATTTGCGCAATCTCAGATTGTGCTGACATGACTTGCGCAACATCAGTTTGCGCAACATAAAAGTTGTGCAAAGCAATGGTTTGCGCTGATATCTGTGCAACTTAATCGTTTGCGCTGACTTCCTGTCAGCACAAATCAACAAATTGCGCAAGAATGCAGCCTTCATAAAAATGAAGAACTGATAGTTCATGCAACCGAAACCCTCAAAAAGGGTGGCGCAATATGAACTTATCTCTAAAAAGAGATGAGTTTCAAGGGAGTCGAATCACCCTAAGAAGGGGTTTTCGATCGGTTCAACTACCACTCAGAGCAGGATGTACGGATTTGTGTCGGGAAGCTCGCCGTGCAACTCTGTCAGAAGACTCGGCCGGAGCTTTTCCCTTCGCGGCGGCAGTAGCGGCAGCATTTGATCGTCGTGGAGCCATGACAAATCGTCGGAGAAGAAAGGAAGAAAGAGTTCAGAAATTCTCTCTCAATTGTACGAAGACAGCAAGTAAAGAATACTTTGAAGTATGAGGAGGATTATTTATAGTTTTCAAAAAAATGAAACGGCCGCCTCGGATTGCGCCTAAACTTGTGGTCTATTCGCTTTGCGCAGACAGCTCATCATATTGCGCAAAATGATTCAACATTCAAAAATTCAAAGTATTTCGAAATTTTGAATACAATCAACTTTCGAAAACTTTGAAGGGGGTCTTGTAGGTCCTAAAAAATCAAGTTGCATCAATCAACAAAGTCAAAAATTCAAGATATTCATCATTTTGATGAGTTGCGCAGACAACAGTTTGCGCAGACATCACTTTGCGCAGGCTGGTTTGCGCATGTTCCCAACTGCACAGGCTGACGTGGCAGAAGTCATTATTGACTGAATCAAATCAGATCTTCCTGACAGCTGACAACACGACTAACGAAAAGGCTGTTCGTTTTTGATGTCGCACAGTGCTCGAGGGCGGCTGACAGGTGGCAGCGTAATCCGTGTTTGCGCAAACCACTTATACGCAATCCGTGTTTATGCAAACCATTTCTGCGCAGTTCATTTTGCATATTCTACCAATATAACTGACCAATTACGTGGCATTCATGCCATCAATTGCTCATTACGTGGCAACTGTCTATGCACGATCATGCGCATTTCAATCAAATGATGCCATGTGTCCCAGATAGTTGGCCCACGATCCAATAACTGCTTGTGCAATCCAGTGCTGCGCAAACTAGTTGCTGCGCAAATCAGCTTGCGCAGTCCAAAATAACTGAAAGTTAGTTATTTTCAGAACTCTATAAATAGAGTTTCAAGTCTTCATTTCAAGGGGATCAAAGATCAGAGATCAGAAATCAGAGAGTTCGGGAGTTCTTGCCAAAGTGCTGCTGCATTCTTCCGAGACTTTTGTCTTCAACTTCAGAGGCTTTTGCCTTCAGTTTCCAGAGTTGTTTTCAACTTCAAAGGCTTCGTCTTCACATTTCACATCGTCTAAGGGATAAAGCAATCGTTATCAAGATTGGATTCCTATAGTTGTAATTTTCCCAGAATTCTTGTAATCTTTATTACAGTTTGTATCAATAAAGTTTTATACTTTTGTTTTTGTAAACACTCCTCAGCAGGGGACTCCTCCGTCGGTTGTGGGAGCTATTCTTCCGTTGCCTCCACTGCCTACAGACATGGGGCAGATGCTCGCGTTCTTTTAGCAGGTGCTGGAGTCCCAGCGGGCCCAGCACGAGGCACAGATGAGACAGACTGAGGCCATGTGCCAGGGTATGGAGGATGCTCATAGGTTGGCTCTGGCTACGGTGGAGCGTGGGGCTCCACAGAGGGAGGTGCAGCAGTAGAAGATCGGAGACATCCAGGCTTTCAAGAAGATGGGTCCGAAGGATTTCAAAGGGACCGAGGGCATTGCATATGCTGATGACTGGCTCGAGTATATCGAGCGTCAGATGAGGGCCTCCCGCCTGGCAGACGACCTGAAGGTCGAGGCGGTTGGCTTGCAGTTATTAGATGTTGCCTGGACATGGTTCCGGAATGAGCCGGCTCTTGCAGGAGAGGGCCACACTTGGGCTGAGTTTCGGGCCCTGTTCAGAGAGAAGTTCTTTTCCCCTACAGACAAGATCGGCCTAGTACGGCAGTTTCAGAACCTGCAGCAGGGCAGTATGACTGTGGAGGAGTATGCGATGGAGTTCGGCCGGCTGAGCCGATACACCGAGTACATGGTGAGCGATCCAGTGATCCGAGCAGAGCACTTCCGGGAGGGATTGACATGGGATATCAAGATCCAAATCCCTTCCTTCTATGCAACATATGTAGAGGTCTATACGGAGGCTCGGAAGGTGGAGAGAGAGTGGGGCATGAAGCCGAAGAGGGATCGTGAGTTATTTTCGGGGGCCAGTAGCAACGCGGGGGCTACTAAGCATCCTCAGCTTCAGCATCAGCCGTTCCAGCCTCATCAGCAGCAGGTGCAGGCCAGGGCAACTGTCCAGAGGGTTCAGCAGCGTCCGGGGCAGGATGATCCTCCGTGCCACTACTGCAAGAAGTCCGGTCACCTCTTTGAGTTCTGCAGAAGGAGGCTGGGTTTGTGTCTCTTTTACGGTGCCGCTGGGCATTAGATGTGGGAGTGTCCTAAGAACTCCCGTGTCGCTGGAGCAGCTCAGAGGGCACCTGTTCCGAGGGCACCAGCTAGTGTGCCGGTAGTTCAGCAGCGGGGTCCACTTCCGACCCAGCAGCAGCAGTTTATCCAGCACCGCCAGCAGAAGGGTATTTAGGGTAGATCTTTTGCTCTTGCAGCCGAGGAGATGGAGCCTATTACAGATGTTGTCGCAGGTTCTATTCTGCTCGATTCTTTTCCAGCTTTAGCCTTGTTTGATTCTGGTGCTACGCACAGTTTTGTGTCTGTTTCTTTTGCTCTTAGGCACAATATCATTGCTGAGTATCTTGGTAGGACTTGCAAGATTATGACTGGGAATGGCATCATCCTGGTTAATAATGTTTGCAAGGGGCGGAGAGTTTCTTTGAGAGGCCGGGAGCTGAGTGCGTGTTTGCTCGTAATGCCACTTCCGAGCTACGATGTGGTACTCGGTATGGACTGGTTAAGCATGCACCGTGCTAGCATAGACTGCAGAGGGGACAGGATTCTGTTCAGGCCGCCGGGAGAGCCGAAGTTTGAGTTCACCAGGGGTGCAGCGGAGCCAGGAGATGGATTCTGCGGAGCATTATTGGCGGGGCCGGTGTTGCCACATCCACTTATTGCTGACTTCTTGGATACCTTTCCCGAGGAGTTGCCCGGGATGCCGCCAGATCGTGATGTTGAGTTTTCTGTAGACCTAGTGCCGGGCGCTGAGCCTATCTCTCAGTACGTCTATAGAATCAACAACGGTGAGTTAGCGGAGCTGAAGAAACAGGTCGATGAGCTGGAGGACAAGGGCTTTATTCGATCTAGTTCTTCACCTTGGGGCGTGCCAGTTCTTTTTGTCCCGAAAAAGGATGGTACGGTACGTATGTGCGTTGATTACAGGGCGCTCAACAACCTTACCATCAAGAACAAGTATTCTTTGCCAAGGATTGATGACTTGTTCGACCAGTTGAGCGGGGCGAGGGTGTTCTCGAAGATCGACTTGCGTACCGGGTACCATCAGCTGAAGGTGAAGTGGGATGACATTCTGAAGACTGCATTTCGGACTCGCTATGGCCAGTATGAGTATACCGTCATGTCGTTTGGGTTGACCAACGCCCCGGCGGTATTCATGAACTTGATGAACAAGGTATTTCATCAGTACCTTGACAAGTTCATGGTGGTCTTTATTGATGACATTCTCATCTATTCGAAGACGCCATAGGAGCACGAGGAGCACCTGAGGATTGTGCTGGACACTCTCAGGAGGGAGCAGCTGTATGGGAAGTTGTCGAAGTGCGAGTTCTTCTTGGATCGCATGGAGTTCCTAGGCCATGTTGTCTATGGCGAGGAGATTTAATGGGATCCGAAGAAGATTTCTGCAGTGGAGTCCTGGTCTACGCCGAGCTCAGTAGCAGAGGTTCGAAGTTTTCTGGGTCTGACAGGTTATTACCGGAGGTTCGTGCAGGACTTTTCCAGGATTGCCCAGCCGATGACCCGACTTACCAGGAAAGACGAGGAGTTTGTTTGGTCCGAGGAGTGCCAGGCCGCCTTTGAGGAGCTGAAGGTGAGGTTGACTACAGCTCCTATCTTGACGCTGCCATCTGGATCTTGTGGTTATACGATCTACAGTGATGCTTCAGGACGGGGTTTAGGTTGTGTACTTCAGCAGCACGGGAAGGTGATTGCCTATGCATCTAGGCAGTTACGTCCTCATGAGAGGAACTACCCTACCCACGATCTGGAGCTGGCAGCGGTCATCTTTGCTTTGAAGCTGCAGAAACACTATCTATACGGAGAGCGTGTGGAGATTTACACTGACCACAAGAGCTTGAAGTACGTGTTTACCCAGAAGGAGCTGAATATGAGACAGAGGCGATGGTTAGAGCTGATGAAGGATTTTGATATATCCTTACAGTACCATCTGGGGAAGGCCAACGTGGTTTCGGATGCTTTGAGCAGGTATCCCGTGGCCATGTGTTTGACGATGGATCGTCACCTTCTGGCAGATCTGGAGAGCTTGGGCATAGAGGTGATAGTTCCTGGGTTCGAGGCACAGATATGGGGTCTCAAGGTACAGTCAGAGCTGATGGACAGAGTCAGAACAGCTCAGTTTGAGGATGAGGCTCTGAGGGTCATCAGGGAGCAGGTCCGGGCAGGACTGCTGGATGAGTTCTCTATAGCGGGGGATGGGTCGTTGAGGCATGGTACCAGATTGTGCGTGCCGAGCGGAGGACTTCGGGAGGAGGTTCTTCAGGAGGCGCATCGTTCTCAGTACTCTATGCATCCTGGAGCCAACAAGATGTATAGAGACTTGAGACAGCATGTTTGGTGGTATGGCATGAAATACGAGGTGTTTCAGTTCGTTTCTACATGCTTGGTGTGCCAGCAGGTGAAAGCCGGAAGGCAGAGACCCGGTGGATTGCTCCATCCAATACCCATTCCTGAGTGGAAGTGGGAGCATATCACTATGGACTTTATATCTGGGCTTCCGCGCTCTCCAGGAGGGAAGGATGCGATTTGGGTCATTGTTGATCGATTGACCAAATCGGCCCACTTTTTGCCTTTCAAGGTGGGTTTTTCTACGAAGAGGTTGGCCGAGATGTACGTGCGGCAGATAGTCTGATTGTACGGGGTTCCAGTGAGTAT